>KN880431.1:0-527617 GCA_000934385.1 Cylindrobasidium torrendii FP15055 ss-10
CTTAGGGGGTGTTCGACAACGGCTGAAATGGCCAATTTTCGAAATTGGCGAAAGTGAAACTGAAATACCAGGCACGCTCCGGATGTCGGCCGAGCTGAGCGTGACAGCATGTAAGCGCATCAAACGGACCGATATCCGATCACCTATCATACCACAACCTCCGGGTTGGTCCGCAAGGGTTCCGAATGAGCACCATTGCCTTGTCTGGCGTCAATTGAACCTTCGGGGCCTCTGAAAGCAGCCTCAAAAATGTTTCGCGAGGGTCTACTGCTCCCTGACAGCCTTTCCCTGCCTTCTGCCAGCCTCTGCTGACATCTTTGCCCTGAGGCCGATAGTCACGATGACGGAGTCGTAACACGGCGCAAACATCCGTGTCACAGATTGTCACAATCTAATCTGGACGTCGGATCAAGCACCTGGCGAAGTGTGCCTGGTATTTCGCTTTCACTTTCGCCAATTTCGAAAATTGGCCATTTCAGCCGTTGTCGAACACCCCCTTAACGCGATCAGCTGGTTCAGCCTACATTGCTTATCGTTGCTTGCTCTACACAAATTTTGGCTGCTCATGCGCACATTGTTGATTTACTGATGCTCATGTCCAACCGCCAAGCATTCCTGGAGAATGAGGATCATTTAGCAAGATCGGTATTTAGATACTTATGTACAACAACGACAACTGATTGCACACCCAACCGCTATTCACGCTGGCACGACGGGCAACGAGCGCGGAGGATGTCATTGGCGGGAGAGGGAAAGCATGTTCATAGAAACTCAACATAGCGCATACGCATACTACAACACCCCGGGACGTCCAAGCTCCTCCGCAAGGATATGAAGAATTACATAGCTCATGCCGCAGTTCTGCCAGCCAGTTAGGGATATGTATTGGAGAGAATACGGGAAACGTACTTGTGGGAAGCCTTGATGGCAGCAACCTTGGCCTTCTTCTCGGACAGGCGCTTGGCGAGGAGAGCATCGTACTCGCCCTTCTGCTCCTTCTGAGCATCGAGCTTTCTGCGCTTAACGGAGCGGAGGTGACGGCGGCGCTGGAGACGCGTGGGGGTAACGAGACGCTGGATCTTGGGCCTATACAACAGTCAGATCCACCAGAAGATCGCAACTTGAATCTACGCACGCCTTGGTGTATGGCTTAGCACCCTCCTTCTTCGGCTGAACCTCCCTCCTGATAACGTACTTCCGTACATCGTCCTCCTTGCTCAAGTTGAACATCTTGCGGATGTTGGTCGCACGCTTGGGGCCAAGACGCTTGGGGAGAACGACATCGGTAAGGCCGGGGATATCGTTGTCGCCCTGCTTGACAATCGTAACAGAGAGAACAGCGATGTCCGGACCAACGATACAGCCACGGACGGATTTGCGCTTGCGCTCACCAGTGCGACGGGTGCGGTAGCAGGAGTGACCATCTGCAAGGAGAAGGCGGACACGGTAGGGGAGGAGCACACCCTGCTTCATGGGGAAACCCTGCTTGTCGTTGCCGCCAGTGATGCGGAAAACGTAGCCCTTGAACTCATCACCAAGTCCATCAACGGGGACCTCCTGTGACATTTTCTTGTCGTAGAAGATACGGTAGCGGCGTTCCTCATCGAAATCGAAGAGTTTTTGAGCCCCAGTGGCGGGGTCTGGACAGAAATGTCAGCACGACGGCATGATTGTTTCGCGGGCGCACGCACTGGCGACGTTGATCTTCATAATGGGCCGGCCGAGCGGACTTGTCTCTTGGGGACTGTTACGCGGCGAAAACGATGAGATCGCGTTTGCCGGCTGAACTTCACAGTTCCAAAAGATTAAGGTTTGGACCATTGATGAGTTCAAACTCCGCCGGCGATCGCCGTGCGCAAAGAATTTGGACTTGTCGATTTTTCGTCCAAGTCGTTTGCGACAACCTCAAGAACCCTTCCTCCGTGTCTACCGTCAAGAAAATATAAGCAGCCATGGGTCGCATGCACGCTCCCGGAAAGGGTATCTGTACGTCGCACGCGCTCAGGGTAACGATGGCGCTTTAATCATACCGTCCAGCTTCCTCTGCCTTGCCTTACCGCCGCACTCCCCCGGGCTGGCTCAAGACCACTCCCGAGGATGTCGTTGATCACATCCACAAGCTCGCTCGCAAGGGTCTGACCCCGTCCCAAATTGGTGTTGTCCTCCGCGACTCCCACGGCATCCCTCAAGTCCGCTTCGTGACTGGTAACAAGATCCTTCGTATCCTCAAGGGTTCCGGTGCGCCCACTATATCTTTTCAGTGTTAAACCTCTATTCATGCAGTGGCCTCTTTGTTCTTCTCTCATCCATCATCTCCTCCTGTTCACACATGTACTTTTTACATTTGCCTATTGTTTGGGGATAGGACTTGGCCCATCCATCCCTGAGGACCTCTGGCACCTCATCAAAAAGGCGGTTGCCGTGCGCAAGCACTTGGAGACCAACCGCAAGGACAAGGACTCCAAGTTCCGTCTGATTCTCATCGAGTCCAGGATCCACCGGTTCGTCGTCTGCCCTCCCTCAGAAATGTATGCATGCTCACTCTACAATGCAGTCTTGCCCGTTACTACAAGACCAAGCAGCAGATTCCCCCCACCTTCAAGTACGACTCTGCTACCGCGTCCACTCTCATCGCTTAAGGTAGCGTTGATCGTATTGTACTATGGCAATGTGTATTGCGTCGCGTATGGCTGCTCTATGTTATATATGAACCATGCTTTATACGTCCGCGACGAACTGTAAACATCTGACAGCAAAATGAGATTACAAGATAAGGTACAGTAAACAAGCATCGAGCAACCGTATGAAAACCAACCTAAGCCTGGGACAGAGTCAGCATTAGAGCAGTCAAGGATCTAACTCGTACGTACCGTTTTGAAGCGCTCTGCGCGTTTCTTCCTCCGCTCCGCCTCTTCAGCGTCCACAACCTCCTCCACTACTGGCTGTTTACGTTTCGCTGGCACAGTCTTGGGCCGTGCTGCACGTGCATTTTGCTTTTCCCCAGACTGAGCCTCCTTCCCCTTAGCTGGCGCAGTGGGTTTGGCGAGGTTAAATCGTGCCGCACGCGCAGCAAGCTTTTCAGAGTCCTGGACATTGGCTTAAATGTCTGCAAACAATGACACGTCCGCACACGCACCTCGGGAGCCTTCCTTTGGCGACCTTTCCCACCAGTTGTGGACGCGGGAACCTTCTCTACGAGAGGAATTTGGAACCGTGCCGCGCGCGCCTTCCGTTTCTCCAGCTCTACATCGACAACAACGTCTGTTTTGGAGGCCTCAGCGGACGCGTCTGCTTTGTTTGCATTGCTTGAAGCGGGCTTCTTTGCTTCAGCGGGGGTGGCTTGTGCAGGAACATCCTCCTTCGGTGGTGCTGAGACTACCGGTTCTTCCTGTGTTTGCGCCTCTTCTGGCTCGGCCGCGTGAGATTCAGGTTGGCCTTCGGGGTCGTGCAGCGCGTAATAAGTGCTAACAGCCTTTTGTGATGCAATTATCGCCGCAATGAGGTCGCCTTTATTTGCCTTGCTTGTGACAGAGACTTCTGAGGCCGTGATGATTGCCTTGAGCTCGGGAACCTTGAGAGCTTTGAGTTTGGATTCGATAGACATGGTGGGAGGAACAAGCGTGACTGATCGCTGACTAAGGTGCCGGCCGCTATCACTGAACAATTCCCCTCCGGCGTCCGCGATTTTCAGAGTTCTCTTCCACTGCTTCCACCAATCAACATCATGGATGACCGTGGTCTCGATCAGCTCTTTCCCGACGCGTACGCGCTGCATAGCTGGGGTACCGATCCAACTTCGCAGCTCGGTGGCCCGTCCATCGCCTCCAGCTCGACGTCATTCGCGATACCCAATGCCATTCCAGAGCCGCCGCCGCCGGTCGACGACGAACCTCTCTATGTGAACGCAAAACAATACTATCGTATAATCAAGCGTAGAGTCGCGCGCGCCAGACTCGAGGAGGTCCACCGACTATCTCGGCAGCGCAAGGTATGTTCTTTGCGCTCCGTCGGTCCGTAAATCTGACGATGTTCCAGCCCTATCTGCATGAATCGCGTCATAAACATGCTATGCGGCGTCCCCGAGGCCCTGGGGGCCGTTTCCTAACTGCAGACGAAATTGCAGCTCAAAAGGCAGCCGCAGGGAACGATGTAGAGTCCTCAAAGCCTCAGAACGAGGATGAAGTGGAGGGGGAAGGCGCTGGGTCACCAAATACATCCGCGAGCTCGGTCGTCTCTCCGGTGGATCATTTCCAGCAACACCACCAGCAACAGCAACAGCAACAACAGCAACAGCACCAACAACAACAACAGCGGCAACAACACCATGCACCGCAGCCAGAGCTACAGCAGCATCCATCCACACCAACACCGAGCTTCGACATGAATGTGATCAACATCCCATACTCTCACAACCATTCACAGTCCTTACACCAGGCACACTCGTCGTTGAGCATTGCGATTCCTCATCAGCCAAAGATGGCCCCTGCTGCGCCTCTCTACCACCCGCAAGCGTCGCCGATGTCGCTCGTCTCTCCGGATGCCCTCTCATCCCCTGCTCTGTCGTATCCTATTCAGATGCACCATGTTCCTCACCCACACGCCCATGCGCGCATCCGCCATCAGCTCCACTATGGCAGCATCTATCAGGACCAGTACGCCCCGCAGTCCTAGCCACTGTATCCTTATTCCTCGTGCCTTATTTTCCCTCTTTCTGTGAATGAGCAAGGTTTCTTCCATTTACGTTACTTGACAAATGCTAGCGCTGTACTACTACTACCTACCTACCTAGTCTCATGGACTCTCCTTCTCTTCTTTCTTGCTTATCACTCTCGCCGTCTCCTCGTTCTTCGTTAACAACCCAAATACCACTTTCACGTGCCGTGTCGGATCTTTTGGGTGGGAGGACCGCGAGAACTTGACGCCGAAGACAAAGGCGCGCAGGTTCGGGCGTTGCCACTGCTCTGTTCCTCGTTTGTGGGGGCACGACTGGGGCATTCCCCTGGCACCACCTCAAGGGTACGCCTGGTCTACACGTCATGTGACTCACGTCTCTTGCAGTTTCGAATGGTCAGTTACAAACAGAAGCAAGAGCAGAAATATTTGTATGAAGGTCTGGGTGGTCTATAAGTTCTTTGCGTCATTCTGCCGCGTTGGAATGCGACCCCCAGTTGCTTGTGGCCATGGCAAGAAGCGTTTTTTCGGACAGATTTTTCTCCGCCACCTGCGTCCGGAGCTATATGGAAACGACTCCGGCAGATAGACTCAGAGTCGAGGAGGCCTAGAGGTGTAGATCATCCAAGCCTGTGGGTTCTCATCGAGCTCTCATTAATCTTCTTATTGAGCCCCAAGCGTTTGACGACGAACCGGACCGGATGTTTACATGACATTTTCATTCACATCTTGGGCGGCTGCTGGTCCTTGCAGCAAGTTCTTCGAACGTTCCACGAGCGAGGCGATACGTGCATGGTAGGCTCAGGGTGCAATGGAATAGAATATGGAATGCGAGGATAAGAGTGGGGACACAACTGTTTGAAGTGCAGGGCGCAAGTCAGACAGACGCATCAGGCTAAACGGTTCGAACATGCAGATACAACTTTGGTAGCAAGTGCTCTTCAAGGAATTCCAATCAGATGGTCGCTCAAAATTTGAGCACTTTGAGAACGCTATTCGTCCTCCAGGTGCGTTCATGAGAAGACAGAGACAGTGAATGGTAGCATGAGTAGAAGTATGTGGAAATCTTTACATAAAGCAAACTCGATAGGCGTAGCACTCGAGCCAGTGCAGGTTATGGCTGGACGTAAGTAGCACTGAAACGAGAGCCGGAGTGGGGGGTGCCGACGAAGAATAGACTGATTTGAATTCGTACAATTCCAACCACTGGACTGCAGTAGCGACAACGGCGAGAAGGGACAGCATTGCATTATTCAGACAAATGAATGAGTCGTCTGGTATCGGAACGGTGGGCTGGGTGATAGTGGTGGTGGCATAATGGAGAGCAGAGTGGCACTGGGCATCCAAAGATGATCGGCTATCGGCCCCTGCGAAAACGTGATCTCTAATATCGCCGCCTTTTCCTCCCGCCACCTATTTTCGAAGGCTCAACGCGTCCAGGTCAGTGCTGCCGCCGCTATGCTCGACGTCCGTCCCGTATACGCCGTTATCGACGATTCTGTGTGGTTGAACGAAGGAAAATGGTGGAATTTGGGCTGGATGGGAAATCGGGCGGACGGATGAGCTTTTCGCGTGACGGAGGCTGAAATTTTGTTGCGCAGGCAAAAGACCGACCTTCATCATGTCTCTCGTCGTCCCCGAAGCGCACCAGCAGTTCCAGGTGCGGTGCATCGTATCGCAAAACGAATCAAGCTGACATCTCACACGCAGCACATTCTGCGTCTGCTCAACACCAACGTTGATGGAAAGCGCAAGATCATGTACGCCTTGACCGAGATCAAGGGTGTCGGACGTCGCTACTCCAACTTGGTCTGCAAGAAGGCCGATGTTGACCTCAACAAGCGGTGCGCTATGCCCAAACCCCACATATTCCCTCCCATGTACTCAAGCAACAAATAGCGCCGGCGAGCTTAACTCTGATGAGCTTGAGCGTCTGGTCACAATCATCCAAAACCCCCTCCAGTTCAAGATCCCATCGTGGTTCTTGAACAGGCAAAAGGATATCGTCGATGGCAAGCACGGCCAGGTTCTTTCTAACGGTGTCGACTCGAAGCTCCGTGATGACCTTGAGAGGCTGAAGAAGATCCGTGCTCACCGTGGTCTCCGTCACTACTGGGGCCTCCGTGTCCGTGGCCAGCACACCAAGACAACCGGTGCGTTCTGTACTAACATCTGGTTAATTCACATTCTCATGAGATATAGGCCGTCGCGGCAAGACTGTCGGTGTGTCCAAGAAGAAGTAAACTCTGGGTGCGGAGGATTTTACTATCATTTGCTACGGGTCGCGTTATGTATGTAATACGCTCTATGAGACATGCCAATATGCTAGCCTGCAACTCGCTTTTTTTTCTGGAAATACTTTGTGTGCGCCACGGCTCGAACCATCCTGACCCGGCAAATGTGACGGCATGACGTTTTTCATGGTCACATGTGTAGAAGTAGAATGTTCGCGCTCGATCCGGGAGAGCGTGTATCTTTCCCATTACTTCCACCGACGACCGCATATATTCCACCTCGAAGATGACCACCTTTTCATCTGCCTGGCCGGCTACGCATCCTTGGTTTGCACACAGCATGAAAAGAAAACACTCGGAGACCCCGAGCAGCGGTTCTGAAGGCAGTGATTCTTCTGGGGCCGAGTCGACAAGTTCTTCCCACCGTGCAAAACGATGCAGGTACAGCCAACTGGCGCGCACAATGTCAGGCCTCTCCTTGGCCCACTCCTCCTCCTCTACTCTGCGCACACACAACGCGCCCGGTCAGCCGACTATCTCGGAGTTGGGCATACCTCGGGACGATATTCCAATGATCCAACCCTCCCAAATCGACGAACCCAAGGAAGTGACCCCTCCACCACCCGAAGCGTCAACCTCAGACGTGAAAATGAAGTCCTGGTATGAACCAGAACCCGACCGTACGCGCCTTCCTCCCGCCTTCATGCGCGCTGCCCGGAGTGCTGACCGTGCTTCAGGCATTGTTGTTACGGACCTAGACTCTTCGGACGACGAGGACGGTCCAGCGGTCGAGGCAGAGCTCATCTCGCCCGCGCTGATGGAACACATACGACGGCAGGGTCTGCGGTCTGGACTTCTGCCGACGGACAGTCATAGTCAAGCCCTGGTGTTGTATCGGCCGGTACCCCTACCGGACACCGAATCTGAAGACGCGGACGACGACAACATAGAAGCGCCTACACCCATGTCGATATCAGAGGCAGAAGATGCGGACCCGCTCGACTCTGATGCCATGGACATCGACGACTGAAAATTGGGAGATGATGGACTCTGCTTGCTAGATATGCGTAATTTATTAGACTCAGCTACTACCCTACCAATTGTACCAATACCCCACAATATCAATGCTTCCAAGACACAGTATGGTTGCTTCTGGAGCTGAGGATTTAGAATTCCAGAGGGTGTAGAATTCTCACACTGCATGCTCGAAGCACAGGAAAAGCAAATTCCAGAAAAGCAAATTCGCGCGCCTACATAGATATATCATACATACAACAATCCCTCAGTATCAAAGGTCAAACCCCCTACTCAGCGCTTCATCTGTCCTTGTTGTTGCTGTTGCGCCGCCTGCGCTTGCTGCTGTTGCATCAACTGCTGCTGGGTCACATTAATCCCCTGGATCTGCCCATTCGCCTGTGCAGGCAGCCCCCAATACACTGGCGTCTGTGTCCCCCCTCCAGCCTGCTGCTGCTGCTGCCACATATACGGATACCCCGCCGCCGCCGCGTACATCTGCGCCTGGCCTTGCTGTGCACCGGCAACGGGCGTGCGGTTCGGCGTCGCCCCGGGCTGCACTGTGCCAGGACGAAAGCCTGGCTGCTGGTAGTATCCGCGCGACATGGCAAGTTGCAGCTGGGCAGCGGTGGGCTGGGCGACGGCCGCGGGGCGCCCGGCGGGGGCGTTGGTGTTTGCGACGCCCAGATGTTGTTGCGCGCCAGGCGGAACTGATGTGCGTCCATTCTGCTGTTGCTGTTGCTGCTGCTGCTGTTGATGTTGCTGCTGCTGCTGCTGTTGTTGTTGATGTTGTTGTTGTCGGTATCGGTTCTGAGCATTATGTAAGTTGGCGTAATGCTGCTGTTGCATTTGCGTCTGGGGCTGCTTGTTCGCTACTTGTTGTTGAGGGCGCCCCGGCTGGAGCACAGGAGTTGAAGACGCAGCAGGCGTCGGTGTATATGATTTGGGTTGGAGTGCGGGAGTTTGCTGCTGCTGCTGTTGTTGTTGTTGTTGTTGTTGTTGTTGTTGTTGTTGTTGTTGTTGGATCTGACCAAACGACTGCTGCTGCCTGGCAAGATGGAGCGTCCATTGTTTTGCAACATATTCGTCCAACATCCTCTTCACGAAGGTGGGATCGTTTGCGCGGGGATCATTTTCTTGTCTTAACTTTGCGAGGGCTGCACTGACGTATCGCTGACCATGTCCAACCAGCGCCTGATATTGCGCCTGAGCCTGTTGTTGGGTCATTGCATGGGGCTGTACCGCCTGTGTCGACGTCGTCTGAGCAGAAGCTGCAGGATTTTGTTGCGCAACGAAGGCTGGGACAACTGGAGTTTGTCGCGGCGTTGGATTTGGCGGTACTGTTGTGTTTGGGCGAGGTATTATTGGCGCTTGAGTTGGCTGTGCTGCTGGAATCTGAGCAGGAGCCGCGGCCGTTGGCTTGGGATACGGGGCTGGGATGGGCATAGATTGAGGAGCTGCTGGTAGGGGCGCAGGTTGCTTCGCTGCTTGTTGAGCAGGCGTCGGGGTAGGTACGTGTGGCGGTGGTGCCGCAGGTGTGGGCGCAGGCGAGGGATTAGGTGCTGGTGCTTCAGTCGACGGTCCGTTCTTCTTGTTCTTTTCTAGAATGGCGTCCAGTATGTGTTGACTATCTGCGTTAGCTACAAGTCAATAAGCGCATGGAAAGACATACTGGTTCAATCGAGATGTTCTCGAATGCATGAACTGCATAATCTTTGCACGACGCGCCTTGTCCGTTTCCTCGTCCTCTTGCGTCGATATAGACGCTTTCCGTTTGAGTGGATTGGGACCACTCAAGGCGGTGACACGGGAAACATGGTTCACAATACGCGTGACTTGAGGATCTGGATCCAAACACAACGCAGGTGTTGTAGCGAGCTGGGGTATTGTGAGGCACTGGCAACAAACTCCGGTGAATTTACACACTAAGAGCTTGGCTTCGACAGCAACAGAGTCCATATCGTTCAATACTCCGCCATGCTTTGCATTGAGTCCACATATGTCGATGTACATTGTTTCTGGTGTTGGCTGCAGAAGGACCCTAGTCTTTGTTGGCGGCGAGGACTGGTCGCTGGTGCTAACCGCTCGATGGTCGAGAATGTCAACTATCAGACAGCCTGTGGACGTAAGCCCGTGTGTGCAATGGTTGTAGGGAACGCACCTTCATAGAACTTGACATTCTTCCGGTCGAATAATTCGAGAAAGTCGGCGGGTATTTGGCGCGCTCTGATGTCGTCGAGGATGGTCTTGGCTGATTAAGAACGTGTTTGAGGAAGAGAATTGTGCAGAGCACATACCGCCAGTGCATTATTATAGAGGAACTTGTGGGCGGCGTTATTGAGTGACCACCATTCGGTGTGTAGGGTAACCACAAACGAAGGCTCCCGTGCCTTGTGTCGGTTCAGAATTGACTCGTGGAAGGTCAGAATAGGTCTGTGTCGGGATAGCTCGAGTGATTTACTTCGACATGCCGGGTCTCGTTGTGCCAGGCCATCGCAGGTGGCGGTAAGAGGTGTAAGTTGATCGGCGGATCGGACCGTGCTACCGGCCAACTTTATGCACGCTGACTGTATCTCCGAAATCTTTTGATCGTGACCATGGACGCCCAGCTGAGAGAAGTGGGAAAAATAGCACACTCAAATCCACTTCAACTTACAAAGGACTAGCTCCTCGGATTTCTCAGGGATAAGAATCCCCAAGTCCGCCAAATATCACTCGAACATCTGCTACCGCACACAGTCAAGGACGCTCCCCATCGCAACATTTTCCTCACCGGCCTGAAAACAAGTGGACTTTTACCGCAAGCCAAAGATGCGGATGTTATCCGGGACCTCAAACTGTTGTGTAGAGACCAGCTGGTGCGTCCAGCCGTACGCCTCCCTTCATCTCATTGACCATCCCAGGCCATAGCCCATGATGCCTTCAAGGCACTCATCAACCTCACCGATACACAAGTTGTCGCGAATTCCGTTTCTGACGACCAGTTCCTCAATTTCCTTGTGTCATACCTCATTGTTCGTCCATGTCACACTCATTTGGCCTTTGTATTCATGACTGCTAGAACCCAGACGCTACCCTGGCTGATCTCGCGGCCATGCTTCTTTCAAATCTCTCCGTCGCCGCTCCTGTCTGCGCTTCGTTGTGCACGCTCAAGGTCAACGTGATTGTGTCGCCAAAAGTGAAGAACGGCTTTTATACGACCAACTCGCGCTCTGGATCATGCGCAGCCCCGGTGCCGTACCCTGAAGGACATTCCAGCGACGAACTTGCACTTCCCTTGATGCTTGACGCGTTCGTGCAGGGTGCGAGTGTGGACCAAATCGAGGATCTGTCGAAACGCCCGCGCAAAGCCAGCCTCCATTTCCTTGCAAGCGTGTTTGCCAACATCGCATCTGTTCGCCCGTCTATTTTTCTCTCGTGCTTTATCCTCACTCATGCCTGGCTGCAGACAAATCCTGGGCGCACCTTCTTCCTAACACCACGAACACCCAACTTCATGAAACCTGACGCAGCCGCCGAATACCCTCTAGCCAAAATAGTATCCTTCACAGAACACAAAGACACGATTCGAAGAGGCGGTACTGCTTCGATAATCAAGTAGGCATAGTATTCCTTGAATGCCGAAACATATCCTGACTATCCTCAGAAATTGCGCATTCAATGCTGCAAGTCATCGCGTGATGCTCACTCCAGAAAGCGAGACCGTGGCTTTACCGCCCTCCAAAGTTGCCGCTCCAGGTATAGATGTGCTACCGTACCTTCTCCTTCCACTTGCTGGACCAGAGGAGTTCGATCTGGACGTACGCTGCCATACTTCTTCCAATCCAGTGTCACTGACAATTATGGCTTGTAGGACCAGGAAAAACTCTTGGAGCCCCTGCAGCTCTTGCCTCCGGACAAGAAACGAGAGATTGACGAAGTCATTCGCCTGACGCATGTTGAGACATTGCTGCTACTTTGCCACACACGATGGGGGCGCGACTACCAGCGCGAACATGGCGTATACGAGATCATCCGTGCTGCACACGAAAATGAGACCGTAGACAAGGTATGTATTGCCCGCTGACTTCGCTGGTCGTGTACTGAGGAAGAACACAGATATCTGAACACATCGAGCGTCTGGTGAATCTGATTCAGCGTGGCGAGCCGAAGTCCGCACAGATAGAAGAGGTCGAGGAGTTGACGGATAGCACGGAGAAGCTGTCTACTGTGGAGGCACCAGCAGAGGACTCAGACGACGAAGACTGTCGGATCGAAGAAATATAGAGAGCGTGTGTATTGTACAATGACTACTTCAACGCCTCATACATACAATATTCTTACCCAAAAGTTCGCGACGCGCCTGCATCGTTAGGCCATCATTGTGCCCTATGCCAACTCCGTGGTAAAATTCCGCGATTTAAATGCAGACGCTTGCATTGGGTATATGGTATAAGGTGTCTAACTCTACATATGTACATACACGAAACTGTACGAGGAAGGCAGCATGGAACCAGGATGATGAGAAAATACACAATCACAAAGTGGCGGTCATCATGGACCGTGAATTTTGGTCGTCTGTCGAGGCCAGCAGCTCGCTCAGAGCTCATTGGTATGGCGACTTCCTATATAGGACGACGTAGTGCTCCTTGACAGCCTCAAACGTCTTGTCTGTGATGGGATATCCATCCTGCTGCCAAGAACGTATCTCTCCACGCGTCAGTGCTGTACGCATCTTGCCGAACCATCCTCTTCGCCGTTTGTCGAGGACCATCTTCAGCATATGTGCGATATCGTCCACGTCTGCGTCCCGTTTCGCTTGATACGCTGGCTCGAACGCGTTGTTATTAGTGATCCCACGCGAAAGGAGGTTGGCGCCAGGGTTATAGCTCGCCATTCGCGACATCTTGCTTGCAATACACCATTGGAGTTTCGCTGCGTATATCTTCAGGTGATCTGATGCGTAGACAATGATGTTTTGGTGGATGGCCTCCTTGACCCAGACGTCGCGCGCATCGCCTGTAGGGCAGGTGATGGACATGTTTCCGCTGAGCCAATTGTTGGGCCATCCAAGTTCGTGGCAGACATGGGTGAAGGCTTGCTGCAGGTAGGGTGCGTGCGTCTCATTGACGAGCACGTAGTCGAGATCCTCGGACGTTTGCCGGTTGTGAAAGAGCTGCATGGAAAGGAAGTCGCCGGAGGTTATGAGAACGAGAGGTTCTCTGCTGGGAATGGGCTGCTTCGCCAGCTCCTCCGACAGCAACCCTAAAGCTACGAGAATTTTCGCGTAAGGACGACGCACTGCGGCGTGTCAAACACGCACCTTCATGAAAGTCATCCAAAGTGTGTTTTTCTGTATTCGCAAGAGTAGGGTAACCCGTCGACGCCATCATACTACACAGGTGGAGGTCGATGGGAGCACCGCGGCGGTCAGAGGTCAAGAAGTGAGAGTCCCGACAACTAAATACAGTGGGGTTTTTATAGATGGAGATTCTAGGCAGGCACGAGGAATGACTCCATACCACCGCTGTGTGAGTGAGGTTCATCGATGGGAACCAGCCCGGACCTAAGGAATCATTGAGTTTTAGCTCACCTTCGTCACAGAAGCACCGTGATGTGTGATTACAGTGCATATCCTCAGATCCTGATTCAGGAAAGAGAGCCTGCAGGCTGGATGAGATGTACCAGCATCAGCCCGGATTCAATGCGATGTGATGGTAGAAGTCGGTCCGTGGGGAATCAACGCGACCTGTTGATAGCAGATGGAAACCATAACATGGGGTGTCTAGGCTGAATTTACATAGAATCGTGAGCTATAGCAAGGAAAGATAATGGAAGCCTCTGACAGGATCGTACGATGTCGCAGAAACTCGATCTGCTTTGGAAGTTTTTGTGATCCAAGTTAGAGAATACAGCGTCGCACCCCGTGACGCACAAGGGCTGAACATGTCCACAGATAAGCATTTCGAGCTAGGGACGTCGATTTACAGAAGGAAAAACAAAGTTACGTTTGCACTAGTCTCTTTGTAGACACATAGCGATGATGGTGGTAGGTAAAACCGAGAAAGATCGAGGTTTAATTAATTATAATTAATTGATAGTTCGCCGAAAAGGCGCAACGTCGCGCGATCAGCACTACTTAAGGCACTTGGTGTTTCCTAAACCTCCTGTTCCAAAAGGCTGGTGGTTCGGCCTAATTTACGCACTGGAACGTAGTCACTCGCGGCCAGGTCGGTCATATGCGATCTTCTCTTCAAGTTCGCGTACTTGAACTAAGTGGCACATACTGTATTGTACCAAGTCGTGTTACATATTAATCAAAGGCGTTGGATTATTCTGCTCACCCCCGGATTAAATCAACTTGGACAGATTGAACCACTTGGTGAATTCACAGCCTCTCGATGCGCGATGAAGCCAGGCATTACTACTATTCAACGTCCAGCTTCAGCGCAACTACAGCCACATTCACTATGCTGTCACCAAATCAAATATCCGGTTGTGACCAATTTGGACTGGTGATGAGAGGAAACTAATACTGCATTGCTACTGCGCTGATTTAATATACTACAACCCTCTGAGAAAATTAGTACGAGCGACCAAACATCGTCCAGCGCTTCGCGTCCTTCCCACATGCCGGACACTTTGTCTTCCCAGGCTCGATCGCCGGCCACCTGCTCTGGTCGAACGGAATGGCTAGTGACTTCGCACCCGCAGAAGGCGCGCGCTCATCCTGCGCCTCGTCGCTGATGGGCTGTCAATATGCGGAGCATCAAATGTGAGGGGAATACATACGCTTTCTCGTTCGCCGAACGATCCTTGATGTCATCCTCACACGCCTCAGCCTCACACCACGGCAGCACCGCAACGCACTTGTCGTCCAGCGTGGGCACGAGGTTCTTCCACTCTGTGACCACTTTCAACCTGTCGTGGAACGTATCCCGCGCCTTGGTGTACATCTCCTTCTGAATAGTGGCCAAGAGCTCCGACACTGTCGCCCCAATATTCTCCAGCTCGACGGGTGCCTTCGCACCGGTATCGCGACGCACACCAAGACTTTGCTTCTTCTCAAGATCCTTTGGCCCAATCTCCAGACGAAGCGGGACACCCTTCTGCTCCCAGTCATTGAACTTGTACCCAGGAGTGTAAAGGTCACGCAGATCAGCCTTGGCTCGGATACCCGACTTCTTCAGTGTCTTCGCTAGCTCGTCACACGCATTGTTGATTGTCGCTCGTGTCTCATCACTGCTCTTTGCGGTGATACCGCAGGGAATAATCACAACTTGGATGCTGGCAACACGGGGAGGAAGGACAAGACCCTGGTTGTCACCGTGCACCATGACCATGACACCGATAGCGCGCGTCGAAAGACCCCACGAATTCTGGTAGACGTGGATCTTCTTCTGGTTTTCAGGGTCGTTCGGGTCCTCCACAGCAATGTTGAACATTTCCGGGCGAGAGAAGTTCTGACCGAGATGATGGGACGTCGCTGCTTGGATGCCACGACCAGTGGTGGCAATGAAGCCCTCGACAGTAGTGGTGTAGTCTCCACCGGCGAATTTCTCCTTCTCAGACTTGACACCAGGGATAACCGGGACAGCAAGCAAATCCTCGTAAACCTGGCGGTAGAGATCGAGGATTTGGCGGACCTCTACGTCGGCCTCCTGCTTGGTGAGGAATGCGGTGTGACCCTCTTGCCAGAGGAACTCGCGAGTGCGGAGGAAAGGCTGGGGGTTCTTGAATTCCCAGCGAACGACACTGTTCCACTGGTTCAACTTGAGGGGGAGGTCACGATGACTCTTGATCCACTTGGAATAGTAGGGATACATGGAAGTTTCGGACGTCGGGCGGATGGCGATGTGTTCTTCCAGCTCAGACTGACCACTGCAGAATATGAGCATTGTGGACACCGATTAACGCGAACGACGCACGCCCTGGTCACCCATGCAACTTCAGGCGAGAAACCTTCAATATGGTCTTTCTCGCGCTCGAGCACTTTGGCAGAAATAAACATGGGGAAGTACGAGTTCTGGACACCAAGCTCCTTGATCTGGTCGTCGAACCAGCCTGTAGACAAATGAGCACCATGTTTGAGGCGCAGGACGCTCACTCACGTTGGATGGTCTCCCAGATGCTGAATGACCACGGCTTCAAGATATAACATCCGCTAACGCTGTAGTAATCCAGCATATCCGACTTGATAAGGACCTATGGGCGGTGGGAAGTCAGAGATGTAGGCGAGATGGCAATGGAACGCACATTGGTATACCAGTTGGGGAAGTCGACCTCCTTCTTGTATCCGACAGCGATCTTGACGGCACCCTCAATACGACCATCCTCCTTCTCCTTGGGCACGGATTTGGCGGGGGCAGCAGGGGCGGCAGCGAGTTCAGTGAGATCCAGCTCCTGTAGCTTGGTTTCGTCCGACTCGAGGCTCTTCAAGTATGCATAGACCTCCTTTCCCGTGAGGAATGCGGTTGACTTGGAGGACAGCGCATGTAAACCGAAGAACGACGACGAGGTTGCGATCGATGAATCCACTACAGTGACCACTTTGCCGAAGTTGGCTGCGTTCAATGCGAACGGAGAAACTGCGCGCTGCGTAAGCGCTACTGTGAACAAACCAAAGAGAACGATGGCTACGCACGCGAATCCTTGTCGGCACTGAAGAAGTCCTGTAGCAGGTCGTCCGATGCTAAACGCAAGTCCTTCAGATTCAATTTTTTGCCGATCGCGCTCGAGCTGGGCTGGATAGCTTCAGGAGCGAGGACAACGACGGGGACGGTTGTTGCCGTCTTGGCCGTTTTCGGCTTGTAAACCAGAGTTTTGAGGAGTTGGAATGGCTCCGGCGCGGCGGTTGTCGCCAGCGCGTCGCGCCAGGCCGCAGGCGAGTCCGCCGGGACGTGTTCGACGACTTTGGGCTTGAGAGAAAGGGTGGCCAGGGCCTGATTGACGGCGTCCATGGAGTAAGGGCGAAAAGCGGGGGACAATGGAAGTCTGTAGTCAAGTCTAATCCGAGTCACTTTGGCCGTTATCAGATGAGCCAGGCTGCCAGAACGCGTCAGATGCCATCTGAACATAGCGCGTCAACTCCGCCGGGCCTCCTCCAACTTTGTTCGCAGCTAGGTCGTGGTTACCAGTTAAGTTAAACACGCGCACCTGATGCCGTCAGCGCGGTTCTCAGCCGCCAGCGTCGGCCAGATCACACTCGAAACAAACAAATTGGCGCGTGTATGCTTCAATTTCTCACAGCATTGTATAGACCACAAGAGACGAATAGTAAAGTATGCATAAGTGTAAAGACGGGCAACGAGAGGAATCGGGGTGAGTATATCCGAGGCTATAGATATGCAGGTAAACGGTAGGGCAACTGTGGGTGGGGTATCTTATTTATGTGTGTCAAAGTGTTACATCAATCTTCTTCCTCCTCCTCCTCGAGCACATTGTGCAGCGGCGCGCCGTGCACATAGCGCGCCGGACTCTCACGTCCAGCATCGGGTATAAGTGGTGGGGGTGGAAGAATGTCGATGGGCTCTGCTTGTGGTGGCGTCTTGACTACGGGGAGGACCGACTTGGCTGCAGCTACAGGAGAAGAGCCTGGTGACGCAGCTTTCTCTTTCTCACGGTAGAGATCAATGAGCGACGCTGTTTTGCTCCTCGAAGGGACTGGAGCCGCAATCTCTGGCGTGGACGGAGCAGGGGAGGTGGGTTCAGGTTGGCGAACCTCCGACGAGGGTTGAGCAGCTGCGCCGCCTGGTCGACGATCAGGGTGTAAGTCAAAGTATGTCAACCGTCTTGTGGTAGGTTTCGGTTCTTCTTCCTCTTCCTCCTCAGCCTCATCCCCTAGTGTGTCTGCCATGCTTGTCGTGTCGCCGTCTCGCGCCAACGACTGCTCGGTGTACGTCGAACCACTCTCGTGTGACCGTCGTCGCGGCACAGTCTCGATTTCAACCGAATAATCATCGCCGTCGTCTTGATACGCCCCATTGCCCAAATTCACCCCCGGCATAGGCGCCGGAACCTCTGGACTCGCACTCAAATCCCGTGGTATTTGCTGCATCGCCTTCTCGACCTCTAAACTGACCAAGTCCGGATCCCCACCCCCGCTAGGTTCCCTTGCCCCTCGTCGAGAGGTGCTCATATCGTATTGCTGGCCAGCCATTCGGCGCTCCTGACTTCCCACGAGAATGTCCACCCACGAGTCGTCATCGTTTCGCCGACTGACGGGTCCATTCAACGTAGGGTAGTCCTCGTAGTCGTCACTATCCAGGGAGGCCATTCTTGTTTCAAAATCAACGGTCGTGGCTTCACTAGGAACGCCAGATATTATGCTCTTTCTAGGTGTAATCGGATTCGAGAGGGAGGGACGAAATCGCCGGCGGGCAGTATCAGAGCCGTTCGATTTGGACGGAGTCAGAGGAGTATCCTGAGCTCTCTCCGCGGTGGGTGTAAGCGTCTGGCTCGTCTTGCCATTGGATGAACTTTGGGCTGGTGAGGTTACAACTTCTGAAGTCCCACCGAGCCGAATCACCTTGGTCTTGCGTCCTCCGTCTCCTCTGAGAAGACCTTCGAAGTCGACTTCGGCAGCGGCGTTTCTGGATGTCGTTCTTCCACCGATGGTCGTAGTGCTCGGAGATGTGAGATTCTTTCGATTCATCTTCTTCGAGATGGGACTGGATGGCGTAGAGCTCGACGAAGAAAATAGGGAAGGAAGCCGTTTGCGTGGGACGCTGGCCCCGTAGAGTTGCTGCCGGTACTCTTGCGGTACAAACTCTTCGAAGAGAAAGAGACTATTGGGCCGGAACTCGATCTATTCATTGTGAAGGGATGTTACCAGATTCAGGCGAAATGCTCACCATAGCCCAGTTACATTCGCGCTCAGCCTCGATATCAGTGGTCGGCCAGCTGCAGACAATATCGCAAAAGGCATCCAGGAACGCCTCTTCGACAACTTCCTCCTGCCCGCCAACTGGTGTTGTATCCCAGTTGAACACTGGAGCCTTGGCTGACTTCTTCAGTTTTTTCCCATTGGCTGGGGAGTCCGTGTGGGGTGACTGATGTGGAACAAGGGCAGGACTGAACTCCATTAAGGGACTAATGTCCGTTCGCGTGAAGCCGTCGCTCGAAAAGTCATTCCAAGAAAGGGTTGAGCGCTTCACAAAACGGTCCTGGACGGAAGGTAAGCATTGGGCGCTCAACCATCGATATGCCACCCACACTGCGAGCCGTCTCCGTGAGATCAAACTGCAATTTCTTATCCCCGTCGTTCAATCCACTGAACCCTAGCTCAGCAAACTCTCCCCATTTGAAGTCGTTCAGACTCTTGAAGCGCTGTTGCTCTGCACTTTGCATTGTAGACCCTACTGCTTCCGCTTCGAACGACGGGGGCATATCCATGCGCTTACGATACGTATCAGAGTAACGAAGGGGACCATGCAAGACGTCGCATTCCCATGTAGATGCCGTGCGAATGAGGTCGTGGGAATAATGGCGGACGTTGCGGCGAACACTGACAAGTCGAACGGTACGTGCCCCCTTGCGCGGCTCGGGACGCGGAGACTGCGATGGGAGCATGATGGGATAGCCCTTGATCCACTCCTTGAGCCTGGTCGGTACACCAAGTTTCGCGGTGTCCTGGAAGCGGATAAAGGAGAGGATGATGTGCTCCATTGCGTTCGTCGCTCGAAGATAGTACACATATGTATGGTGGAAGGGAGCGCCGAGAACACCGAGGCCAAAGAAGAGGCCGCCGAACAGTGGAGATAGTGTTGGTGGGGTATGACCAGAGGATGTTGAGTTCGCCGTAAGTCGAGCAAGAACCGAGAGCACCGTGATGATGATGCTGCGCACTGGAGGCAGTAGTGGCGGAAGGAACGTGCTGAAATGTTGGGCGGGATAATTGGCAGCGACTTCGCTATCCCGAAATGCAGTGTAATGGTCCCAGGGCACGATCCCACGCTCTTCACGGCCGTCGGCAAAGCGGACAACACGAGCCAGTCCCCAGCGCATGAACATCCCTAGATCATGCGGGTTGGCGAAGCGGGCCTCTTCGCGCCATTTGTTCTCATGCTGCTCCGTATGGTACAACTGTGCGTCGAGAAAGGTGCGAATGAGACGCTTGATGCCGCTTGTTGAAGTATCCAGGGCGGAAGATGAAAAAATGAAGGGAGTAGTAATGCCGCCGCGGGAGCCCAGTTCGCTTGCGACCACGTCGACGAGGACCGAGACCTGCTCGGGGTGCAGCACGACATGGCGCTCGTAGGAGAGGTAGCCGTATCCCGCGCCCGCCTCGAGTCCGTCTCCTAGTCGGTCGGTGGTGAACGGAATAAACCCATCGCTGGGGGCAAACGATCCTGAGCTCACTGCTCTCCCAAAGTCGTCCGCCGGCGGTGCGTTTGAAGTGCCACTCGACTTCTTCCTCGAGAAAACACTGTGCATTTTGCGAAGTCGCCTTGGTGTCCGTGTCAGAGGGGAAGGTACATCGGCGTTCTCCGATGCCGAATCCCAGGAACGGAGTGATGCCATCAATATAGAAATTCGACGATTGAGTCGAATTTAATTTGAAGTTGCCCATGCTAGAGAGAACTCAGGGAGCTGGAGTAAATGAAGATAGAAGGCCCGTACTTTTCTAGATTTTTTGGACAATGGGAAAAGGCAAATCAACCCTCTCATCATACTTGGGGGCGTAGCTTCTACTTACTGCTCTACTGTTGCTGCCAAGTAGCAACTAGTAGTGTGCCGCTTTTGTGAGTATTGGCTAGCATCGCTCGCGACTTTCATTGTTAATTTATCCTTCAAGCCTCTCTGTGCAACTTGTCACGGTACAACAACATCAGCAAAGAGTCAGGGCCCGATTCTTGCGCAAACGCACTCATGGTGCTTCAAGATCTGCCATTACAGCCATTTTTAAACAACTAAACCGGATTTGAAGCTTGAAGCTGTGAGAACTGACAGAATAAGGCGGAAGTAGGACAAGACTCCGACAAGCCCAAGACTTAGACAAGCCTGAGCCACGGAAAGATCACGTGGACAGCGGAGCCAATGCCCTCGCGTTACAGACTCAGTCACGTTGATCGTGATGCCGTGCCGTTAATCTCGAACCACGACGTTCGCTACGACGCGACGCGCAGCCCAAGCTTAGCCATGTCTAGGTCTGTCTCTGTACAGAGTCGAATTCTCGTGCTCACGCTGCTTTCACAGGAACTCTTATACCATAAAAGAGGACAAGCTTCTCTGTGAATATATGGCAGACCACAATCCTGAGCCTAAAGGCCGGACGAGCAAAAAACTCTACATGGACCTCGTGCAGGCTTGTGTTTCCATTCAACGATATCGGCTAAACTGACGTCAGATAGACCCAGCCGTGGGCCAAGGGCCATAGTTGGCAGGGCTGGCGTGAGCGCTATAGATCGCAAGAAGGCTATTTCACCATAAGCATTGCGAAAATTGTGGAGAAGCGGCGGCTGGCGTCGGGGGACAAAGAATCCAAACAGCCGGAATCGCTTCAGCCACAGGCAGGACCCAGTCAATCTCAAAACGCGTTCGTGCCGACTCGTATTGTCTCCGCGCTCGCTCATTGTCCTTTCTCCAGTGTATACGCCGAGCCCGAACAACAAGAACAGCCCAATCATTCTATCCTTACTGGTCCTACACGCCCTGCACCTCATCCACTTTTCCAGACCAACACAGAAACCCTCCTCGCCGCACAAAGGGCCAAGTCTCAACTGAAGCTCAAAAAGCGCGCAAACTCTTCTGACCGTGATTCGGGGTTCTTTGAATCGTCGACAGAGCCGGTCGAGTTAAGACCAGCCAAACAGCCCGAACCAGGGCCGAGCACACATTCCAACCTAAATCCCCTCGCACGGCCCAGCCAGAAGCCTCCCCGCCTCCAGAATACGGGCTTAGGAAATCGCTTCCCAAACATAGGCCGCAAGCGCGCCGCCTCATCTGATTCAGACGAGGATGTACAACCGAGAACCACTACTTGGCCACCCATACGTCCAACCAAACGGCGGCGCCTAGATGGTTGGTGACAGCACCATTCTTCAAATTCACATACTCACGTTTTAAGCAGAATCCGTTCCAAAGACGATTGGGATGACTACTTCAGCCGAACACTTCGAACCGGACATGGTGGGCGCAGGCAAATCTAATGCATTGCCTATGCATTCAACACCCCCGCGCGCCGCTGCCGCCAAGGAAGGCGAATCTTCCAAGTTACTGCCATCGTTCACCGAGGCATCTGTTGAACTGCCGTCTGCCACCTTGATTCCACCAACGCTCATTGCGCCTACAGCACCTTCGACTCCTGCTGACAAGACAGCGTCTCTTCCTTCCAAAAGTGCTGTCGAACCCAAGAGTGCACTGCGCAACCCTAGCCACCAACGACAGACCCCACGCGTTTCCTTCTCTGCATCCCGCAAGGATGCGGATGATCCATTCACGGACAACACCCCATCGCTGCTCAAGAACGACGACGTGCCAGAAGTTCCGTCTTCACACGTTACACGTTCTGTGGACTTACGGCAACATGCCAACCCCGCTGAGCCATATATTGTACGCATGCACGAGCTTGGAGAACAGTTTTGGGTCAAACAGATGACGGAGAAGTACCCGACGATTGTACCGGAGCAGGCGTGCAAGGTGTTGCGGATGACGCAAGACGACGAGAAAGCCGAGGATCTTCTCAAAACATGGCATGATTCAATGAAAGGAATTGGAAAGAAGGTGAGGAGGCGTTCGACTCCTGGGATTTCGGCTTCGGCGTCTGGGGATTCCGGATCGAGTGTCTCGAGGAGCGCAACACCGAATACTGGACTTTCGACAGGTGCATCCTCTTTCGCTGTGTCGAGGAGTTTGCGCTCCAGTGCGGAAGGGCCGAGCAACGCGAGCGGCGGTGGTGGGGCTTCACCAAAGAAGAGACGAAGACCTTCGACCCCGGAGTTCGAGATCAAGAGGGTGGACGCCAGCATGGTGGATGAACAGACGTACTCGCCGCCGGAGGGATCAGCGGCAAGGCGGTTTTTGAAGAGGGCTGGCAAAAGGCCTGAGGACCTGTCCCCGAGGAAGAAGACTAGGGCGGAGATGTTGCGCGAGCAAAAGCAGGTGGTGCTGCGAGAGAGGGAAGAAACCCCTAGTCCGCCTCAGAGAAACAGGGTATGGAAAGCCCAGCATGACGAAGTGCTGAGGAAAGGAACGGCGGCGGATGGTCGAGCCTTGCACAGGCAATTTGGAGGTGCGGTGGTGTTGGAGAAGTTAATGTCCCAGCCGTATATATCTCACTACCTTAAGGCTTGCTAGCTATTTGATTTGTATCTAAGGATATATATTTCCGCAACCGTATCTCTGCTGAATACATCGTTACACACTACCTTCGAGTCTAACAGCCTGTCTACCTTCGAGTCTAACAGCCTGTCTACAGCCTCAGAGGCAGCCAAGCCAGCTTGCGTGTTTTGGGTTTTCGTCGTCCCTCCCTAATCCGAGTCGTGCCAGCACCAGAAACCGAATGTGACGCGTCAAGACTAAATTCATGGTCACTCGGGAAAGAACAGTGCTCGACAGGGCTATCTCACTCTTGGAATGAAGTGACGGCCAAGGTACATCTATTTGTGGAAACGGAAACGCGAAAGTCGAAGACAGCCAGCTAAAATAACTTCAGTGATAACTCAGTACTAAGTGAAGGCCTGAGGGCGAGGCTATCGCGCAGACTAGTACCGCACCATGCAATACAGTTGGCGCCGATATCTCTCAAAAACAGCAAATGATCCATCGAAGCGATTGTAATTTAATTATTCCAGAGCCAGATGTTATGTTAGCGGTACAATCAACTCATACGCTGCTATGTGCTAGAGACCATGTATACACACACTGATAAAATTGAATTTAAGTGTAAGGATCGGACCGATCGTCAGAGTTCTTAATGCGGCAACATGTCAGTATATTATGTGGGCATCAGAGGGTGTGTACGATGAAGAGGGCTAAAAGTCCTTGGAGTCACGGCCCGGGTAAGGTATGGTTTGTTCTGGAGTCCCACACTGTCTGCTCGAAGCATTCGTGCCTAAAGGCATTTCCCCGAGATGGTCACCGGCTAGTTCCCTTTGATTTCCTACACACAACAGGCTAGGTTATATACCTAGGCCACCCCCAACGGTTACTCGTACCTCATTATATGTACGCACGAATAACATTATCGTTCCTCAAAAAAAAAAAAGTATATTATGTGGGCCGCCATTGTCCCGAACGATGTTTCGTTAACGTCTTTGAATTTCCTCAAAATGTACGAAAACCTAATGATAAATCCCCTCTGTTCCTAGGATACAAGCAAGGATTGTAGAGCCCACAGCTGGTGGTGGTATACTAGTTACACCTGATCGTTTTATTCAACACCCTGGGGAAGACAACTTTGTTCCCAGGTAGTCTCAGACAGTCTGTTATTTTCGAAAATGTCCTTTATTTTTGAACTTTGGATATTCACACCAGTAGCTTGTTACTACGATCCAACTGGTCCAAGGAATCTGCTTGCTGCGATTTGTCTCGCCCAAGCTAGAACAGCCAGCAGTTCCAGAGGTTCCCTTCTTATTTACTTACAGCTATTAATTCATGTTCTGGACGCAATCAACGTTGAGCAGCGCTGCGATATGCGCAATTGTAAGTGAGAGTGGGTTTCGTTAGCGGCTAGTCATAGAAGATACTGGTTGCAATTATTGACAAGACATGCAATGTAGAAGTTCAAAGCGAGTGCTAAGTACATAGTTCGTTTAAGCGTACGAAGCGGCACGAAATGCGGATACGCGACATCGTGGCCTTCATCAATTCAGGAGACTCAGCGCCACGTGGGTATACGCCGACCTTGCAAGTTACCACCATCTCACACCGATTTCGCTTAGCCTTCGTACCCACCCGTTTCGCTACACAGGATGCCTCCCCCACACTACGACTTTCTCATCAAGGTACGCTCTCCCGCCGCAGGGGTCGCTCACTGTCTGACATGGAAACACGCAGCTCCTGCTGATTGGCGACTCCGGCGTCGGCAAGTCGTGTTTGCTCCTCCGGTTCTGCGACGACCAATGGACGCCGTCGTTTATTACGACAATTGGCATTGACTTCAAGATTCGGACGATTGAGCTCGACGGCAAGCGCATCAAGCTCCAGATTGTATGTCTTTCCGCTCTCGGCAACCCCACAGCGAAGCTGAATGGACTTGGCAGTGGGATACAGCGGGCCAAGAACGCTTCCGGACAATCACGACGGCGTATTATCGTGGCGCGATGGGCATTCTCCTCGTGTACGACGTGACCGACGAGCGTTCATTCAACAGTGCGTTGTGCTACATCCATCCGCTCTCCTCCACGTCTTTAACATCTTCCCGCAGACATTCGCACGTGGCATGCCAACATTGAGCAGCATGCATCCGAAGGCGTGAACAAGATACTGATAGGCAACAAATCGGACTGGACTGACAAGCGTGCCGTGACGGAGGAGCAGGGCCGTGAACTAGCCGAAGAATTGGGCATCGCATTCATGGAAACCTCCGCCAAAGTGAACGATGGAGTAGAAGAGGCGTTTTTCCAGCTTGCCAGGTGCGTTTCTTCCCCGTGGTTTCCCCGCAGAAATCTCAAACCTTTTCGAAGGGACATCAAGACCCGTCTCATCGACTCACAAGCAGAGGGCACAGCAGCGCAGGGCACCTCTGCTCCTGGCTCGGTCAGCGTTAACCAACCAGCGTCGCAGTCGGCGAGCGGCTGCTGCTGAATGCCTATCCGCCACACCGCTGCTTGTTTATTACACACCCACGGAATTTGATGACCCTAAACGATTGCTCTCGCACGCTTCCTTCACGCCCACTGTTGCATAGGTTCTCTACATATGTAATATCATCTCTGGACTAGCCAGACAGTCGTGCGTTGTCCATTCGCGTATGCGTGAAGACCCCAATGAGATCTGTCGTTATGTCAAGCTTGGCACCAAATCAAAACATGCGAAGTAAGGATAGTAAACCGCTCGTGCAAGGTAATCTCCGTCATGCTGCAGGTCAATCATTATCAGTGTGTTCATCGAAACAGCATAAATGCAAATCGTCACTTCAGATACCCTACGAAAGCATATGCATGATCTATAACATAAATGGCTGGCTAAAGCAAAGCAATAAGTATCCGAGTATCTGCGTGTATTATTGAATTGTGGTATTCTCCTCCCCTTCAAGCTCCCTTCCCATCATTAACGCCTCCGCTTCCCTTGCCTCCTTCGGGTCACTCCCAAACCTAGACCCATCTCCACCAAAGGTAAGCGGGAACGGCATCCCCAGGTTGGTCGAATCGTTGAAGCTGCGGTTGAGATACGACGCAGGCGGGGACAATGGCGAGCCTGGTGTAAACATGAAGCCCTGTTCGATGGACGCCAACAGCGATGTGATGGGCGTCTTCTCCAACTGCCGGGCTTCCCATGCACGGCGCTCCTGTTCTGCCCTTGGTGTGCTTGGCTGGGGGGATGGCCCGGCAACAATGATGTTAGGGCCGTCGGCTTGCTCAGGTTGGTGAGGCGCGATGAAGATGGGGCTAGCAGTCCGTTCCGCTTCCTCAACGACAAAGACATCGGTTGGTAGCGAGTCTTGGGCCGGAGCAGCTTCGACCGGTGAAATGGGCTTGTCTTCACCCATGTGAACGTCTTCTTCATCGGCTTGAATGTTAACGTCCTCCTCGTCGACCTCATCCTCGGACTGGACCACTATTTCCTCGTCAGACGTGTCCTCTTCAACCTGTATATCGGCTTCAGTCTGCGGGACATCCTCCTCATCTGCAACAAGTTGTTCCGTGTCAGTCTGCGTGTCCACCGCGACATCCTCCTCGCTATCCTCTGCCTGCTCCTGCTCCTGTTCCTCTTCTGGCTGGTCTACCTCAGGACTGGGTGCTGCAGGCAGCACAGGGGTACCAACACGACTAATCGGTTTCCCAATCCTGCTCCCAGGCCGCGAGTCAACTCGACTCGTCGGTCGTGAGCCAATTCTGCTCATCGACCGCGAGCTATCCAATCCACTGATAGTCCGCGAATTGTCCATGCGACTTGCCGACCGCACATGTTCCAGTCGGCTCGCCGACCTCGAGCTCTCCATCCGACTGCCAGGTCGTGATGTCTCCACACGACTGACCGGACGGCCTTTCGCACCAGCCCGAGCAGGCTCAGCCTTTCGGGGCTCAGGTTTCTTCGTCGTCGATGCACCCCATGCAGGCTTCGATGATGCCGCTGTATTCGCAGGAGCAGCTTTCTTGGTCGGCACAAACGTTCCAGTCGGCGGTTGGCGATCTCGTACCGTTGCCTTCGCAGCCGTCATGACGCTCTTCGCAGCCGCGATGGCAGCTCTCGCAGTGGGCACACCTGGCTTCCGTTCGACCGCAGGTTTCTTCTCAACGACGGGAACAGGTTTCTTCGCCGCTGGAACTGGTTTCTTGGGCGCCGGATCCTTCGGTAATGGAGCATTTTTGTCGGCAGGAGGGACGGCTTTTGAACCTGAAGCTGCTTTCTTGTCGATAGGTGGTTTCCTGTCAGCGGCTGGCTTTGCCACAACCACAGGCTTGGCCTTGGGTTCTGGCTTCTTCCCAAGCTGGAGCAGCGCTGCCTGGGGATTCTTCATTCTGCCAAACAGACTTCGCGTACGTGAATGTACAGGGCGGAATGGCTCAGGCCGTGGCGGAGAAGCAGGCGTCGAGTGCATCACATCCACGGGTTCTGGAGTACTGCTGCTGGGGAATGCCACAGGTGCGACTTCTGGTCTCTTCGCTTTGGACGTCGTCGTGCTCGAAGAGGATGTAAGGGCAGCCCGAGAGGTTTGTCGAGTCAGCCCAGCGTTTCTGTGTGGTGGAGCGAGGTTGGGTTGAGATGTAGTGGCGGCCTTGGGAGGAAGAGTCGGCCGTGCTGGCATCGCCGGCGGGGGCATCGCTTTAGAACTGGACATGTTGTTTGCGCGGACAGGGGCAGCAACGGGGCGTGCATTAGTGGACGAAGTTGACTGAAGCGTAGACGAGGCGGATTTGGCTAGAGGGTTCTTGGCCTTGTTGCTGGTCGACGACGCGAGGGAAGAGGTGGTAGTACTAGGCTGTACAGCGGAAGTGGAGGACGCAAAAAGTTTCTTGTTGACGGCAGACGGGGCAGCAGGTTTCCTTGGCGCCGCGTTTCCAGTGACATTGAGGAATTTCCTGATTGTTGGTGTCAAGGGCGCCGTAAAACTGCAAAATATGGTTAGGTTAGAATTGAAAAATGGGTTGCCTAATGTGCGCACCTGTCCACCCTGTCTGGCAAAAGAGTCTTATACGAGTCGAAGATCTTCTTGCCAATCTTTCGCACGTCAGCATTGGCATCCCTAGAAGCATTCTTGATGAACAACTCGATATCCCTCGCGCGCACATCCTTCTCGAGGTCTGGCGGGTTGAAGCAGTTGAGACAGGCAAGAATGCTTTCGGCAGCGATAATACGCAGCGAAGCAGACTTGTCTTTCATGACGTTCATGATGTAGGGGAAGACGCTCGGATGTTGTGTGCATTCAATAGTGGCCATGACTCCAGCGCGCGAGCGATTTACAACGACCTTGTTCGTCCGTGCACACAACGCCAGGCAGACCGGAAAGTATGTATGGATGAGAGGTTCAAAGTTGGGCCCAAGGTTGGAAGCAAGTTCGGCCACAAAGTCGAGGGCGGTCCCGGATAAGCGTGTTCGTTCCGACTTCATGGCTCCCGTGATGGACGAGCCCAGTGGTCGAAGTGCTGCGACAAGTGCATCGGGGTAGTCGCAGCCACCGTTATTGACGACCGAGGATATTTTGGCAATCGCGCCCGATATTTTGTCCCATGTTTCTTCGGACTCGGCAAGACACAGGTGGCCAGAGAGGTCGTTTATGTAGAAGTTTACGTCGGCCGCTGAAGTGCACTGTGCACAATAAGAAAAACCGCAGTCAGCAGTGTACGCAAAGCACACACCTTGAGGGCCATGTA
Source organism: Cylindrobasidium torrendii FP15055 ss-10 (assembly GCA_000934385.1). Taxonomy (NCBI): domain Eukaryota; kingdom Fungi; phylum Basidiomycota; class Agaricomycetes; order Agaricales; family Physalacriaceae; genus Cylindrobasidium; species Cylindrobasidium torrendii. The sequence goes on from KN880431.1 coordinate 28,877, forward strand.
ATTCGCAAATGTGAACCAGCAGGTGCGGGGCAGATGGGGTAAAAGGACAAGAAGATCGTCGATGAGTCGGAGGTCGCCGAACACAAAGTGAACGTTGCGATCACGTGCACGCGTCACGGCCACTATCCTCAAACAAGATGTTGCAAGTGTTTGGCTGGAGGTAAACGTTCAATTCGCAAGCACCGGGCTATTACCCATAATTTCAGAGAGCCTCTAGTTCGCAGACCTTGTTGACGGCCCTTTCTCGTTCCCAACCGTTACCATTGTTCTGATCATGACTTGCAATGTGCATTGTAGCTTCTTATACCAACCTGTTCCGTTCGAATCCAGGATTTCAAAAAAGACTGCCGCCATAGCCTCCCTCGGGCGTTTGGTCGTCGTAGAATTAGGAATCCGCCTGAACAAACACAAGCCGAACAAACAAGTATATACGGTATACGGTATCAATGCACACCACTCCCACATCTAGAACCTCCTGGCGCCAGACCCAATGATACCCTCAATCGAATGATGCTCCAGATCATTCCTCGCCTTCAATATCGACGCATGCATCTCCCTCATCACCACACCCAACTTCGCTCCAAACCTGTTCAGGATATCCTTCTGCCATGAATCGTATTTCGCATTCACCCGACTCTGCACTTGCTCGTAATCCACAATACACACCCCAAAGCTCTTCTGCGTATCAGAGTTGTCGAAGGTCGACCGCGCCTTCTTGATCTCCGTCAGTAGCTGCTGCCAGAGCGCCAGCGAGTCCCCAAGACGGTTGAATACATATTCGGCTTCAAGATCCCAGAGAGATTGGAACTGGAGCCACTTGGCAACATACTCCCGCAGCTGTTGTACCTTTGCCTCAATGAGCATGAAGGGCTTCTGTAACGTCTCGGGCTCAAGTTGGGTCAACTGCGTGTCATTGAGCATCAGCAAGGGGAGATGCAGGAACTGACAAACCAGGGAAGTATAAGTCGCCTCGCCAAATTCTGTGTTTTGCATCTGCAAGCCAATTTCATACCGCGAACTTTGAATTCTCCGTAAGCGGCAAACAACGCCTGTGGATCGTCAGTACTCTGGCTTGGCGTGGGTAGGAAGTACATACCGAGCCACTCATGTAGTTGATGCACCCAGGACGCGCGCGCCTGTTCAATTGGCGGATCCAGGAAAATGACTTGGTTCTGTATACGAACTTCGTGCACAAGCGGTTTGACGGTCATGTTCGCCTCCAGGAACTGAGGATGTCGAATTAGCCCGGCCACTCGACACACTTAAATCGACGCACCTTTTCCTCCTTCGCTCTCTTATCTGCACGCCTCTTGCCGGCAATTTCTCTGACGCCTATGGTTTCCCTCCGCGAGTCTCCATCGTCCGTGCGGTCGAATTCCTGGCACCACACCTGGATGACTTGTCTCAACCGTTGAAGCAGAGCGGCCTCAATTGTCTTGTCCAAATCTGCCACCCAGTGGTCGAGGTTGGCATAGCCTTCCAAGTTCAGACGATCAATCTGAGCAAGTCAACACCGGTTGGGTAGTGAATGTTAGGTAAACACACCGCCGCCTGTATCTTGCTAAGTGGCTCTGAGAAGGCTTCGAAAGTATATGAGCATGTCGACAGATCCTCGACGGAGCGTTGGATATCCTTGTACAAGTCAATTACATTGTTTGTCTTGTCCTAAGAGGCGTCAGAAGTAGCAGCAGAAAACGGGAAGAAACATACCTGCAGTACTGATATCACAGATGCGAATTCCCGCACAAATTGTATATGGCGATTGTCGCGGCCATCGACACCGGTCACATACCGTCCACCGTCGTACTGATTGACAAAGTAATCCCAACGGATGTTCATCCCTGCCTACTTGTCAGAAACAGCGTGGATGACAACTAACGACGCACCTTTGCCTACCATTCTCTGCGCCTCATTCCGGTATTCTGCCACCAACCACTCAATGCTGTTGTTTTTCTCCACTAACACAAGCGTCTGCGAGTACGTCCTGGCGGTTTCCATCAAGCTCACAGCATGTGGGTATACCCTCTTCGCGTCTTTGGCCATATTCGTGATTGCATGCGGCACCTGGAAGCCCAACCAAAGCAGATTCCGAACCTCCTTGAACAGGGTGATAATTTGCGGGTCAAAGTTCACCGCCAATTGGTAACCACCGGCGCGTAGTCGCACAATCTCGAACAACCGTCCATCGACCCCCATGTTTCGCCGATTAATATCGTGTAGCCAGGCGTCGTAGACCGGTCGAGTATCAAGTTTCTTTCGGAACGCGTTACTCTCTACCTGCAGCTTCGTTCCTTCTGCGTAGAGCTCCCAGCCCTTGCCCAACACGTCCTCGACACGCTTCATGTAGGTCAGCAACTGACGCTCGATTTGCCGTGCCCAGATGATGGTTCCAGCTATCGGAGGAATGTCGCGCATCTGCGATGTGTGATATGCTTCTGAGTAACGATATTGTGTTTTGAACTATATCTGTGAGCAAGGGTAGCCACGCAAAGGACGCCTGCTTTACCTTGACATGCAGATGGTTGATATCTTCTTTCACTGAGTCGATGAGCTGCGTCTGGTACTCCTGGATGGCACCACGAATCTATGGACGGTCATCAGCGTCATTGAAATGACAAAAAATGCCAACTTGCCTTTGGGCGAACGAAAAGTGCGTTGAACTTGGAGAACACGCGGAACATCTCGTTCGCATTCCTCGCGGTCCCAAGTTTGTCTCGCAAGCGCGCAATAATCTGGTTTTCAACGCGTGATACCCTCTCGTTGTACGCATTCTCAGCTGCAACCCAGATCTCCGTACCCTCTGCCACAGCGTGAGCAATAACATAGAACTCGAAGTCATACTATCTCACCTGTAGACACATCGAGCACGTCTATCCGTTTGATAACCTCGTACGCCTCCTTGACCTCCTCCTCCATATCCATTCCACCCACCTCCATGCCAACCGAGCCAAGACCTTTAGTAGGCCCCGTCATCACAGCAAGTTGCTCGTGTTGCTTTCTCCAATCACGCAGATACCGCGTCCGCTCTTGTAGCTTTGCGTGAGCTGGGATGACCTTGATGGGGATGAAGCGCTCAGCACGCTTTCGCGTAACTTCACGGGCGACGTTCGTGAACTCCTTCATGAGGTCGTCCCAGGTTCGGAAAATGTTCTGCGTCTGGGCAAGCAGACGGTCGAAAGTTTCGTAAGGGGTATAAGGCAGTCGATGGGAGGTGAGAATACGAAGAAGTTGATCGTTGAAATCCCTTGAGATGGCCTCTACGAGAGGCAGGGCGCGACGAATGGGGTATGGCGACAATCGTAGCTTGCGGTTGATGTGACCAAAGATGAGCACAAGGGACTCTTGGATCTTGTCAAGGTCGGTTGCAGACAGTAGCTCGTTGAGCGGGAAATCCTTCATGAGCTGGTTGTACTTGTGCACTAGATCCGTCGCGTCCTTCAATCCTGTGTCTGCAATGAAACTGACAGTAGCGCGGAAGCGCTTTGCATTCCGCAGACAGTCCATGACCATGGTGACCTCCTCACTGCGCAGCTGAGTCTCAATGCCTTCAAGTTCGCGCTCCAAACTCAACCAAAAGTTGATCTCCTGTGAAGCGGTGCCCGACGTAACATCGCGGTTGAGCTTGGTGACCGCCTGAATGGACTTGATCCAATTGTTGACATGACTGTGCAGCGTATTGAGGAAATTACTGTCGTTCAGCAGTTTCGGTGGGAGGAACGAGATGTTGGGGCGCGCGTTGGCAGCATTGGCGCTTTCCACTGCACGTTGGATAGCCGGATGTACAACGAGATTTGTCTCGGGTATCTCCACGTTTTGTTGAAGGTGAAGAAGCGATAACTCGAGCTCGGCGAACTTCTTCTTCGTCATCGGGATGCCCATCCGCGCGTCTCCTCCTCCATCTTTCCCACTGCCTCTGGACCCAACGAAGGCGTCGAACCAGGGCTTCACACCATTACTGACCACTGCGTGCAAACTCTCGTACGGTGTGTCGTCGCCACCGAACAGGTTCAAGAAGTGTAATTGGGTGGCAATTGGCGTTACGGGGTCCAATGTTGGCCCGCGCTTGATGAGTGCGAGGGTCATGGCATGCGACGGATGGTATGTGAGGTGTGGCGTGAGCTGGTATGAGTACGTCGGCAAAGATTCCTCTTCGGAAAGTAAGTATTTAATCCAGTGGTATGCACTACAAACGCACCATCTGTTTCGTCTTTTGCTTTCACCACATAGATCACGCCCCCTCCATCGCCCGCAAAGCGCATTACGCGGTCATTGAATTCATCGTCGAAGAGCCCGTCAAGTTCTGGTGGTGTTGCTCCGAGAACGGGTGGTAGAAGGGCCAAGAGGTACGCGCGGAATAGCGCAGGGTCGAAGGACGCAGATGGTTCGACCGCGACTGGAGTGTCCGTAGGTGAATGTCCATTTGTTGCACCGACAGGAGCAAGTCCGTTATCCATAGAAGTGGAAGGTGCTCCGGGGCGCTGATCGTGTGCAGAGGTTGGCCTACCAGAGGCAATTTGGGGCGGTGGTGCGTGAGGAGATGTCGTGAAGTGATGCTGCAAAAATCCGCGTTGAATTGATCTTCGTGGGACGATGTTGTGGCCGTACCCAAGATGTAAGCACCTTAGTGGAGGCTACTGCGAGGTTGCGGACGTGACCACGATGGCAGGTCAATAACGTGCACGTTAGGCGCAGGGTGTGATCTTGTTGTCCAAAGCCGTGGCGGGTGGCTGTGCTTTCCGTCCAGATAAGGCATTCCTCATATTCATTTCTGCACAGAGAGGACCGCGTTCTCAGAGGCTTCAAACTAAACAGGCGTGTCCCTTACTGGTTCTCCCTAAAAGTAAACAAACTCGTCGCGTTTACACATTTTGCAAGCCAGTTTCGCAAGTCAGGCAGATGTACAGGTGCTAAAAGATTTATTGGATGATAGTGTAGTAATTCCAGCTAGTTCTAAATGACACATTCCAAGTATCGGCGAATCGACGAAGATAAAGAGAATTATGGGTTCGAATGTAAGTAAAGAAGCACAAGCAGGGAAGGGTATGGGCGTGAGGAGAGGTAAGGATACAGTGTGGGAAACGAGCCCAATCGAAGGGGAGTAGTAATGATGACAATGAAACCAAGTGAAGAAAGTATTAGTCGAAGATAGTGTAGTACATTTTTACTTGCCCTGGACGAGGTTGAGCGCACCAAGGACGATGGTCCACGCCAAATCAAGCGTGTCCCACAGCTCTGGAGTGGACATGCCCAGGGAGATCATATCTTGCCACATATCCTTGCAGTGCCCGACATGGCGCATGAGTGCAGCGACATCGCCGTGCTCGTGGTTGTACAGGTGGGTGGCAAGTTGGTAGATCGTTGAGCGCGAATGGGTTGTGCTCTTGACGCCCTCGTGCGTGATGTCCTTGCAGAACGACGACGGCAGCGGGAGGAGCGAGCGAAGGACAGAGTCGAGGCGGTGGGTATACATGAAGTCCAGCAGAATATTGAATGCGTGTGCCGAGGGTGGCGAAATGTGGACAACGGGAAGTCGGGCGGTCGATCCACTCTGCTGATATCCCTGTGGAAGACGCATCTGCGCGCAATGGCTAGCGATGACAATCCCATGGACAGCAAATATCATGGCCGTGTCGCTCGGTGCCGAGCGCGATGAAGTGACGGCCAATATGTGGGTTGGTAGCGATGCCGTCCGCTGAACGATGGGCACATTCAGCATCTCAGGTAGGCGGCTCTTGGGTAACGTTTTCGGGAGGTGAGCAGGGGAGAGTGCCTGAATACCAGCAAGCATCCTGCATCACGGTGAGCATTGTGGATGAAGGGGGAAAAACAAACAATCTATACTCACTCATGGCTCTGTTTGATCAAATTACGCCTGATGTACTCGGCCGGCACACCGGACAGCTCCGGCGCGCATGCGGCGATGTTGGCGGCAGGAACGTCGACGAGGGCGGGTCTGTCGAGCTGACGTGGTAGCTGGAGGGCCGTCGAAGAAGAAGACGAATAATTGTGGCTCGGGCGTCTAGAAGCACTTTGCGTTGGATATGCAGAGGCGTGGGCAGGGGCGACTTGGAACATTTTCAAATGGATTAGATGTGGGTAGTATGGGCTGTGCGATGGGAGGAATGCTCGGTGGTGCTGGCAGGGACTTTCCGTCACTTGTTATATATGCAAAAAAAATCCGTGAGGACATATTGAGCAAAGTGTTTGTGAGGAACTAACCCCATTTGGACGGCAGCAAAGCTACTGCCGTATTTGGTGTCTACCAAACGACCTCTGCTTTCGGGGATATGGAGGGGACCTGGGACAATGCCATGCGTCCCTTGTAAACGCATTTGGTATCCTGCTCCCAAGCTGCATATCCGCAGTGGCCTCACAAAATGCTCAAGACGCTCCTGGCGCGGCCAAAGCGAGGGCGGGCTCGTGCCGCTTTTATACCTTGTGTTCGGCGCCGCCGGGGGCGTGAAAATATGCACCCTCGCCGCACGGGGTGGTAATTATCCTCCTCATTGTCGGACGACAAATATTTTAAGGTTTAGACAGGGTTTAGAGGTGCATACGTTTCACGACGTATGTCGGGGAAAGGTGCACCTCGCACATGATGGCACCCCTTCCCAACACTGCCCATCCAGCAACGAATTTGATTGTCTGTTCCACCACGGTCCTTTCATATTGCGATTAAGGTTGCCTTCCAGAATCACCGCAGAGCAACCGCTGCGAGACGAGAGCAACGGTGGGAACCGTTCTTGTTCCCAATTTGACACGATCATATTGGCCACAAGCTAACAACCATTTTCGGACAAAGGGCTGAGGCCCCACTCACTCAGAGTCACGTAGATCACGGCGCTAAGGCTGCGCGGGTTCGATTCGATGATGATGATATGTAATAGACAGTCACCTATCATAGACTTCTGTGTAGAGCCACGTTCCCCGAGCCCCCATCCTTTCAGGCATGTCCGAATCGCAGGACGAGAGCCGTTGTGTCGTCCATCCAATGGCCGTCATATTCCAGGTTCAACCATTGCGAAAACTGTTCCGCATCGTCTGCGCGCATCACGAAGCGTAAAATGCGCAAAGCCTCATTCCCTTTGTCTACCGTGGAACCTTGTCCGTCGGTGATAGCCTTCAACAATGCGCGACCGACTGCTGCTATGTCCACATCCTTTGGTTCTCGGCAGAAGAACTCAGGAAGCCCATCCGAACATAGGATAAGACGATGCTCGTTTGTGCCATCAAGCACAACATGTCGAACTTGCGGGACGTTGGACACGTAAGGAGGAGTCAGATTCCGCGGGGAGAATTCCTGGACACTGCTGTGGATGCGATAGCCAGGGACGGAGTTCAAGAACACACGATCAGTGTACACGCGCGGAAGCTTGAAAGTATGGTCTCCCAGAGCTATCAGTGGCGTCCCCGGCATCAGCACGAGCTGGGCACCAATGGGCAGGAAAGGCGAGGCTTACCGCGAGAGACGGCGATGGAGCCTAGCACTCTGTCCTTGAGGATACACTCGGGTTCTCCGGGGTGCTCTCTGCGCACGCGGTCCGCCTCGTCGGCCACTGCGGCGTTGTGCGCGAAGCTGAGCACGTCAACGTGCCAACCCTCTTTATTTTCGCTCGATTTTGAGCCTAGGACTAGGCGCTGGGTGTCAGCATTGTTCACTATGAGGTAAGGACGGTGCCGGTACTCACTGGCCGAGCAGTCCCCCAGATTGGCAACCCAGAGGTCTTTCTCGTCACGCAAGAGAGAGACCAAAAGGGTAGTCCCGCGCATACAACGCAGGACAGCTTGTGAGTTCTTTCCTCCGTCGTTGATGATGGCCCGAATTTGGTCGTCTGACATCGAGGCTAGGATTTGTGGGTCAGGGAGAATCGCCAGAAGGTCATCCTTCAAAGCGTCGTCGAATGCAGTCGTGGTCTTGACGAGCAACTCTGACACTGCTTCAGCAGAGCACCCCGCCGCCGGAAGTTCCCCAAGGGCATTTCGCAACACAGATGGGAAGTGATGAACGGTGTAGTCGACCAGCTCATGGCCCGCGTGACCTGACGCGCGGTTTAACAAATCGCGACGAATATACGCGTCGCAAAGATGTGACCCGACTCACCATCGAAGACGCTCATGAACTTCCAGGTGCTATTCCCAATGGTCCACTCCTCGATGGCATACCGATCTTGGCTCGATTCTGCTGGGTTCGTACATGGCTGAATCGAGGCGGCATCAACGCCCCATACGGATCGCGCAGATGATAACAACGCAAGCCTCTCGTCCAGCTCAGGCAAAGAAAGCACTTGGTATGGCGCAGCATCGCTGAAATCGAGTTCTTCAAGGGTCGCAATCGTTAGTTGTTTAGAGCACATTTTTCTAGGGGGCTCGTCGAGGTAAGTGGTAGAGAACCGTGGTGCGAAGACGGCAGGGCGCAGATTTCAAAGATTGTGATGTGTGGAGGTTTGTGGGAGCTTATACCTTCGAAAGTCGCAGGCAATGTGACCGGGGCGTAGAACGTGGGCTAAGGGCTACAAGGTGGGTGTAGGGCGCACACTCGAGTGCCGGATGTAGAGAACTCGGTCCAGCAAGAGTAGACTGACATCAAGCAAGTCCTGCAAAATGCTGAGAACAAAAGAAAGGTCAAAATTTACCACTACAGGCGCGTTTGGCGCAGGTAGGGTCAAGTCAGGTTCAAGTTGCCGCAACGGCGCAGTGAGGCGTCCGCGTCCAGGCTCATCCTGCCCTGATCTGATGCGCTCTCGATCGTTGCTTTACTTGGACTAAGTTGAAGTTGGACAGGCAAGTGGCCACCACATTGGCCGTCGTTGACCAAGGCTACTCACTGGTCGCAATGGCCCTGGGAAACGACAAAGATTCCACAGAAACAGTTGTGATTTCGCTGGGAAGGCATAGCTTGTGCACTCAATTGCGCTTCGTTTGCATCAGATTCTGCGTCTGCTTTCCATATCTTGATGGCGCAAGAATATGCGCGTACCCATGCGCGCGAAGTTGTCAATGCAAGTTCTAGGTCGTTGTATCCAGAGGCGACTCTAGCAAAACCTTCCAAGATAAGTAGTATACCCTTGTCGAAAGGTATGTGTATACAGTCGGCGTGTCCGAAGCCTAGCGGGTAATCGTCGGCGGGTGATGTATAGTACGGCGCTGTCGACATGAACGTATCCATTTACATACAGTGGGAGTGAGAAGACAGCGTGCGCCGTCCTGATTTCTCGTGCGTGGCTTCTGCAAGGGCGCATGTTGAGGGCTAGACTGGGGCTGTTGGCTTGGCGACCCGTACTTTGGGTCTAGTGTGTACGTAGCTTCCAAAGGGCAAGGTTGACTCAGTTGTGTCTTCAAGGGCGTGGTTGGAATTTTCCACGCCTGCGCCACAACGGAAGTTCAATGCAAATCCACTGTCCAGGTCCAAAAATAACATGTATGCGCCAAGCGGCCCAAGCCCGTTTGCAGGCATTGATCGTAACGGTGGATTCCGAGTCTGCCTGCTCCGCTTTGGCGGGGAAAAAAGCGCCTGTGCTGAGCGCAGAGGGCGCGACAGAGGCGTGCAATTGGATTGGAGTGGACGATAAACTAATTTGGCGCGTGAAACACGTCGTTTCCGCACTACAATTGGCCAATTTGTTGCGATCAAATGAACTTATGCAGAAGAACTGCATGGATGCAGGGTCGAGAAGAATTCCCGGGCTTCTTTAAAAGTTTTCCGGCTTCTTTCTTCCCATCCTTACCTTCCCTTGTACCACCACCTCCACCACACTCTCCCTCCGGTCAACATCCTCTCGGTTCGTTGTCTTTCACGATGTCGACCTTCTTTCTTACCCTGTCGGCAGTCGCTCTAAATTAGCAATGTCTGCCCCCGTCGAGACCACCGCTGCTGCGCCCGCTCCGGCTGTTGAGCCAGTCGCTGAGACGACCCCGGCCGCCACTGAGGCTCCCGCTGCCGACGCTCCTGCTACCGACGCCCCCGCCGCTGAGGAGCCTGCCCCAGCTGCTACGCCCTCCTCCCCCAAGCCGGGCTTCCTTTCCAAGCTCCTTGGTTCTTTCAAGAAGGCCAAGAAGGAGGAAAAGAAGGAGGAGAAGACCGAGGATAAGAAGGACGAGGTGCGTGTTCAATTATCAGCGACGCCTCCCTTGACTCATGACTTGCTCTAGACCCCCGCTGCCACGGAGGAGGTTGCTGCCCCAGCTGCCGAGGCTGAGGCTGCTGCTCCCGCCGCAGAGGCCCCCGTCGCTGCTGAGACCACTACTGCGTATGTTGATACTATCTCTGGTCATCTACCGTTCGTACTGACCTATCGTCTCAGTGAGCCCGAGTCCACCGCCAGCAACACTTTGGAGGCTCCCAAGGAGGAGAAGAAGGGCCGCCGCATGTCTGCCCGCTTCACCGATTTGTTCAAGTCAAAGCCCAAGGCAGAAGCCACCTCTCCCAAGATTGAGGAGGGCGCCGAGACCGAGGAGACTCCCGCTGCAAAGACTGAGGAGGCACCAGCAAAGACCGACGACGCTCCTGCTCCCGCCGTTGCGGCCACGTAATTCCTCTACTCTACTTTATGTTCATGCTGGGTAGTCGCTGTCTCATCTCATGGCCGTTTACGTTCTTTACTTGCTTCCTTCTCATCCCTCTCATCTCTACTCTACTTTTGCATACCCCTCACGTATACCAGGTTGTGGTCTTCTCTCGTTGCGTACGCTCATAATTGAGACTGATTCGCGGATAGAAACGGTGCGTGAGACCGGTCGTTGAGGATGTGTGCGTGCATCATGCAAGAGCACGATGGCGCGTGTTGTCGTCGCCTTCGTGATATGCACCGTAGTTGACTTCGCCCAATGGCGCTATGCGAATCCCCCGGCGGGAGGACACGGCTAGTGTGTGTATTCATCGGAATATAATAATTGGCAGGGCGCCACTAATCTATTCCATTCCATTCCAGCAGAATCACCCACCCCGCCTTCTTTGTCCTAGCGTCCTTTCTTTGTTGGCCTATAGGAACGGCCATGCGATGAAACAGAAGTACTTATCTTTCATCCGGTGACTCGTGTGAGGAGGCAAGGCCAACACCCTTCGAGTACCGCTGGTTCCGTCACCGCTTCCAGCCCAGGTCAGAATCCTGCCTTTGTTGACTTCACTAAGAATGGGTCTTACCGTACAGTTGAGTTACTCGTCGCGCCCAGTCCATCGCGATTCAGAGTCGCGACAGACGAAGATTCATTTTCATTTATCTTTGGATCTCGAATCCAATCCAACAAAACGTTAGCGGTGGCTTGTATTGACAAGTTCGACAGCGTCTGTGATAGGAACAGGGCATAGGGCAGGCAAGCTGCAGAAATGCAGACTGAGAGTCGACTTGATCAACCACGGTCAATCAAACATATGCATTTGCAGCGAAAGTTTGGAATATTCCAGAATCATGCCAACACGAGATTCAGCGTCGTCCACGTCGTCTTGTATGGACACACAATCTATGGAAAATCCAGATGGAATCCCATTTGTGCTAAAGCAGAAAAAGATAAAGGATTTATTATAGTCGTCTCAGCCTCGCCAAGCCCCGACGGGTGACTCGCTCATCTGAACATCACACAGTCGTACAGGTATGCCTTTACTGAGGTCATCGAGAGATGTACATGACCTTTGCCCCCACAACTTGATGCAGAACAGCAAGACTTATACATATCCTTCTTATGCGCCAACGATTCTTGAGTATTCAGTCGATGGCACAGAGTCAGATTGGCAATAGAGGCGCGGCACTCGCTACAATGACAAGAAGTTTCCCTGATCCTAGCAAGATATCACTGGGTAACATCTCGAGTATTACCTCGGACAACACCATCCAATCGCCAGCTTCGGCGCACAGGCTGGATCCTCTTAGCAGACTTAACAGTTCATTGTTCTGAATGTCCAGGCCGTGATCATTGACATGCACGTGATCCCTTAGATGCGTACGTAATATCGAGACACTGCCATTGTTCTCGTCGCTGAAGCACAATAGCCAATGAGGTCCAAAAATTTTGCTTGAAAGCTCTTTGATTATGGATATCGAGACCATCAGTATTGAGGTGTATGATGACAGCCGCTGCTTTCTGATTCTGCCTGCAGTCGTCGCACAAATACACCACTAGCGGAAACCGTGATTTGGCCAGGGAATAGAATCTCAAGGATTGCGCACTCAAGAGAGATACAAACTTGTCGGCGTACTCATGATAATGAGAGGAACCCAGAAACGCAATGGACAGGGTAAGTATTTCCTACAACAATAGTATTTGTGCAGGCTGAAGTCCTACAAAGGGAACGTAGGCTATCACGGTGAGTCCACTGGCAGACTCGGCAGCGCGGCGCTTGCACCTTGTTGCGTGTAGAACTCAGGAGATTGACAAGATTTCGATGTGAGCACTACGTCGAAAACAACTATGTATCGTTATTGTCATTATTTCGAAGTCAGATACAGGTAGTATTAACCGATACACGAAGTAGCAACTCGGGGAAGAATATGAAACTCAGTAGTCAGTTTTGTCGCTGTCCACCCAGTCAAGCACGATCTTGGGAGGGTGCGGCACGGCCACCTTTTCTCCTGTCTCCAGTGAGCGCACGCGCAGATGCATCATTGAGGGAACGTTGTTATGCTTCGGGTCGACCCACCCTTCCAGGATGTCATGGATCTCCACAACATATTTGAAGTCTGGCGCGTCAGTGCACCGGTGGTTGTACAGGTAGTTTGCGCATGTGCCACGGTGGGTGAGGTGAGGGTTGCGCCAAAATGAGAATTCAAGGGTATGGCCTTCGAGCTCGAGCTGTATGCTGCGCACTTCCATATCCCCGAGTGGCTTGTCCTACAACAATGAGAGCTCAGGACCAGTAAGAGCAAGAACGTATTTGCGCACCGTCTGCATGAACTCAATATACTCCCTCTTAGGCTGAAGGATCTCCTGAGATAGATCGTTCACGTCCACTCCCCTTGCTACCCAGATATCATGAGCTAGGGCCACGGCGAGATCCGCTCGGTCCTCCTTGGTGTACTCGCCGCCTCTGGCTTCGACGTCCTTCGATATCTGTGCAGAAGATCGCGTAGGGCGAATGTAGCCAGGATATTCTACCCATGCCCCAGCGTAAGTAGGGCGTTTGGCGTGCGCAGCGAGAGCTTCGGCAACTTCTTCCGGTGAAGGTTGTTTAAGCTGAGAGTATGGCTTAGGCCGTGGCTGGCGCTTTGTGTTTTTCTTGTTTGAACGCGGCATGGAGGTTGGTTTTGAGAACAAAAGGTCGTAAGTACACGGAGGATCCCTGTGCGAAATTTCTATATCAAGGCGTTGAATTTTCGTCTTGAGCAACTCGGCGCTTGTCGTGGCAGGTAGACAAGACGATTCATGTCACATGATGCGAGCCGTCTGAATTTCCGGCATCGGCACCGATCAGATTTTCAGTTCTCACAAACAACGACACATCCACGCCTTCACATTCACACAGGATTGTTTATTATACACAATGAAGTCTAAATTAGGAGTATACACAAAGCATTACAAGGTCAGGTTCAAACATACGACGACAAGTACTCTTTCGCGGCCGCAATGGCCTCGTTCACCTTCTCCACATTCGTGCCTACGCCTTGGCTGCTATCATCCTTCCCGCCAGCCTGAGGGGAGCGTTAGAATTTTGACTAAGAACAAGTGTACAGTATGTTGCCAACCTTGCCACCAAGAATGTCAGACACCTTTCCAGCCCATACTTTTGCGTCAACACCATTTGACTTGAGAGCTGCAGGAACGAAGTTGGCATGTGCAACCTTGCCTGCCTCGGTGTCCACTGTAAATACGTATACCGGCTTGTTAAGCTTACGCCCTTGTGCCAACACGTTTTGGAGGACCTAGGGAATGCGTCAGACTCAAGCCACTCAGCGTATGGAAGAACATACTTTGGCATTGCCCTGCGCATCTAGGAGTGCAACAAAATACTTCTCGTGGCCCTCTTTGAAGTGTTGCTGCAGCTGGTCAACAGCAGCCTTGTTGAGAGCGTTCTCCTTCTCCTTGCCGGCCTTGTCGAATGCCTTGCGCATGGCGGCGAGCTTGTCCTTCATATCTGCCTTCTTCACAGCGGAGATGGACGACTGACCGAGCTCCTGCACCCAGAAATCAGAAGCGTGCACTTGGCAGAATCACCAGATAGACGTACCACAGAGAGCGACTTCATCGCAACATCCTTGTCCTTGCCACTGAGCAACTCGAGCTGGTCTAATCGTGTCTGGAACTCGGCTGCCTGCCTTGTCACTTCGTTCGCTTCGTGCCCGGTGACAGCAATGATACGGCGAATTCCCTTTGCAATACCACTTTCTTCGATGAGCACGAAATCCTTGATGTCACCCGTCTTTGCGACATGGCTGCACAGAAACCCATCAAAAAAGCCATCCAAGAAATGCAAGAGTTAACTTACGTTCCACCACAGAACTCGACACTTGTTTGCTTCCATTTCGGGTTCTCTAGATCTGCAGCAATCTCCTCCACATCGTATTCGAGCGTGACGAGTCTAACGGGGTCTGGATACTTCTCACCAAACACTGCGCGCAGGCCAGGGATCTTGTAAGCGGAAGACAGGGAGATATCTTTGCTGAACACCTTCACGTTCTTCTTGATCCATCCGACCGCAATTGCCTCAATCTTCGCAAGCTCGGCTGGGGAGATGGGCGCCTTATGCGAAAAGTCGAACCGCAGCTTTGTTGGCGCAACAAGAGAGCCCTTCTGGTCAATATGATCGCCAAGAACCTCTCGTAGGCCAAAGTTTAGGATGTGTGTTGCAGTGTGGTTGTTGCGTAATGGCCAGCGGCGGAGCTACACAGCACTCTTAAAGGCGTACTCGTCACCGCAATCAAGGAAACATACCTCGTCATATGAAGATACAACTTGGTCACCGACACTGAGTTCGCCGTATTTCAGACGTCCAGTGTGCAGGACGTAGCCACTATACACCTGTACATCCGCCACATCGAAATCCGCGGCGCCGTCAATCACGATGTTACCGGTGTCGGCCTCCTGTCCACCAGCCTCTGCGTAGAAACTAGTGTTGTCAAGGATAATGCCAAAGGCGGCACCCTCAGGAATTTCCTTTGTTGATTTGGGGAACTTCTTGTCATGATAGAGTGCAACAATCTTCGCATCAATGTTGCCAGTCTCTGACAATCAGATCAGAACGGTAACATCCTAGCGAGACGAGGAGAACGTACTGAACTTTGCAGAATCATTGGTCTCTGTGATTTGCATCGTCTTGAGAGCGGAGAGGTCGTGGACATCGAGTTTAACGACTTCGGCGGCGCCAGCTTTGCCTTGCGCTTTGCTGGCCTCCTTTGATGCAGCCTGCGCATCGGCAAACTCCTTGTCGTTGATGCCTAAGCCGATTTCTTCAGCCATAAGACGCGTAAGGTCTTCTGGGAAGCCATAGGTGTCATAAAGGCGCCAAACGTCTTTGCCGTTCAGTTCTTTCAATCCCTGTTCCTGTGCGCGCGCGGCATATTGCTCGAATAGCTTCTCGCCGCGATCCAACGTGCGGGAGAAAGACTCTTCCTCTTCATCTAGAATCTCCTTGATCTCGTCGACGCGCGTGGTGAGCTCTGGGAATACGTGACCCTGTACGATATCAAGAAGAGTCTGAAAGTTTTTCCGCACAAACTCACCATAGTGTCTACGACAACAGGCAGGAGGGAGGAGAAAAACGAGCCAATCGTGACGCCAAGTTTCTTGCGAGCGAACCTTGCACCACGGCGCAAGATGCGCCTCAAAACATAACCACGGCCGACGTTGTTGGGGACACCTCCGTCGCTGAGCGCAAAAGTGAGGGTCCGTACGTGGTCAGCAACCACACGGTATGCAGTGTCGATACCGTCAACGTCCTCCGCACCAAACTTGCCCTCATATGGCCGTACACCAGTGAGCTCCTGGACGCGCGCGAAAATGGGGGAAAATACGTCGGTATCGTAGTTGGACATCTTGTTTTGAACGACAGAAACCAGGCGCTCGAAGCCCATGCCAGTGTCGACATGCTTTGCGGGAAGTGACCGAAGCGAGCTGTCTTCTTCGCGATTGTATTGGATGAAAACGTTATTCCAGACTTCGAGTACATTGGGGTCATCTTGGTTGACAAGGTGTGCTGCATTGCGCCCGCCTATCCGGTCGTAGTGAATTTCGCTGCACAAAGGGTTAGGAATGGATGGCACTGTGAGTAATCAATTTCATTTACCTGCAAGGCCCGCATGGACCAGTAGCACCCATTTCTATAGGGCGGATAAATTTGGCGCAGCAGAAATCTATGTTCAACGTACCCCAGAAGTTATCCTTTGCGTTACCAGGAAGTATATGATCTTCTGCAACGCCTACGTCGAGCCAGTATTGCTTTGCCTCGTTATCAGGCTCTAGGCCTGCTTTCGCATCTCCTTCGAAATATGTGACGTATAGTCTGTCCTTGGGTAATTTGTAGACCTCGGTGAGCAGTTCCCAGGAATATCCAATGGCTTCTTTCTGCGATTGGTGAGTGCACGAGACCTTGTGTTGAGGCTGAAGCACACCTTGAAGTAGTCGCCAAATGACCAGTTACCAAGCATCTCGAAGAAAGTGTGGTGATAAGAGTCCTTGCCGACATCCTCCAGATCTGGGATGTGGGTGAGTGATTGAGTGTTGAAGCAAAGGTCTGCTCAAACCGTTGTGCTTGCCACCAGCACGAATGCACTATACCGTTGTGAGGGCAAATTCATAACAGAGGTAATGATAACGCACCTTTTGAGAGTTGAAAGCGCGTTTGAGCTTGGCCATTTCCGAGTGCGGGTCGACAGTGCCCAGGAAGATGGATTTGTACTAGGCCCGTTAGCTACGCGCTCCGATGCGCAAAGAGCGGCAAACCTGATTCATTCCAGCATTTGCGAAGAGCAGTGTGGGGTCCTCGTACGGAATGGTCGGCGAGGAGGCAACGTAGGTGTGCCCTTTGCTCTTGAAGAACTTGAAGAACTCGTCGCGAACGGTGGCGGACGGCCAGGGCCCATCGTACGTAGAAGTCGACATTGTCCTCCTGATGGCTGCGAACCAACGCGCGTGATGGTGAGAGCAGATTCGAATCGATAGGCCCAATGCCATGACTCGGAAAAGCGGTATCACGTGTGTGAAGGTAAGAAGCTGCCCGGGGTTAGGGCTACATTTGTCCGCGTACCACCATGCCCCGTCTGCCGACCGCCCTCGCTCGGGCCGTGCTCTCCGCCCCGACCCTCCCGCGTGCGTCCGCGTTCGTGAGGACAGCGCTGGCCGCCGCGCGCTTCACCGCTGCTCCTGCCATTCTCACAAAGCCAACCTCTTTCCTCTCTGCCTTCCTCACCCACCCCGTCTTCCCACCAAATTCCGTGCTGGGCTCTCTCCAACAACTACGATTCAAAGCTCGGGGAAATGAATACCAGCCTTCGCAACGTGTGAGGAAGCGTAGACACGGGTTCCTTGCGCGACTTCGAAGCAAGGGTGGGAGGAAAATATTGGAACGGCGCAAGGCCAAGGGCCGCAAGTATCTCACTCACTAGACTTAGTGCGTATACGTCTTTGCTCGCTGTCCTTATGCTCACCCGTACACAGCTCAACCATTCATAATGACCATTGCATTGCATTGCTCGACTTGACATGACCCTCTTGATCCCTACCCAGACGTACAAGTCTTACCTGAACTAAGATGTTCCAAGTGCATGCATTCTCGAATGAATGCAGGCCGGCGGCCGCACTATTTGATTTCTCCTTGCGAAGCTGTTGGATTCCAACTCGACCATATTCTTGGACATATCCGCATCCGCCCATGCATTCTCACTTGTGACTTTGGCGTGCCTTCGAGAAATACCTGAGAAAGCCGCCTTCGAGGACGAGATAGCGCAAATTGAAGATATGGTGTGCTCACTTGCTCCGGTTTTGGCAACCGAGGCCTGCGGCCTTGCTTCTATGGTCGACCATGGTTAAAGACACGGCCTCATGAACAACGACTACTGTATTGGCTGGCTGAACATTGCATTGTGTGATTTTCCTGGCTACTATGTGGTTTATAAATCGCGCACCGAATAGTGGTCACTAAATACGAGGGGGTCCCTACGCTAGCATGTTGTTGGCAAGTGAGTTGAGTCACAAGCACAGCAAGGTAATCTAAATTATAGTCGAAGGCAGAGAAAGTCAGTGTAGGAGGCAACAGGACGGTGGTATGCAGCTACAAGTACAGTTTGTGGTTGGCTCTGCGAGTTGAAATGCAGATCGTAGGGATACAGTGTAGGGATAACAGAGAGAAACATGGGAAGACAGAAGCAAGAAAAGGGAGCGTCGGCGGACAAGGGAGCCCATAAATATTCAGACGATGCGAGTCCAAACTATACAATGTCCCAGAGGTCCTCCAAGGCGCAGCAGAACTAAAACGACATCAAGATGGGCCCTACTGAGCGTATAACAACGCACCTTGCCGCACGCAACACTAGCACTCAGAGGGTATTGACTGATGGAAATTTTCTCGTCAACATAGGCATCCGCAAAATCGTCACGGCCCCGTGCCATGGCACCGACAAACACGGCCACGTTATGCGATTCTGGCAATGTCGGCAGATATTGCGAGAGGCGGATGGTTGGCGAGTCTCCCGACAGCGCTGCGGGCTGTTAAATTACGCTATGAAGATGCCAGTCTGAGACGTACTGAGTTTGGTGGTGTTGGGTGGTAGATGGTCGGTGATGGGATTCTGCAGCCAGTGTCAAGTGATGTAGGTGCCGCCTTGCGCAAGACATACCTTAATGACCTTCAAAAGCCTCTCAGGACCATTGACACCTCGGATAGAGAGCTTGTGCAGAAGTTGAACTAGATTGGCCGTCAACATGAGGACAGACGTAAATTTTTATGTACGCACCCATGAGGCCGCTGAAGCGTTTGAACGTTCTGGGAATACGAACGTGCGGGTTCACTTCAATGAGCACCCCTTTTGCGGTGTGGATGTACACCTGTAGCAGGCCAGCCTTGTTCAACGGCGAATCAAGGAGTGTAAGAAGACACTGAGAAATGAGAATCAGTTCATCTGGAAGCGCAAATCATGCTTACCTGGTGCGTGATATCCGGTCGTGCATCTGCAATGTCCCTTCCTGTTTTCGCCAGGATGCCTTGGTGGTCGTCGCAATTCAGGAGGGTGTATTTAACCTCACCCTCTTTTCCGTGCTTGCCCTTTGCGCTGCCGCTCGACACACGATATGTCTCGAGGCAAGCCTGTTCCAAAATGACAAATAAACGCCGTTGAGAGGCCAATGCAGTGCCCTTGGGTACTGTCGACTGCACAGGCAGCATTGCGGGGTTGCTGGATGGCATCTTGCGCGGAAGCGGGCGTGTGGGCCGCTCCGTATTTTTGAGAATTGTCACAGCCGGCGACTCGTCCGACTCATTGTCTGACGCCGATGTCGACCCCGAGGAAGAGGGAGTCGCCGGGCGGCGACGCTGGGGTGGACGTTCTCCTGGTGTCGATTTTGGCCGCTCCGGTGGACTAAGGTCGTCCGGATTGAGAAGATTGGACATATCGCGGCGATCCCAGGACGAGGATGAACCACTGTGGCGGCGACGGCGTGCAGGAATGGTGGTGGACATGGTCGTTGGAGTGAACAACACGAGTCAGGTCATTCCTCTCATTTTTAGTATCCCCTGGAGGCGCGGCCCGCCGGCACTTCCCAATTGGCATGGTAGGATTGATCGACTAAGAAAGAAGGCGTTCTACAAAACCTCTCCGTTCCGCAATGAGTTGACGACTCATCGCTATTGACAGAGCGTACTCCAACTTCAGCCTTCTATTCAACACACTCCCAAATCCAGCATCCGTAACACGGAAAAGCTGGGATTCTTTGCTGAACTTTGCAAGTGCATACAACCCGTATGCAGCTCCCAGCAGGCCTCGGCAGCCCATGAACTTAATGAACTAGTCGACAGTCGAGAAGAAATGACCCGTGCTCGGCATGTGTGACTCAAGATGGCAGGGGAGAAGGCTTGACGAGTATCTGATGTTTATTCCAACGACAGGCTGCCATGATGTGCAAGTGGTAACTTCAAAGCCAAGGAGTGTTCGAGATGTTCAAAATGACCTTCCTTGAATTACAAGAAGTAGTCGTTAGATATCACTGTGACTTGGCAATGCCGAATCCCTTCAAGGCGCGTCCACAGGGTTCCAGCTGACCGCACCATCTTTCCCAAGGTCCAACCCATTTAATTCGTCCATGTCCGCCACATCTAACTCCCAATCAAACACTTGGAAGTTCGACTGAATCCGGGAAGGTGTAGCGCTTTTGGGAAGTGGGATGTAGTCGCGTTGAAGAGACCAACGGATCAGTATCTGCGCTATGTCTTTGTCATGCTTCTTGGAGATTTTGACGAGAATTGGATGGTCGAAACGCTGCCCTCGCATGATAGGGCAGTACGCCTCGACAGCGATGTTATTGGCAACGCAGTACTTCACGATTTGGCGTTGTTGGCAAAATGGATGCAGCTAACACTGAGTTGAGTATACTCGCAAAAAACGATCCATATCATGAGCAAACCTCAATCTGGTTGACAGATGGTAGCTCGTACCCTGCATCGCGAATCTCTTCAATGTGTTTGATGCCGCTGAACAACATTCCAGCAAACATAGAATGCAACGAATGTAGCGCTCACTAGTTCGACACACCAATGGATTTGAGCTTTCCTGCCGCCTTGGCTTCGACGAGCGCCTTGTAGGTTGCAAGGCGTAGGTCTCTGCCAGAAAGCGGTGAATGAATAAGATAGAGGTCAAGATAGTCTGCTCAATTTTAGTTGAATTTCCCCGCTAAGATGTTAGGAAAACGAACCGAAGCTGAATTCCTCGAGCGATGCGTCGACCCCCTTCAAGGTCCTCACATATCCATGGTCAGGTGAATTGATTTTAGAAGCTGCCGGGCGGTCAGATCCAAGGTGACTCAGCGCGTTGCAGACTTACTAATGTAGACATCCTCGCGCTTGAGACCACTTTGGCGAAATGCTTTACCTACTTGGGCTTCATTGTGATACGCTTGGGCAGAATCAATGTGTCTGGCAAGGTGCATTAGTCTTGATAACTGCGACATCGTTTCTGTAACCTGTAGCCAGCCTTAAACGCCTCCAGAACTGCTGGTACAGCGTCTGAGTTCTGATATACGCCAAATCCCACGCGTGGAATCACATATCCTGAGTGGCGTTGAGGTAAGAATCCATTGCATGAACGGGACACACACCAGAAGGAAGCTTAAGCGTAGCGGATAGCATTGCTGGATGTAATCTCTTGATTGTTTGGTGGAAGGATGTACTTAGTAAGTGAATGGTGACGTCGGGAGAGGTGATTACTGATCAAACCGTGAGAACAAGTGCAAGAGTGACAGAGTACGCTGCTTACACAATTCGTGAACACAGCGAATGAGTCTGAGAAAATCACATTACATAGATAATTACTGGGATAGCTACAGTATCAGAGCATCTACTTACCCTAATTTACGTCGCACCATACTCAATACCCAACACACCTAGTTTTGCTGCCTCCATCAACCGCTCAGCGCAAGCCCTCCGCGTCTCCGCCGCCGCAAGGTCCATCCGTGTCATCTCAAGCTCCCACTCCGCTCTTTTCCTCGCAATGACACTGCCTTCTGTCTTTGGCAGCACCATGCCCTTCAACTCGTTCAAGCTCTGCCGTACTGTCGGCTTGTCCGTTTCGATCCCAGTGTTCGTGTATCCGAACACCGTATTTGACCATTCACCGTCCGGCCCCTTCCACACGACGCGATCCCGTGTGACCTCAGTATCTTGCCGGCGCCCATGCCCATCCATCTGGCTTGTCACGCGTATGCGTACATTGGCCACAGATACACCTCCATCTAGCGCAGCTTTGAGTGCATTGCGGTTTTCCCTGAGCTCACCAATATGCTTCATGGTGGCGTCTATCTTAGCGAGGTCGCGCTTTACCCGTGGGTTCGTCGCGTACTTGTGCACATAAGGAATAGTTGCATGGGGCACTGCTGCGCTACCTGAAGCGCCACCACGACCTCTGGGGTTGCCACGAGGGCCCGCAGGTATACGCGGCGACTCAATTCGGGGAGTACCAACAGTTGGTGTGGAAAGACGCATAATCGATGGATCGATCCTGCTGGGGGTCTCGTATCGAGGAGTTGGGATATCTGGTGTTGTTGGAGTGTTTCCATTCGTCTTCTCGATACCGGACATAGGCGAATCAGAGGACGGATTGACTGGCATGCCAGTCCACAGAGCAGGGCGGCGACGAGCGTGATCAGGTCGCACGGGTAAGGACATATGAATTGGCGAAGGTAACGAAGACGGTCCTGGTGATGGCGACGGGGAAGGTTGCTTGGTATCCTCTGAGATACGCCGGGGAATATGTGCGGGAAGTGAAGGTATAGGAGCAATAGGCTGAGGAACTGCGACTGAAGGACTAACAACAGGCGAAATCGAGCGCGGAGGCGAAGTGACAGTGGATGCTGGCTCTGGCTCAATAATGGTCTTGTCGGCAATGATAGAGCCTGCAGGAACTGATAGAGATGACGAGACAACCGGAGATAACGAATCGACCTGCATTGAAGCATCGTCCACCTGTGGCAGTTGGACATTGGGCATCGGTTCTGGCACGGATTGCTGTTCTGGCATTGAAAGGTCTTGTTGAGCCTCTGACAGCAGAGAGTCCATTTGCGTATCTTGGGGCGGAGGTGTTTTGGGAGGCGGTGTACGGTCTCTCGACGGCTGAGGCTTGGGGTCGACGTCCATCCTATCTTGCATGAGCTGTCGAGGCCCAGTGGGCGGCTGTCGTGTCGGGAATCGGTCTGCGTTACTCTCGAATGGGCGTGCACCACGCCCCCGCGCCCAGTAATGCGCGCCACGGCCCCCACGGCCTCTAAACATTCCACGGCCTCTACCTGATTCCTCCAATGGATCGTGGACCGCGCTGCGGACAGGTAGACGGCTGACCACTCTGGGCGGGGTCGGCGGACTAGGCGAGCGAGACGGGGGTGATCTAGATTCCTTGCGCCTCACAGGCGGTGTAGGAGTACGTACTGGTGTCCTCATTCTCCGTAGCAGAGAGGGCGATCGCCGACGCAGTGGGGGAGGAGAAGGACTGCGACCTCGACGTGACGGTGGCGTCGGGCTTCGTGGTCGCAGAGCAAGCGGAGGCGTCCGCGGCCTGCGGCTCACAGAGGGACTACGCCCTCGCCGTGGAGGGGAAGGCGTTCGAGGGCGGCGAGGTGGTGACCTGGGGGTGGGTCGAACCGACAGTCCAGGCGATGGCCGACGACCATCATATCGACGCGCTGGAGATACTTGACGACGACCAAGCCAAGCCGGGGGCCTTGGGGGCGAACGTGGTCGTCTTGGCGGTGATGATGGATAGCGCCTCGGTGGGGAGCTGAACCGAGTCCGTCGTGGTGGTGAACGCGAAGGATACCGTCCGCGAGGAGGGGGTGAGTATCTAGGCCGAGGCGGCAAAGGCGAGCGACTTCGGCGTCGAGGCGGAGATCGTGACCTGTCTTCAAGTAAGCAAATTTATCAGAGATATTTGGCGAAAATGCGCACCTTCCAGGCAGACTTCTGCGCAACGGCGGCGGGCCGTTCCAACCGCCTCTCCCACGAAATTCGCGTCCTCTCCCTCGTCCGCGGAATCCCCCTCTATATGGCGATGGTGACCTCCGGGGGCCTCTTGGGGGCGAACGCGAACGCGGTCGTGTGGTCCGTGCTGAGGGCGATGTTGATCTGATCCTTCCCGGCGACAGTGACTCTTCCCTATTTACTGGCTCTTCCTCAGCCATTTTCTGCCCAACGTACTTTGTCGCCTCGTCTAGAATGCGCTTTAGATGGCAGTTGGTGGTAAAAGATCATGACGCAGTTTGAGCGTGTTTGCATATCGGCCCGACGACCTTCCAATGGTAGCCATGCGAATTGATGAGATTGAAGGCGCCGACGTCGTCAGAGTTAAACGGGGCGCATATATGGTGCATACACAGGATGGCGCCTCGGCCGGCACCGTCGTCAGTGTAAAAAGCCGAAAAGGCCCAAATCGGAAAGAGTCGGCAGGCGCCGGATAAAACCAGCGCGTGTGCACCCCGAGTTCGTCGAACTTTCATACCACCACCATGTTTGCTCGCTCTGCCGTCCGCACCGCGCTGCCTGTCGCACGCTCCTTCTCCACCTCGTCTGCTCGTCAGACCAAGGTCGCCGTTCTCGGTGCTGGTGGAGGTATCGGCCAGCCGCTGTCCCTTCTGCTCAAGAACAACCCTCTTGTGACCGCCCTCAATCTCTACGATATTCGTGGAGCGCCTGGTGTTGCCGCTGATGTTAGCCACGTTGATACTGCCAGCACTGTTCGTGTCGCCTCAAATTCATTCCTGCAGGGCCTCATTCCCCATTAGGTCCAGGGATTCGCTGCCGACAAGCTTGATGAGGCGTTGGACGGCACTGAGATTGTTGTCATCCCTGCTGGTGTTCCCCGCAAGGTGCGCTACGTCTTCCAGTCATGTATGACATTTGCTGACCTTCTTCGTAGCCTGGAGTGAGTACTTTGGAATTTAAATCCTAATTGCTCTAACAATCTTCACCACCAAAGATGACCCGTGATGACCTTTTCAACGTAAGGACGCATCTAGATTCCAGAGACATGTTATATTGACATATGTTGCAGACCAACGCATCCATCGTCCGTGACCTTGCTGCTGCGGTGGGCCGTGTTTCCCCCAAGGCCCACATTCTTGTCATCTCCAACCCAGTCAACTCAACAGTTCCCATTGTCGCGGCTACCCTTGAGAAGGCTGGTGTCTTCGACCCCAAGAGACTCTTCGGTGTGACCACTCTTGATGTTGTCCGTGCGGCTCGCTTCCTCTCGGAGGTCACCGGTGCTCCTCCTTCGGAGACCCGTGTTACCGTCGTTGGTGGCCACAGCGGTCCCACGATCGTCCCCCTCTTGTCCCAGACAAAGCTCGGCAAAGACATCTCTGGTGATGTGTATGACAAGCTCGTCTACCGCATCCAGTTTGGCGGCGACGAGGTTGTGAAGGCCAAGGACGGTGCAGGTTCTGCCACCCTCTCCATGGCATATGCCGGTGCCACCTTCACTGGATCCCTCCTTCGCGGTATCAACGGAGAGAAGGATGTGACCGTCCCTACCTTCGTCAAGAGCCCGCTCTATGCCTCTGAGGGTGTTGACTTCTTCTCTTCCCTGGTCACCCTTGGCGTACGTCGCTCTTGTGCTGTTTTGCTTTTGCATGCTTATTGGTTTGATAGCCCAACGGTGTCGAGAAGATTCACCCCATCGGTGACCTCTCTGCTGCTGAAGAGAAGCTCATGGCCGAGTGCTTGCCCACCCTCAAGACCAACATCGAAAAGGGCTACGCGTTTGTCGCATAAAGAATGTAGCCTACCCATGTATAACTGGACGTGCCATTGTTTTAATGGATTGCTTCGCACGGAAATGCAAACGCAGATCATGATGGCTTTCAACGTTTGGCGATGCAAGTGTATGCATGAATTTGACACGGATTGGACTCTATTGTTAATGTTACTGTAAAGACTGCCTTGTAACAAACCGGTACGACTTGCAAGCATCGATAGAGAGCGACAGTGAACTCCTTTAATGAGAGCTTGGACAATGACAAAACTAGATGGTTGTCAGAGTGCCGGACTTTGGGAGTTGGGAAAGCAGTATTTCATTGGGAATTCAGTCCTGTGATATCTATGGCAAGTCAAGGCATCCCAACTTTGTCGAACTGCATTACGCATCCCTATACGGCTACTTATATGCGCGCAGAGACTAGCGACAAGGTACGCCCATGCCCCGCAATGCATTGAATGCAAGGCCGACGCGCACGTGTCGCTGAGTGGGGTCAGTAGAAGGGCCGGATTATCCGGCCCGTTTAACGGTCCTATCTCCAGTTCTTCTGGTAGAATCAATGAACGTCTTTGCCGTTCCATTGAGGGGAAGAGATATGCCCCGAGGGCAATCCGGTCCGAAACGTCCATCCTATAAAGGAGCAGAAATCTGTCGCGTTGGCACTCTGACCACCCGGAAATCTGCACCTCAATGGCCACTATTCCTCCCAACTCTACAATATACGACCCTGTGAAAATCCTGCAGCACCAGGATTTCAAAATTCTCGCGCCTGGAGAGACGACAACGGCGGAAGACAACCTTGCCGCGTTCTACAACCCCCAGCATGAGATCCATTTGGTGAAGAAGCCCAAGCCATCTCCAGGACCTGGCCAGGTTCTCGTTCATGTTCGTGCAACTGGTGCGCCCCATCCGCATTCTGATCGTTGGAGATCTAACTAACGCGTTCTTCAAGGCATCTGCGGTAGCGACGTGCACTTTTGGCGGCACGGAGCGATTGGGTCGATGATCGTCAACAGCGAGTGTGGTAGTGGCCATGAGAGCGCAGGCGAGATCATCGAGGTCGGTGAGGGAGTGAACGACTGGGCTGTCGGTGCGTAGTCCTATCCTGCGCTAGACGCACATCTGACACGCAACATCCAGGTGATCGCGTTGCGCTTGAGGTGGGTATTCCTTGCTCACAGCCGTCCTGCGAGCCTTGCCGAACTGGCCGCTACAACGGTTGCCCCGATGTCGTTTTCTTCTCAACACCACCTTACCATGGAACTCTGACCCGCTGGCACGTCCATCCCGCCCAATGGCTCCACCGCCTCCCCGAAAACGTTTCCTTTGAAGAGGGCGCACTGTGTGAACCACTTGCAGTCGCCCTGGCTGGAATTGACCGTGCAAACCTCCGTTTGGGGGACCCCGTCCTCATTTGCGGTGCAGGTCCCATCGGTCTTGTCAGCCTACTCGCCGCGCGCGCCGCCGGTGCCGAACCCATTGTCATTACCGACATTTTCGAAAGTAGATTGGCGTTTGCGAAGACGCTTGTGCCCGGTGTACGGACTGTCCAAATTGAGCGTGGTTTGGGGCCGACTGAGCAGGCGGAGAAGATCAAGGCAGCAGCGGGCATGGATATCAAGTTGACGCTGGAGTGCACTGGTGTCGAAAGCAGTATTGCTACTGCAATCTACGTGAGACCAACCCTGGGCGGTGTCATTTCTTGTGCTCACCATGAACATAGGCCAGCAAGTTCGGTGGCCAAGTATTCGTGATTGGTGTAGGAAAGAGCGAGCAAAACGTTTGTGCTCGACTTCACTTCCTGTAGTACAATTGTTCTGACCTTCTTTCTTGCTCGACAGTTCCCCTTCATGCATCTTTCCGCAAACGAAATCGACCTCAAATTCCAGTACCGCTACGCAGACCAATACCCTAAAGCAATCCGTCTCGTCGCTGGAGGACTCGTCAACCTCAAGCCGCTCGTTACACACCGTTTCAAGCTTGAAGACGCAGTATCTGCTTTCCACGTTGCTGCCGACCCAGCGCAGGGCGCTATCAAGGTCCAAATCCAAGACTAGAGAAGAACTAGATTCGAGGATGCCATGAATTCGTACCTCCTTACATGCACCCCGCCATTTAAGGTGCAGCCTTTGGGTAATGCTACATAACTAGTAATGTCCTTATTCCGACGAAATGTATTTGTATTGCACCTGGATATTGATTGCTGGTGAGCTGGTGAAGCGTCGTAAGGTAAGAAACAGAGGGAGGGAAACGTACCGTAGAACAATCTATCTTCGATGGGGAGCTTGTGTCCAGAGACGGCACATAGGTCAGTAGCGTGTCATGCCCAATACTAGAAAATGTGCTATGTAGACATTGTAGATTGAGCCTATCGAGGTGGTCATTTCGCCAAACGTGTTGATGTCGATTGTTGGGATATCTGTTAGTCTGTGAAGTCCATGCAATTGTCACTGTCAGTGTAAGGTAAATACTTATGAATGTTCTAGCCCGCGCCTTGAACAGATTTTGAGCGCAGAATCGTGCTAGTTCAAAGCGAACATAGTAAGTGCGAACCATCCTTAAAGGAGTCCCAGTCCTTCATTAGAATGCCTTATGAAAGCAATAAAATGGCCAGTGGCCTTGAAATAATTCACCCAAGTTAATCATACACTGCGGTCAGACACTTTGTCTCCGTATGTACAACAGGTAAATATCCTCATCGGGCAGACGGGCTTCCCAATGCGCTCTTCAGTCTCTCTGAGAGCTTGCTACCTTTGAGCTGGCTGGGAGAATGAGCCGTGCTTTGTGCGTACACCTGTGCTTCTTTCGGACTGTCGGGCTTGACTTGCCTCGTCGGCGAGCGTGACGTCTCAGAGGCTTGTCGCGTGAAGTAGGACGTCTCGTGGTTGGGAAGGGATGCAATTACACTCGTCGTTTGGACAGCCGGAGCTGGTCGTACGACCGCGATGCGTGTCCAACGTCGGAAGCGCGTGTACTGGTTTAATGTGAGGCACAGTAGAATGAATGCAGATATGGAGACGCACTTTTCCTTTGCCGGCCTGCCATTTGTTGTCGCATTGAACCCACCCATCGGCATCCGTGAGTGGTTCTGGGTCAGGTTCGTCGTCATCGTTTGACTTCTCCTCAGTAGCCTCTACAGGTTTCTCGTGCTTCGAATCCAAAGTGAACCTTCCCGCAGCTTTGGCCAACAATCCACTTTTCTCTTTGTCGGAGTCTTCTGTTGCCGGTAGCGGCCGCTCAACACGCTCCGCGTCGTGTTCATCCGTCGTTTTGACCAGAACGGACCACTCCTTCTCGACCCATTCCCAGCCAGGCGGAAGCGCGAATAGTGCGGGAGGTGCGACTGCGTGGCATGCTGGAGGCGCGCTGGACCAGCTTGGCCGTTCGTTTGGCAGAAGTGCGGCAGTCCAATCCAAGCCGACCCACCATCGCTCGTTCTGATACACGGTAAAGAGGAATAGATCGTCTTCTGTCGGAGTCGGGGGTGACACGCTTTGTGGGACAATTGAACGTTGTAGGGGAGTGCCGGATATGCGTGCCCAGGCAGTATATGCCGCCCAACGAATATACGCACTACGCCAGAGAGTGTGCGCCAAGTATACGAACCATGGCGCACGGACACAGAGCACGACGCTGCCCGCGATGCCAATCAGAATCCTTCCGGGAACGAGAACACAGATTGACAGCCAGGTGGTGCCGATGAAAATTGCCGCGCGCGTGTTGAGCTCAGGGAGGGTTGATGGCCATCCAGGAAGAAGTCGGTCTAGGATGTGTAGATCGTCCACTGTGCGCTGTATTCCAGCCTCTGTCCCCACTGTCCTCGGACGTCCTATCCTTCCAAGCCCTCGTCTTTCCTGCCGCGCCTGCCACCATGCACCTCCCAATGCCAACAGGCCAAGCATCCATGCGCGCGTGACGAGTAGACACAACGCCCACCACGCCGCGACCAGCACAAACGATGCGCTCCATCGTGCGTGTTTCCAGCTAGCACATTCCAAGAAGACCCGAGCTGTAGAAATAAGTGGTCCGAGTCGTATGAGTGCGGACGTCAGGCTCGCTGGCAGATCATGCACGCTTAAAGTCATCCTGGGGTGTAATTTCACATGTCCCGATTTGCGCTCCCGATCTCTGATCCGGGCCAAAGGCATCCATACGTATATGTAAGTACAGTAATCTGGCCAAGCAGACAACAAGCAGAGCTGAGTCTTGCGATTTCCGTCAGCAAGCCATATAAGTTACTAATCAGGCTTACGAACTGATAGCTATGGGCGGAAAATGGCATCGTCTTGGTGACAATATGAGGCAAGCCGCAACCGTTTCTCGTAAGACTAAGCATGTTTTAACTTTTAGCGCTATATCACGGCTTGGAACTTGGTTTACATTAGGGTGGCGGACCTAACCCCCAAAACATGGGTACCGAGCATAAGTACCGGTACTGTACCGTACCGTACCATGTACTGTACACCCCCCGCCAGAAGGGTAGGTACAGTACCTATCACATGATGCATTCACGTGACCTTATCACGTGCAGGCTTCGGATCACGGCGCGGGCGGACGGCGGCATGATCGGCGGGCGCTCAACGACGTTCGGGGGAGTGGCATGGTCCTCGTTGGGGTGCCCAAGGGCTGTAACTTTGGTCATTAATTGAAGTGTGCTATTGACGGAGTTTTGCAGCAATTTCATAGTCATTGGGCCATTGTGAGGCTGCTTCAAAAGGTGTCTAAGTCCAGATCCATTGTGGGGTCAAATCCTGCGATTCTGGGGCCCATCAGCGTTAAATCATGTCCTATTAAACCCTTGGTAGTGTAATATGTACGCAAAAACAAGAAATTCCGGGAAACAGCGCAAAAAACAAGCAAAACGCGCCGTGTGGCGCAGGTCACATGTTTCAATCACGTGCCGGTACCGTACGGTACAGTACGGTACGGTACACCCCCCCTAAATTGGGCATAGGTACGGTACCGGTACTGTACCCCCCGGGGAGCATAGGTCCGCCACCCTAGTTTACATAAAACTTTATTGCTCCAAATTCAGAAGGCTCAAGTCTTTTATAGTCTCGGTGCGCTTACAGTGCCTCAGTGCACAGTCACTAGACTAAAAACTTCCCTCGGCTACAGTGAACACATGTCGGTAGCAGGAATCGAACCTGCGGCTCCTCGGCCACAACGAGGTGATTTAACCCCTAATCGATACCGACGACAACGATGAACATTATCTTGCCAATACAATTCAACAATGTTGAATGCGTGTTTTCGACTATGTTCAGCAGGATACCATGCAAATTTTGAGCTTGACGTTATGCTTGATATCCCCAGAGTAGAGTAGTAGTTTAATTGAAAACAAGAGACTTATGGTGAAAAGTTGACTTCCTCGCGAGCGTTCACGTTGCCAGAAAATGGGACTACAAACATATGCGCATACTGATGGAAGTGTGCGCTGCGCCGTACAGGAGGAGCCCGTTCATTCCGTCATGTGCCCACGCGCCGGCGTGTCGGTTAGATGTAGCCTCGCGAGTGTACCAATCTGTAGATCTCCAAGCCGTTACTCACAGGATATCACATATGCTCATGCAGTCTTTGAACCTGAATGAACGGGCTTCGACGTTCCAATGCTCAGTGCAGAGCAGTGTCGGGACGAGTCAGATGAACCTATACGGGCAGGACGTGATATAGAAAAGTCCTCGGGCATGAATGTACAGTGAAGTGTAGGGAAGTAAACAAGAGCAAGCGGGTAAGTGGTAGGACGACGAGACTGGGATATATGAAGTGAAATGAACATGTCAAGGCCTCGTGCGTTTTGGGCTCCGCTCTCGATACTCTCCCTCGTCCGCCACAACAGGACGCGTGCGCCGCCGAGCACCACTCCCAGGCAATATTTGCGGGACCGCAGGGTTTGTGAGCACGTTCGGCACATTCGCTTCCTCAACGAGTCGCCTGTTGTTGTCGTCCTTAGCACGGATTCGATCGACAGGGGTGTTGGGCATCTGCCCTCTCAACGCGTTGCGCAGGTTCTGATTCTCCTGTTGCAGGCCTTCTTTCTCACCACGCAAGGACTCAACTTCCTGGCGCAGGCGATCGATCTCACAGCGCACAGTGGATTGAAGTTCGTGCTGACGGAGCGCCAACGCATACTCCTGTTCTTCTCGAACTGCTGCAACCTGCGCCTCGCCATCGTGCTGCAGCACCATGTTGCTGTGCTGCAAGATTACGTTGGTGTGGTGTAGAGCCGTATTGTTGTGGATGAGTAGGGCATTATCGTGGAAAAAACGATTGTTGTCTTGTGAAAGGCGTCTGTTGTCGTGTGAAAGACGGGCGTTGACTGTCTTGAGATTGTCTACATCCTCCTGCGAAGGAGCGGCAAAGCTTGTCGGTCGAGGGAGGGGAACAGGATGTGGGCCAGACGGGATGGAAGGAGGAACCTGAGAAGTGCTGGCAGCCTGAGTAGCAGGATTCGGGAGTTGCGCCGTAGCCACAGTGGAGGGAATGGCATTCTGGTCGGCATCTAGCTCACATTATACCATATAGACAGGGAAAAGTACAGGGCACGCACTGCTAGTATCATGTGCAGAGTTTGTCTGTTCTTCGCTTGCTGCTGAAGACGAAGAGGCGGCGGGGGTGTCGTGCTGGCCTTCTTCGGGCTCGGCGGACTGGTTAGCGTGCAGGTTCGAATCCATGATGCTGGAAAATAAACGGAATGGGAGAAGTAAAGGCCAGTCTGTGCAGGAAAGCAGGTCTTTATACCAGCGGCGATTAGCAAATGAGAAGACGACGGTGACGGAGCAAGACAAAGAAGGACCTCCGGCATGCTATTGTCGACATGCTGGGACGCGGTCAAGATTGAAACGTTCCGGAGCCCTGATGGTACAAAGAAACGGTCCGAAATGGTACGAGTGCCCCATTTTGACCGTCACAGTGGAAAGGCCGGCCGCTGCTTGTGCAAGCCCGAACTGTAGAAATCGCCGACAGCTAAAGTTGTGTGCCGCATCTCCGCAAGTAAGATTCTGGAGCGTTGGATCGATCCTGAGCCATACCGCTCAATGCGACAAGGTACTATACCTCTGGGGCGTGGCAAGCCGCACGATGTGTCCACAGGATATTGCGCTAGTGTGTATGTACTACTATGTACACACAGTGGACCCGTAGTATGCACGGCTTGCGACCAAATCACTCCGCTTCAATGAGTTGTTCGGCCCAAACGGTTTTTACGTACAAGGACAGTCAGGCCCACCTCCGAACCGTGAAAACCACAAGCGACTATGCTTGGTCCATTCTTGCTTTCAATGCGTGTGGTGTGCAGAAATAGTGGCCCGAGACCCTGCGCCGCCTTCTCTGAAAGCGCAAAGCCAACTTCTGGTAGAATACGATGCATGCTGAAGCGTGCGCCCGAATGAATCTTTGATTTGTAAATACTTGCTATTATGGGTGAACTGATTCCTGATGATCGAGACGGTACATTGTGAGTACTTGCTGCCATGTCCCGTGTGTCCTATTACGAGTATCGCACGAGTCTGCAGCTTCCTTCAGGGCTACAAAAGAATGTAATTCTATTTTCCAGCACAATGTATGAGCAAAATTAGCGCCCTATTCTCTGACCATCTTAGGACTCCGACAACACACCTTTCTCGAACTCAGCTGGAGCCGCCCGTTTGGGGCTCGGTTCAGAGTAACACACCAACCTCGAATCTGAGAGACAACTGTCGACGCAAAATACAAGATATACCTCCACATACCTCCCTTTTGTTACGGACCAAATCAGTTGACAATTCCCCAGACCCAAGCACTACTTTCACACGGGGTCGAAAGATGTTGTTTTTGGATATTCGTCTCGATGTTCTCGAGCGCGCACTTAGTCAAAGGGAGATGTTTCTCTTCATTCTGAACAGGAACGAACTGCTGGCGCGGGAGAAGACCAACCAATACGAACTTGGACTCGGAGGTTAACGTAATGGCCTGAACCTGGTGCCACTCGATCTGAACTCTCTCCGCCAGCATATCATTAATTCTGAAGAAGCTATTGCGAGCTCCTAACACTCATCAAGAATACACGCAAGCGGCTTCGACTGACCTATCGAGAGACTGCGCCCCCGACTCTTCGATAAAAGTTAGCTTCATGATTCACCGTGAGCCTTCACATCAGGAGAGTTTTCGTTGAAAATAGTATTTACAAGAAGCTAGCAAGTACGGAAAGCGCTCAAATGTGATAGAGAAGAGGAGGGACATGTGTACATGTGTGATTAATATCCGGCGAGGTGTCAAACAACGGTATTACCTGTTACACAGTAAGAAGAACTGGGGCACTCGATGGATGCTTAGTACCGAGGCCCAAGTGAGAGGCCTCGGCGTCGAGCTAGTACTGCATTGTTCCTCTGATACGACTTACCACTGGTCACACACTACGCATAGGATGATGTAGCGTACAATTCTAGGTGTAATGGTACAGTCCTCCACTTCAGTTTTATTTCAGAATCAAGGGCCACAAAGTTTTCAATACGAGGGAGGTCCTTGTAAGGACACCCCGCGTGGAAGCCGTAAATGGGAGACGGCATTGGTGTACTAACTTGCATAAGCACAGAATGATACTACATAGCGTAGTTGAAGGTTTTCTAGGAGAAGCCACAGCCTTATCAGGAAGCCGAAATCAATAAGGGGGAGGCTTTTCCCTAGGATGCGCTATCCTAACGGCGAGTGGCACACCGATCAGCCTTTTTCAATGATTTCCATTGCCTGCAGGTAACAAGAGACCAATGCCACGCAGAAAAAGATCTGATGTAAAAAATGCTTTGGTTGTGCATGGCTACCGCCCAAAGTCTAGATTATAAGTGACTATCTACATATCTTGATGACTGCATAAATACCCAGCGCACGGTCTCGCGAGCTCACGCTGCACTTGGTGACATCTGAGTTTGGCTGAACACCTTCAACCATCCATCCCCCATATCCTTCTTCAACGCCTCGACCTTCCGCCTGTAAGCCTCAGCACTGTCCATCGTCTCATCCACCGCTCCATCATTCGAGCTGGTGGGCGGCTCATACACCGACGATGATACCCTTGCTCTTCTCGCCCCAGCTCTTCCAGTCAACGTCTGTGGTCTCCGCATTGATCTCGCGAACGTGGAAGCCGACGGCGGTGTCGACGATAACATCTCCTGCGCGGGTGTATACTCCGTTTGATATCGGCTGTGCCTCGATGTTCGCGCTTTCGACGGCGCCACCACTTCCGGTGCAGGTCCCTCTGGCACAGGCTCCGGAGGGGAGACCAAGTCCTCAAACCGACCCCATTCCTTCTGAGCAGACAGAGGACTGTTGTCCCTAGGCGTTGGCAATGTCGGCTTTGGCCTAGCCTTCCTACTGACCCGCGATTCGTCCGATTTCATCCTCTGATGACCATGACCTTGGCTGCTCCCGTCGCTATGCTCTTGGTCTCCGTCCAAATCAACTATGCGCTTCACCTTCTTCTTCCGGGGCTTCGCTGCAAGTCCGATAGGTACGAGGTTCGGCGACGTGGCAGAGGACGACGACGGCGACGCTTGGTTGCGAGCGTGATGTTCATGGGCATGACCGACCGCAACGGTAGGTGGGGAATAGGCCACAGAGACTGGCCGAGAGGATGACATCTGAGCAGCTGGTGCAACGGTGAGCCCGCGCTTCTCGTAATATGATGGCGCGGCGCCATCGAGGGAGATGCTTTTGCCCTCCTTCCAGAATAAGTCGAAACAGGGTGCTCGATAGTTGTCGTCGTCTGTGAAAGGGTTTCCTGCGACAAAGACAGTCTTGATGTTCGGGAGTGTTGCCAGTCGCCCAATCTCTCCCACTTCTTCGATGATATTTTCGCGCAGATCTACACGCTCGAGTGCGTGTAGACGCTCGAGGCCACAAATTGATTCCAGACGGTTGCGCGCGAGGTTAAGGACGAGGACCTGTCCCAAGTTCAGGTAGATGCCCAAAACTGAGTCAATCATGTTGTCGGCCAGATTGAGTGATACTAGATTATACAGCGCCCCGAGACCCGAAGGGACGGAAACAAGAAGATTGAATGAGAGATCCAGATGAGTGATTGAGGTAAGGTAGGGTATAAGATCTGAGGGGAAGGATGTGAGGGCATTATCGGGTAGCGAAAGGTGCTTGAGGGACGCCCATTTGCTTGGCGAGAGCGTTGTTGGAGGCGGGGGAGATGGCGGTGTAGTTTGTGGGAGGGTAGGCAGTGGGGTGGATGGTTCGGAGACCTCGTCTTCTTCGCGTACAGTTTCTGGAACCTGCGATGAGTAAAAGGATGCCTGTCTCTCCGGTCCCACTGGGATCTTTCTGTTCCGCTTGCGGCTGACGCTGCCCTCTCTTCTCGCTTGGTCGTCTATAACTGCCCCAATGAAAACATCGGATATATCCTCAAGCCCACTTTGCTTTATGGTAAGGCTCTTGAGGTTAATCGCGAGCTGGTCCCACCCGAGAAGTGCTCGAGGGTCGATGTCGTTACACACAAGAACTTCAACGAGCTTGAATGCGTCCAACGGCAATGCGTTCTCATTCGGTGGTTGGTCGGCAATTTCTGCAACAGTCTTTCGGCCCGGAGCCACGATGTGAAGGGCAGGCAGCCTGGTGAATGCGGAGTAGAGGTAGCGGAGTTCGGTTTCCAGTGGTGGTGGGGGAGGTTTGCCCCACCAGCCTGGGCTGAGGGAGAAGGATGATACGACCGAGAGTGACGACCGAAAGGACGCAAGTGACAGCGTTTCAGATTTGTCGGAGTCGGGGAATAGGTTGATATAACTGAGCGGTCGTGAGGGTGCGTCGATCCGGACATCCAACGTTCCAACAGGCAGGCCAGCCTCTTCCATCCGCATGAGTATGTAGAATAGCCGTTGGGTGTCTATCGAGAAAGTCATTGGTTTCGGTGGTGGTGTAGGCCCAAACCAGCCGCCCGATGCTTGCTGGCGAGGCCGCCGACGAGCTAGGCCGCCCTCCCCGAGGGCTCGCTCATTAGTGCGAATGAACGTTGCCACACGGCG
Organism: Cylindrobasidium torrendii FP15055 ss-10; assembly: GCA_000934385.1. Classification (NCBI taxonomy): domain Eukaryota; kingdom Fungi; phylum Basidiomycota; class Agaricomycetes; order Agaricales; family Physalacriaceae; genus Cylindrobasidium; species Cylindrobasidium torrendii. The sequence continues at coordinate 65,250 of KN880431.1, forward strand.
GATGTAGTCGTCTCCAGATTCATGTTCAGACATGTTCTTGTGAATTTAGCAAAATGATTGATTCTGCCTGTTGCTCGCTCACCACCACTTGACCGCATAAGTAAAGCGGTGTGACACATGTGTTACTCAAGATCAAGCGCAAGACGCAAGCAAGACGCGTCATCCGCGTTCAGCTACTGCGATCGTCCTTTCTTTCTCTTCCCACCACCACCACATCCCCTGCTTTCTTCCATATAGAAAGTGATCCATCATGCTCGTTACGGTCAAAACCACAAGCCAGAAGGTGTTCACGATAGATGTCGCCGAGGACGATACCATCGGCGGTCTCAAGAGCAAGATTAACGATGTTCACGGCCATGCAGTCGCGACACAGAAGATCATTTACTCCGGTATTTAGCATCTCGGCTTGCCATCCAGATCTGTCTCATGCTGCGCCAGGCAAGATTTTGGCCGATGACAAGTCAATAGGCTCTTGTGGTATCAAGGAGAAGGATTTCCTGGTGCTCATGGTCTCTAAGGTGCGCTTGGTCCACGCGTTTTCCCATCTTCTGACTCAAATTCAAATGATACTTTAGCCCAAACCGACACCGACGCCTGTGCCCGTCGTAGCGCCTACCGCCACAACTTCAACCCCTGCCCCCCAGCCGGCTGCCCCAGCACCTCAGCCAGCTGCACCATCTCCCGCCCCTGCCGCCGCAGCTCCTGCACCTGAGGCACCACAACCGGCTTTCGGTGATGGCAGTTCGTTCGTCACGGGCACTGCCCTTCAAGCCACAATCAGCAATCTCGTTGAAATGGGCTTCGAGGAGGAACAAGTGAAGCGCGCTCTTCGTGCCAGCTACAACAACCCTGACCGTGCAGTCGAATACCTCATGAGTGTACAGTTGTTATCAACCTCCGTTAATCTGTATTGATGAAATCAATAGGGCATTCCTGCTCATCTTGAGGCTGAGGCGGCCGGCACAGCTGGCGTGCCTGCTCAGGCTCCAGCAGCAGTGGCAGCTACTGGCGCCGCTCCTGCTCCGGCTGCTCCTGCACCCGCCGCTCCTGCTGGAGGACCACAAAACCTATTCCAGGTTCGCTCATCCTCGACCGAGTAAAACCCGACTTACACGTTATTCAGCTCGCTCAACAGCAACAAGCCGCCCAGGGAGGCGGTGCCGCCGGTGCAGGTGCCCCTGCAGGACGTGGTCTCGGTGGTCTTGGTGGACAAGGACTCGGAGACCCAGCCCAACTACAGCAACTTCGCGAACTAGTCCAGCAAAACCCTGCGTTAATACAGCCCATCGTTCAGCAACTGGCTCAGTCGAACCCTCAAATCGCGCAGCTTATTCAACAAAACCCTGAAGCACTCCTTCAACTCTTGGGAGGTATGGCTGGAGAGGACGGTGAAGATGGTATTCCTCCTGGCGCCCAGGTCGTCCAGGTCACGCCCGAAGAGCAAGCCGCTATCCAAAGAGTCGGTCGTTTGCCATGTCTTTCTGAATCTAGCTGATCTATTCTCTAGTTGGAGGCTCTTGGGTTCCCTCGTCAGATTGCCGTGGAGGCATACTTTGCCTGTGATAAGGATGAGGAGATGGCTGCGAACTACTTGTTCGAGCATGGCTTCGAGAACTAAGATCGGATCGCTCCGTGAAGTTGACGAGATTATTGTTTAGTGTGTCCTTGTATTGTTTGTAATTATGTAGTAAGTAGGCTTCCTTGTCTCTAGTACTCAAATAGTCCAAGTTCTCAGAATCCAGCCGCGCTTTCTCGCAGAGCGATGCGCCGAGTTGATTGTGCTTTGGTCAACGCAGCGTCACTGTCGCGTCATTCCTTGACGAGACGTACAAGTTTTCAGAGACGACATAAGAGTACACTGACATTGGCAGTCGAGTGGTATACAGTTCGGCAGAGCCTGTGTCTATGGACTAGTCGTATAGAAAATAACGTCCGTCATTAGAATATAAGGATAAGGATGCAGAATACAACAAGAATGTCCGTCGTCATTTACTCAAAGGGGTTCGTACGCCCTGCCTACAAGATGGATGAGATGAAAATTGTTGACGCTGTACAGAGCAAACATACCTGGTCACCTCCGCTCTCGCGACAACCACATAGCCAGTCGTGCCACCATTTGACTTTCTTCGGCTCTTCTTCTTCAGGCCGAGAGCTCGCAGCAGGGTCGATGTGCGGAGGGGCTCTGGCGGAAGGAGGAGTGTCGATAGGTGGTGGCGGTGTTTTAGGTTCGGGCAAACCCAGCGGACGGGGTGGGCCTTGCTGACCGTTCCGGGATGTGGACTGCGTCGGGTCGGGCGTGGCCTGCATAATGGCGGCGTCTTGCATTTGATGGCTGTCACTAAACGGCGAGGTGACTTCTGGGTTGAATGGGTCAGATTCGCCGCTGTGAGGTGTTCTGGGCGATGTTGGTACCGAGCCCACGGCCTCCAAGGGGACAACGTCAAGAGAATCGGTTGATTGGAGTTTCGTGTGGTGATGAGGCTTGTAGGGCGTGGATTTGGCGGAACTTTTCCTCCAGAGTTGACTCGCTCTCCGGCCAACGTCTGACACTAGCGAACCTGTAGGGGAATGCCCGGCGCCCTCCGGCACAGATGAAACGCGCGCGTTCTTTCTGCGCTGCCGTTCAGCGACTTCCCATCGCCGCAGCGTCTGGTGTTAGGACAATCAGTCCCGAGTGTCGCTAGCAACAGCATAAACGCGCACCTCCTCTATTCTACGCGTCTCTGCCTCTTGTTCTGTCGTTGGTGGATACGACTCTATTCCCGCCGGTGCATCCGAATCGTAGTTGTCAGGTGTCTGGTCTCCCCTTTCGTCCTACGCAAGCGAGAATGGGTTACACAGCCCGCCGTTGTTGACACATCCTGCTCACCTCATCGCTGCGATATTGCCCATGCTGAGGCGTCCGCGGGGATTGAGCTCGACTCTCCGTCTCCAGGGAGTCGTACTCAACATCGGCCCGCTCTTTGCCCTTGCCGGACGGCAGCCTCGGCGATAGAGTTTCAACAGGGCTGTCGCTATATTCCCGCGAACCAGCGATGTCGTCCTCAATGGTGGGCTCCATAGCTCGCTTAGGAGCAGCAGTAACCGTTTCTAGTGATGAGATGGACGCCATGCCGGGACGAACGTTAGAGGCAAATTCTTGATCATCGTGCGTCATATATCATACGGCAACTTCTATCTCGCGCCACTATACATTCCGAGGAATTCGACTTCACGCCCACCAATGCATGGCCCGCGCAGAAATTTGTTCATTCCTTTAGTAAACGAACCAGACAGTCGCGTAAGTCTATACGACTTGGGTTATATCGATACCGTGACAATAGTATGGTATACAAGATACGTGTACTTGGTGACTTATAGTCTTGGTGTAACTTCGCTTTCAATGAGGAAGACGCGGATCGCGGTCCGATGTTCCAGATCACGACTGGGCAAGCCACGTGCCGATGCTCTGTTTGTGTCTTTGCAATTTTGCGCGAATGCACTGCTTGTCCATTGCCTATCACTGCGCTGCAGTGCATCTCCCTCACTTCCTTCTTTCAAGCCGAAAACTCGGCTGACATGCCCTATTTGGTGTAATATTGCATACACGAATTGCCAGCCACGGTGCACTTGCTCTTAGATTTCGGTACGTTTCCCGCTGTGCGCATAAATCTGAAGTGAGCGTCTGAAAACCGAGGCAGCTCCGGCCGCGCATTATCAAAGGATGTCTACAAGCACGTCTGTGCGTCGAAGGAAGCCTCAGGTCACCTACCGTTCACCGCCAGTCTTCACCGTCCCGATCGTTGGCCCGTCCCCTCCCTACTTTTTGCACCTACCCAAACGCAATCCATCGACTCCCGCAACAGGAGAACTGCCTCTATCCCAGCCTGGCACGTCCACAACATCGGCCATTTCCGAACTCCCCAAAGCCAAACGGCGCCGGCTCGTACACAATGCACCACTATCTCTGTATCACCCCCTGGGGCCATATGCACAATCCCTCCCCCCTCTGGACCCCACTCTGTTCGGCTTCCCTGCAGATGTGACCATTGATGAAGAGGTCCAAACCGCCGCCGCCACCGCAGCCAAGGAACCTTCTCCAGATCTGCCACTGGTGTCTGTCGAGAAGGTGTCTCAACCTGCACGCAAGAAACGCGGAGGAAAGCGCAAGCGCAAGAAACTGGAGGAAGAGGACCGCACCTACATTGCCGCCGCCAAAGTCGTGCGCACCCGTTCGCGGACACCGCTTAATCAGCGTATGGCCAGTCCGGACACATATGAAGACATTCCGTCCGTATCTGTGCTGCCTGAGGAGGACATTGAGATGGCACCTCCTACACCAAAGCTTCCCGAACTAGAGCCTGAGCCCGAGCCCATTGAACGCGCGCCTAGTCCTCTGCGGGTAGTTGTAGCGCCAACGGCACCCGAACCTGCTCCTGCTCTCGCTCCAACTCCGCCGCGTCGTCCGTCCCCTATACCAGCGCCTCGTATCATTCAAATGCAGCAGAGGGCTCCCTTACCTCCACCCCCTCCGCCAATTCCGCCAGCCCGCAAGGTCAAAGATCAGGTGAAGGAGGAAGGGGAAATTAGTGAAGATGAGTGACGGATGTGGCACTCTCCATCTGACCAAGTAACGAAACTAATTTATTTCTATGTGTACTGGACGGGGCCATGTGCGAGTACGTGTATGTACAGTACTGTATACCTTTCCGAGTAGTGTATGTACGCATTGATATCTATCTTGCTCTATGTAAATTTCTGAATTCTGATTTGTCGGAAGTCGAACTCGAGGTGTTTCTATGCAATTCCGGTTTGCCAACAATGTGCGAAAATAGCAATTAGCGGGTGTCCATTGGTCGTGTCATAGGACCAAGCGTCGTATGGTCGTGGGTATCAGAGTAATGTTTTCAAAACCTCCGATGACTGAGAAGATTGGAATGTTTCTCATGTGAAACAGATGAACCGGGGAGAGTATTCTTGCTGGTTGTAGGTGCAGAGACTTGATAGAAAAGTTGCACAAATTGAAACTTCAACTTGGACGCCTAATAGCCTCTTTCCGATTTGGGGGTCCATCAAACGCGATCGACATCGTCCATCGGGTTAACGGTAGACGCTCACCCCACGGTTCCGATTCCCACCAGCAGAAAGGCATCGGCTATGGCTCGGACCGCACGAAAAACAAACATTTCCTCGAGAATTCGACATTCTTCATCCTGTGACCACTGGCCACAGAGACGCCAACGCGGTTCTCCTTATAGGTTCTCCACTGATGAACCTGAATTCGAACAAATGTGGGGATGAACCCTGCATGTGCACAATTTCTCGATGGAAGCTATGACTTATATTTAACAAGCAGCACACTCGTGTTTTTTTTCCTTCCGGTGGCCGCTCTGGGACTGTGCTTTTCTCTCGTACATCAATTCACGCGCCAGGCCGACGCAGTATGGAGGAACCAGCCAGACGAAGCAGCGGAATCTATTATGGAGAGGCCGAGGGGTCTAGCGTATCGCTAGCCAGTGCGTGTGCACGCGTTTCTCATTTCCCCGCATTGCTCAATAGTACGCGCAGGACATGCAGCTTCACCAGGCGGGTCGCGGTTCGCAGAAGCGCGTCCGTCGAGCGAACAGGGTACCCACGGCGCTGCCCCTGCCGACCCCTTCGCAGACCCTGCAGTCGGCCCCGCGAATTCCCAGGCGGACACAGCTGCGACAACGGCAGTTGCAACCACCACAACCGCGGTGCCATGGTACAAGTCGCGCAAATTTATCATTTCGCAGGCCATAATTGCTCCTCTGGGCATTGCCCTGCTCATGATTCTGCTCTTCCCTGTCGTTACGGCCATTGCCCAGTTGCTTGTTAACAAAGCCACGATCGACATCAGTGAGGCTGCCATTACGAACCCAACGAATACCTCGTCAGTCCACGTCTTCGCATCCTGCAAACACCTTTGACGCTGCCGACAGCTTCGATCTTGCGCTACGCGGCAAGGTGTCGCACACAGGGAAGGTCGACGCGACCATCGTCTTTCCTTCCGACAGGCCCATACATGTCTCCTGGATGCAAGAAGATGGCACAGAGACCAACCTGGGTACTATGCCTCTCCACAGCCTCATCTCCAAAGGCTCTAGCGCAACTATCGACGACCAAACCCATTTCACCATCACTGATCAAGATGCTTTCGGCGCGTTTGCACAAAGTATGATCACCTCGGAGACCTTCACCTGGCGCCTACGCACCGACGGCCTGGAGGTCCACGCGCTCAAGTTCCCGGTTGCGAAGAACATAAAGTTCGACAAGATGGTGGAACTCAAGGGCGCGTCTTCTCGCGCTTCTTTCAGGTTCCTAGACGCTGACCCAGTCTCTAGGCTTCAATAGCTTCAACGGAAATGTTGTGCTCAATGACCTCAAGCTACCGAGCGACAACCCAAAGGAGAACGGTGGTGGTATCAACTTCATTGCTGACACCGGCCTGAGCAATCCGAGGTACGAATCCATGACACCATGCTGGGATACTTCTCACATACCACCATTTTCGCAGTCCCTTTAACCTGAACCTGGGTACCATCGTGTTTGGGTTGACCTATGACGGCGTCGAGCTTGGCACAGGCAGCAGTAGCAACACTCAGATCGTGCGTAGAAGGCAACACTACACCCTTGTCGCCATCTGACCATGCGGTACAGAAACCGGAGAGTAACAACATTGCGCTGAGTGGCTTCCTCAAGCCGCACACCGATGAAACCGAACTCAAGAAGATGGGTGTTCTCTTTAGTAACTACCTCAATGGCGACATGTCAATGGTGGTCGCGACTGGCGTGTCTACACTACAGGAAGATGGCACGGAGATCTCTTGGTTAAGCAAGGGTTTGCAGGCCCTTGTGCTGCAAGTCCCCTTCGTCAATGTCAAGGGAGCCATTGCGCCCATCAAGACCATCACCATTGGTGATATGGCCCTCTTGTTCAGCGACGAGGATGAGTGGTCACCAACCGCCAGCAGTAACAATATTACAGCGAACATGGGTAAGTCGTGCTCCGCATTCAAAGTGCATCCACCGACTTATCCGTGCGAAGAGCTTCCTTTCGGATTTAGCCTAGAGATCGACGAGATCGAAAACAATTTCAACATTTCTCAAGATGGCAAGACAGTCGCAGGTATTACCACGGTGAGCCTATTTGGTCTACAATCGTCGGGGACTGTGCTCATTCCTCAGCCGTTGGGTGCATCAAGCTCGAATATCGATGTTCTTTCGAGTTCGAAAACAGCTGGAACGATCAATATCACCCTCAATCACGATGCACTCGACAGTGACCATTTAAACTTTGCCAAATTCAGTGCGCCCGGGTTTTCTTCTTCGTTTATGGATCCATTTTGACCGAGTAATAGATAAGGATATTACAACGGGAAACCAAGTTGATTTTAGACTCATTGGGCACGCGAAGGCTGTTGCGAAGCTAAGCATTGGGACGCTCACGCTCGACCCGATCAAGTTCAACGTTTCTTCCTCCCTCAATGGCCTGCAAGGCCTTGACGGTAGAACCACGATCGACGCGGTTGACGTTTACGGAGGCTCGAGTGAAGGCATATTGCTGAACATCAACGGTCTGTCTTTACGCTTTGCCTGCCCGTCTCTTACTGACGTCTCCGACAGTGACTATTGACAATCCATCGAACCTGGATTTGTCGACAGGAGATCTTCGTAAGTTGTACTTTTCTCCCCACGATCCCTAGTCTTGACATTCGCCACAGACCTTCAGCTGCAGCGCGGTGATTCGTCTCTGGGAACTGCACTTCTCTCCAACTTGACTCTTGCACGCGGTTCCAATGCGCTGTTGACAACGTCGGTTTTCACGGCAAATGCAAATGACCAAAGCAAACAAACTCTGAACGAATTCGTTGGCCAGCAAGACGTGAATTTGAAGATCGTGGGATACGACCAGAGCACGACCATTGGTCCGTTATTGGAAGCATTCGAAAGTTTGGATATCAGTGTCATTCTCCCCGGGCTCACAAGTACACTCCTTGGTTCTGCATCTCTCCAAGGTGGGTTCGGCGTATTCCCGCTCAACGAATCCTAATTTCTGTAGTACTCTCAAGCACTGGCCGCGAGAATAACATCAGTCACGTAACCGTCGAACTTAACAACCCATGGAGCGCAACGCTTGACATTACGAGGATCGATTCGACCGTGTCTTCCAAGGGCATCAACTTGGGCACCATTAGCTCTGCCACCAAGTTCACGTCGACGGGCCACGAAACGACTACCTCGCCAGACTTGGATCTCGTGCAGAATCTCGACCCTTCGTCTATCTTCACCTTGACAAGACTGCTGGCTGTGGAAGCAGGAGAGGATCCGGCACCCCTCGATGGCATCGTCGAGGTTGGAGGCATTCAATATCTTCAGGATTTTGGCGGCAGCCGTCGCCAGTATTCAGTAGATGCGAGTCTCTTCAAGTATGAGTGTTTCCTCCCCCTTCCTTGTATTCTAACACCTCCTGCAGAGGATTCGACCTTCCTTCGTATGTGCAATCGGCATTTAAGAAACTGACCTCCGACGTTGAGCTCGAGAGTGCGGTGACCATTGGTGAGACGCCCGATATTGTGGCGGAGTGGCATTTTAATATTGTTTCCCGTAGGCGATTATACTACCACACTTTCGTATACGCAAAAGGGTCTGGAGACCAAGACGGACGATACCCTGGACTACCTTCTGCCCATCCTCGCACAACCCATTGTTCAGAAGATAGTCGACGGTTCTGAATTGAGGTCAGTCACCTTGATAGCGGAAATGCGCTGGTCTGACTCGGCGTGTGCAGTATTAACACCGTCATCATATCGGATCCCAAGCAAGGTTCCTTCTGTATGTAGTCTGTCCCTTCTTTCCTGATGGTCCACGGCTTACCGGTCACGCAGCGACCAAGCTTACTGGTGCTATCACAAATGCCGGGCCTTGTGAGTGTTCTTCTTTGGTCCTTCGTATTGGATGATGCTAACTTCTTTCCTTTAGTCGATGCCGTGATCTCCTTCGGGAACGGTCTGACCGTCTCTTGGGATGGCAAGCCTCTAGGAAGCCTCAAGATGGACAACCTGTCTATCACGGGAGATGTTGGTGGCGAGATCGATATGAGCTCGGACTTCGAGGTTGCCGATGTCGAGCACTTGACCACATTCACCAAGGTAAGGAACATAAGGAATAGTCAACCAGGAGCGCCGTTCATGATCCCTTTGCTGTTTAGACCTTGTTGACCGAGGAAAGCTTCGAGTGGGAGATTTCGGGCTCTGGACTCAGTGTGAGCGCACTCGGTATGTCATCACATTGAACGGTTTTTTATCCATCACTAAACCGAATAAAGGCATCAAGGTGGACGATGTGGACCTCTCGACGAAGAAGGTCACTCTCAAAGGGATGAATGGTTTGAAGGGCGCTGTGACTATCCAGTCATTTGACCTTCCGGAGAACGACCCAGCAGGGGGCATACACCTCACCATCAATTCTACTGTCGAAAATCCATCACAAGTTGGAATCTCGCTGGACAACCTTGGCTTTAACACATATCACAACGACGTAATGATCGCGCTCGTCTCAGTGGATGGTACAGCAAATCTTATGCCAGGCTCGACGTCAAGTCTACCACTATCAGGTCGACTTGTACCTCAAGAGTCGGACAACGGTCTTGCTGCAGTGTCGGAGGTGTTCAACAATTTTATCCATGGTAAAAACAGCAAGGTATCCGTCCACGGTGATACCGCTGGACCTGCAGATGTAGGTGCTGTTCAATCTGTTACTTTACGCATCTCATGCCAAGTTTAGGTGTCATGGTTGAATGATGGGATCAAGGCGCTTGAGACCGACACCGAGCTTCCAAACCAAGGTGTTCTGGATATCATTAAATCAATCGCGCTCAACCAGATGACACTCTTGTTCACCGAGGAGAGCGCATATGGCCCCTCCACGAGCAGTAACTCGACGGATGCTAAGTTCGAGATCCCGTTCAACTTCCCCATCGACATTACCTCTCTGGAGCAGACTATTACTGTTTCGTCTAACGGAGACGCCTTCGCTGAGCTTGCCCTCCCTCGCGCCGAAACCAAAACGGATGTTGACGCTCGTATTATTCATTTGACATTCAACGACGTAGCATTTTCGGCGTACGGCGACAAGCACGAAACGTTCAACAGATTCATCGCGGCTACGACGATGAACGAGCAGCAGACACTCGGGCTGTCGGGCTCGTCAAACGCCCAGGCCAGCACTGCTGTTGGCACCTTGTCGCTAACAAGTATTGACTTCAACGTGGATTCGACTATTGCTGGTCTGCAAGGTTTGAACACCAAGCAGACGACTGTGGCCAATCTCGATGTTGCACATGGCTACGCGGACTACTTGCTCATCACTGTCGACAGCAGTTTATTCAACCCAAGGTTAGTGTTCCTTGTTTAATTTTGCTTTGGTTGTTGAAATATGTGTATTGAACAGTAACTTGACCATCGGGACGGATGATGTATCCTTTGGGCTCGTCTTCAATGGACAAACCGTCGGTAGCGCGCTCCTTGTAAGCATTCTACATTGTCTGAGAAGCATTATCTCACAATCCCCAAGAACGACTTGACCATCGTGCCGGGCAACAAGAGTTATGACACCGGTACGTGCACACAATGCTGAGATTCTTTGATCTGAACCGAACTTGAATAGATGTCCACTATTCTCCTCAAGGAGGCGATGCGACCACGGCCGGTCAGCTATTGCTCGCCAATTATATTCAAGGCGTCGACAGTGATACCACCATCCGCGGCAGCACCGACTCTACGCCTATTGAGTCCTTGAAGGACGCCCTCTCCCAAATATCGCTTTCTCCGGTCACCATTCCTGCAATGCACGAGACGCTGATCAAGAGTGCCGACATCTCGTTCCCTCTCGATATCGTTCAGACGGGGACTGCGCAGGCAGACTTCACCCTGGATAACCCATTCTCTGCGAGCATCAACATTGTCAACCTGGACACGAATGCATACTACAAGAGCCACTTCCTCGGCGAAATCAAGGCCGACACTTCTGGTAGTCCCATTCACGCAGATGGCCACGGCAGCGTCACCTCGCAGAAGCTGGATATGGATTATAACCTGAATCCCGTGGACATCATCAATTTCTTGACCCAGCTTGCCAGCGACAACGGTGTCGACTTGGGCCCTGCCATCGACCTCTTCCAGGTTGTCCTCGATAATCCGGACTACCAGCCCCCGGTGACAACTGAGGTTGATACCAAGGATTCGTCCTGCAATAGTGGCAAACAGTTCGATGTCGAGGGGGCTATCTTGGATGCGCTCGCTAAACTGGAGGTGGATTTGATCATCGACAGCTCTCTGAGACTCGACGATTGTAAGTGCAGGTAGTTCATTTACCTTGGTTGCGTCTGACTTCTCCTGCCCAGATCCCACGGACTTGTCGTTCAATCAATCTGGCGTCAAGGTCAACACCGACGACACGGCCCTCTATCTTATCGGGGCTGTAGCAGGTCCAATAGCTCAACGTCTTGTCGACCAGGCCGTCTTGGAATTTACGGAAGCTAACATTACAAACATTTCCGACGATGGATTCGACCTTGCACTTGTAGGATCGCTCACGGACACTGGTCCATTGGATGCCCTCATTGAATTCACTGAACCAGTCACGTAAGTCATAATCAATATCATGACGGTTCGCACGACTGAGCACCGTCTAGTGTCACCTGGCAGGATAATATCATTGCCACCATCGAGCTTGACTCAATCTGCGCCGGTGCTGGTGACGGTGTACCCGACTATCGTCCCAAGGCTCGCTTGACCATCACCGATGAGGGCCAGTTCACGAGCTTTGCAACCTATCTCCTTCACAATGAGGAGTTTTCATGGACCATCTCCACGGACAAGCTCCGGGTCACGGCTTTGCACACTATCTTCAGCAACGTGACTCTCAGCAAGACGGTGTCGTTCAAGGCTTTCAATAATCTTCCTGGTGTCACCATTAGCAACTTCGAGCTTCCCAGCGACGACGACGCTGGCGGCATCCACATTGAGACAGACGCACTCATCCCCTCACCTGCCCAATTGTCCATCGACCTCGGCACCGTCGGATTCCTGGCATACTACGACGATCTGCAAGTTGGGCCGCTCAGCGCTAACAACCTTTTCCTGGCCGCCGATTCAGAGACACGGACCCACCTCGAAGGACGCATTACGCCAAAGGAGGGCGGTGAATTGGACAAGATTGGGGAGCTATTCACTCGCTACTTGAAGGCAGACAATATCACCCTCATTACGCGCGGCGACTCGGTCCAACCTGGTGGCAACAATGTTGGGTGGCTGACGACGGCTTTCAAGACGCTCGAGCTCGAGGTTACTCTACCGGGAGAGAAGTTTGACATCATCAAGGGCATCGAGATCAACGACTTTACTGCCGAGCTCACGGAGAGCAGCCAGTCTTGGGCACCGCTTACTGGATCTAACAGCACGGTCGCGACATATGCCAATCCATTCGGCTTCTCGCTCCAGGTGTTTGAAAGTAGCGAGAGCATTGTCATGGGTTTCGGCGGGTCGGACATTGCGACATTGGAGCTGCCAACCGAGGCTGCCGACAGCGAGACCTCGACAGGAAACGACGTACCCCTCGTCCTTTCATGGCACGATGTTCCGCTCCAATCAACCGACAACGGTGGTTTCGCAGCACTATTCGCGGCGGTCACTAACACACAACGTGCGCAACTCTCGCTCAAGGGTTCTGCAGATGTTCGTGCACATACTGCCATTGGCGATGTTCCCATTCAGGACATTCCCTTCGATGTGGATACGAGCCTTGGTGGGATCAATGGCTTTGGTGGCACCGCAGACCTTACGGACGTTAGCGTTAACAATGGTCAGCCTGAGTATATCCTGGCGACGCTCACTGCCGGCTTGGATAACCCATCGAATGTCACTCTGCATACCACGGATATCGCTCTTCCTGTCACCTACGACGATACCGTTATTGGACGTGCCGTGCTCGATGCAAGTCCCCCCTTTCACACAAGTCCCTGACTTTCCGCTAACATGCCTCTAGCCATTTGACTTGTACCCGGGCGCGGGAGAGTTCGACACAGAGTTCCACTACTCGCCAGCAGACGCGAATGACACCAAAGCGCAGGCATTCCTCTCGCGGTTCCTCACCACGGGTGATGCTATCCCGCTCACCATCGATGGCGACTCCGACTCGACGCCATACGGCGCTCTGCAGTCTGCTCTCAGCGACCTCAAATTGGACACATCACTCAAGGGCATTGACGAGCCTGAGATCCTTCGCAAGATCACGGTCGCCATTTCGCTGGAGACACTCATCACGAATGAGGTGGTGATTACATTCGAAGTGCATAACCCTCTGGATACGGAGATGCACATCACTACCGTCCAGAGTGATGCTCGCATCGACGGTGACATATATGCGACATTCTACGCCGATATCGAAGGCTTCATCGTGCCCCCAGGCGAGACGGTACAGTCCCCTGATGTACCGCATGTACTGCTTGTGAAGGGCGCGCTCCTTTCGCTGGAGATCATCCCTCTAGGATACCTCGATATCTCGACTGCCGTCACAGCAAGGATAGGCACGACGGATGGGGGATACGAGGTGCCGTGGTTGAAATTGGAGCAGCCAGGTGTGCCGACGCAGTACAACCTTGATCTGGGGCTGGCGGAGCTCAAGTTGAAGGCGGCGAGCATGAGCGCGAGTTCTGTGTCAGCAACTGCATCGCGGAGTTCGAGTGGAAGTCACAGCGATAGTGCGACGACGACGACGACGAAAGGAAGCGATCCTACGAGCTCCAAGAGTTCGGGTGGTGATGACGAGCCCTCGAGTACGAAGGGCGGGAACAACGATGCTTCGACGAGTTCGCCGACGCCGACGTCTACGAAGTCAAGCGGAGGCGGGGATTCGGATAACGGCGACGACACATCTTCCCCGTCGGCAGCGACATCTTCGGGCAGTGGCGGGCTGTTGGGCGGACTGGTTGATGGGGACAAGCAATAGCATAGTACTATGGACCGATGAACGATCTACGTGTACCCCCGCAGAGTCTATCTGCATGTACTGATATACAAAATACTACACATATCTATCTAGCACATATACCTACATATCTATCGCTGTGATTACTTCTCGTTGTACTTTTTCTGTTGTTGAATGAACGGAAAACCAGAGACGGGTGTGTACCTGTACTTGTGTGTCATCGGTTTGTGCATCCACAAATGTCCTAAGCCCAATTATCAATAATTCTCAAAAACGCAAAGCGCACATTATGTGATGCAAAGTTATCGCAAAAGGCTATACGACTCGAACACTGTCGGTAGCAGGAATCGAACCTGCGGCTCCTCGGCCACAACGAGGTGATTTAACCCCTAATCGATACCGACGCTTTGAGAAAGGTCACGCCGCATTACCCAACTTGCGGCGAGTAAAGCCATTTCTCCTCGCGCGTTTTGTGGTAATGTAAATCTTGCGCGATTATTTTGCTGGTCTCATGCATAAGTCAATCTAGTATTTATCGTGGATTGTCAGTGTGCCACTTTGATTGATCAAATCATCAATGATCCATCAGCCCGCCGATCGCGTCGTTCTGCGCCCGGCTCTCATCGACATTCACGACTGACCAGTGGCTCAAATCGTCGTCCACATCCTCACCGCACTGTGTGGATTGCGTCAATACTTCCGTTCAAGTGACGCTCAGTCACGCGGGAGTCCAAGTTACATCTCGGCGAAAACTAGGGCGCCCCGAACCGCCTATCTACGCTTGGCCTGCACAAGCTCGCAATTGAGTATTCACAATCTGGGGTACAAGTTGCGATATCAATTCAGTCAGTGCACTCTAAATTGTCGAGTTCGAGTTTCATTTTCAAATTGCCACCATAATAGGCCTATGATACAACAGAGAAAGGAAACAGGTCTCAAGGTATATACTATGTACGCATCAATCAAAGGGGAGGATTTAACAGGGTTTGTAGAGGGCTTTCGAGGGGGGAACAGTTGCGAGCAGGGAATATAAAAGCAGGCTGATGGATGCATCGTGTAAGCCTGGTGGACGATGGATGGCCGAGTGAATGGACTGCACACACCTGATCTCGCTTCAAGGATGGGTGGAATGTCATGCGTTTTCTTCAGCGCTGCGCTCGTCCTTCCAGCTTGGCGAAGAATGGCTGCGACGCTCCTTCCAGCTAGGCGGAGGGTGGTCGCTCCGACGCTCCTTCCAACTCGGCGGTGGGCGGTCACCACGGCGGTCCTTCCAAGTCGAGGTCTTGACTTGCCGAACCTCGATGCCACCGTCAGCTTACACAAAAATCTTCAGACTCGTGGCCGAAATATCTGCGTACTTCTTCTTCAGCTGACCTGCCTCCCACGTCCTGGCAACATCGTCAGCTCTCTAGAGACTTTATCTTGCAAACAAGCAAGTCAACGTACGAGTGGAGTGGCATACGCGCTGGCCACGGTGGCAAGAACAGCGAAAAGGGCGAAACGCATTGGGAGCTTGAAAGAAGAGAGAGAGAGGATAGGTTTGAGAAGGAAGTGGGGGGGGCCTTGTGGGATAGGGATATCCGACTAAATGCAAGGGAAGGGTTTTATACACGCATGGGTCCTAGGCACTGCCAGCGGCAACCCGTGCCTGATTGGACTCTGCAAGTGTGCAAAAGTCTCCCGGATTTGGGACTTTGGATGGCGCCGAAATGGCCCATTCTCGGCTCTGCAAAGCCGTTTCTTTTCCAAGTAGTACTGCCCCCAGAAGCAAAGAGAGTTCGACTCGTCATGGGCTCGGGGACTGGTGGGGCACCGAGGATGACAGGATACACCTTCCTTCAATTGACCCTCATCCGCCGTGTGAGTTACTCACTCTTAGCTCTATAGCGTATATCCGACGGATAGCAATGTCGGTCCCCTCCCCTCCACACACGCGCTCGATGAACATCGTCATCTTGAGGCAAATGACAAAATAGATAATTATCTCATCTGAGAACCAGTGACCTACACCATTCAGATCCTTTCCGGTTCGAGAGATAGGAAAGTGTGGTTGGTACGGCATGGTCCATCTGCGCATGCCCTTCTGCAATCTCTAATCAACCCACGGCTCTGGTCCTGCGACTTCGAACTCATTTCACGAGGAAATGGCTGACACTCGTCGGTAACGCAGAGCAGTACACTACATAGGCCTGGCCAATCTCCACGAGCTCTGTCCCGGCAGACTTCTCAAGGAGCAGTTTTCCTAATTCTGGTAATGCGATGTATGAATGTGTAGCTTTCTGGAGCTCAAGTGCTACACTACCGGCAATGACAAGGATTCTCGAAGCCGATTTTTCTCTTTAATGAAGCCATTCTATGATTGAAAACTGGGTGTCGCTGTTGTCCGTAGACTGGATTTGGACTATGGGTTGATCCAATCGACTTGCATATAGTATTGGCTGTATTGACGCCTTCGTCGTCACTTGGCAATCATCCACTCTGCCGTGCACGGCGATAACTACGATTTCCTATAGTTTACAGATAGCTCCGGGGAGTATCACGCCGTCTGTCTTCCGAATCCACGGTAATTGAGGGTTTGAACGTCTCATTCCTGCTGTCTCCCCCTAGCGTGAATGCCCTCATTATAGTTGTGGCCTGTATGCGCTGGTCGTGCACTGCAGATAAGTAGTAGCTCCCAAATGGATTATAGGACTATCTCGACGGATCACCGAACGAGTTTCGAACCCGATAATGTTCAATATGACAATCAATTAGGTGCTTTGATCCGCGCGCGGGAGTCTCCGAACGACGTTCGTCGTTCGTCCATTATTCCACTTCACACCAACAGCGAGTTTGCCGAATAGAACATATGACAGCGTGAAGCTCAGACCACAACACGGCGTCTATTCTCATTGGACATGGAAGCTACAACTCGATTGGCTGAACCGACATTCTGCAGACTTTCCCCCGAGTCGCCCACTGGCAATGTACCAGAGATGCATCCAATGTACGAAAGACGCATCGAAGGTTCAGATAACTTACTTCTCGTACTTCATGGGTGCAGCTTGATTGACAACAAGGGACTCCCGGCTCACTCACTCGAGTCTATTTCGCTTCCCCACCTTCGAGCGCGCCCACAGAATGAGTTCTACATATGGAAATGAATTCGAATTCGAACAGCTGTAGGATAAGAGCCCGTCGACAGAAGACACAGATGATTCTTCTGCGGGTTAGTGACAGAGCGACGGAGCCGCGCGCTGGCATTCCGTTCGATGTTGTTCTTGCGGGTTGAACGGATCCCGGAATGCGCCTGTAATGTCGCTTCCGCGAGAGTCGTCAAGGGTTTATGTATATATGTGAAGTCCCGTTTGTGAGCCACATCTAAAACATGCAAGGTTACTAATACTACCAAATCAAGCGATTGGATTGATTGTTTATCCAACTTTGCCATTGTCCCCGTATTGTGCATCTCCTTTGGAGATCGTTATACGCCGGAGCGCTGGCAGACAAATAACGTCGCTCTGAACGTGTTGTTCGGACACCGGCGCAATGTTCTGCAAGTGATGCAAATTTCGAAATAATGATAATATAATAATGATAATGACAAAGGAACTAACGCCTACTACACGACTACGCAACATCCTTCATCATTTTCAGGTCAGACATAATAGCCATGTAGACATAGAACCGTGTCTTCTGCTGAAGCACTTCCATGTCCTTACGCACTTCCGTGCGACTCCTGTTAAACTCCTCACCCTTCATGACTTTGGCGGAAAATACATCGAATGCGCCCAGAACATCCTGATATTCGCGATCATGAGCCACAGCGTCTCGGTCAACAGTCTCCGGTAAGTCGTCGAAGGCGACAATAGCATCGTGTTTTAGGATGTCCAGGAAGTCTAGCACCCCATCTAGAAGGACGAGGGTATGAGCAAAGTCTCAAGGTATCTTCGGTTGGGACTGACCCGATTCATCAACTTGTCCCTGCGCGGTTGTGGCACGGTCATAATTATGCACGGCGCTTGCAGGGAGGATTTCTAGCAGGGAATGAGATGACGACCACGACGTAAGTAAGTGCTGGCCCACTCACCTCCAGGGATGATCTCAGTATCGCCACTGACAAACTTATTCAGTAGAGTCTCATCTGAGGAACTTTCTTTGGGCGACATTAGAGAGAGATATACAAACATCAATGGGCTTACCAGACACGGCGCTGGGACTTTGTGCCGCAAGCTCTGAGGCTAGAGCTTGACTGCCTTCTGGATCAAGAGCAGTATTAACTCGAAGGACCTCAAGCAGCTTCGTCGCATAATCGGTGGCAACGTCGTGACGAGGTGGTGCGTCCTCCTGCTTTTCCTCGTCATCCGCGGCCTTGAGCTCAACTCGTAAAGTTTCATCGGAGGGACTGTCTTCGGGGGAGTCAGCATGCAGGAAAGTGTAAAAAAGCAGAAGCATACCTGAGAGGGTAATTCGGCCATACACTTCCGCCAACTTGAACGCTAATAAAATTCTGTCCTCCACGAGTATGCTGGTGCGCTTTTCAAGTACTTTGATGAGCCTCAAAACGTGATATCCGTCGACGGGGGGTTTCGATGGAGGGGCTGCCGACCTCGACTGTGATGTCTGGGTCTTTGCCATCGAAGTAGTCGGACTCACCTTGAAGATAGTTGCAAGAGTCCGCGGGCTGCTTCGCCTTGCGCCTCTTGCGTTTCCCGCCGCCGCCGCCGCTGTCGTTGTCGTCGTTATCAACATCAACACCGGCACCATCGTCGCTCCTGCTCCTCTTTCTCTGCGCTCCATCTTTTGCCCCCGCCTTCTGTGCAGCCCTTGTATTTTTTGCGTCTAGCACGACAGCAGAAATTCTGTCCACGGCTTCCCAGAAACTAGTCGTGCCGAAATGATAATGGAAGGAGTACGAATCACGCATGTTGATGAGTAGGTAGCGTCCGGACTGGACGTGTCCTTTAAAGTTGAATGGCTGCTGTCGAGGGAGTAGGGACGGAACAAGCAGTCCTGAACTATCTGTAATGTCGGGGCAAGGTTTGAGAATCGTGCGGTCGATCGCGAAGTCCACATCCATAACGCGAAGGGGCTCCGTAGCCAAGGACACTCTACGCTGATTATGTATGTTAGCCATCGCACAAGACTTGTCGAAAGGAAAAAGAAGTACCTGGCCGAGCTGGGCAAATTGGAATGTCTTGTCGATACCCCAGTGTACTGTCTTGTTGGCAAACTGGCCATTTACGGGGTGGTCTATGATAGGCTGGGCTTTGAACTTGAGGTCGTCTAGAGCCAGTACACTGCCTATGGGGGGAGTACCCTGCACACAAGTGAGGTGCTCTTTGTCCTAAATTCACTTAGTTGTCGAAGGCTGTGCGCAGATCGCAAATGATGCTCACCTCGTCAACACAATAATCCAGGAATATGGCAAACTGTTCCCGCATCGAAGTGATGATAGCAGCTAGGACGGCAGATGAGACAAGACGAGGTATGATGTGCATGCAGTCCAAATGGATGCCGTCGCCCGTGAAAAAGCATATTTTGTCAGCCGTTAAACCAACTAACGAGGAAAACTGAGATGATTCAAGTGAGTGTATGTTCATTGACTCGACGGTCAAAACTCCGTACAATGGTTGATCGATTTGGGTCGACCGGGTGATTGAATACACTTTCCACAAATCTCTTCGCCAATGTCTCAACGTTCATGGGGCTCCCAGTAGAGCCGCCGGCTGCTACTCTGTGTTAGCAGATGCACAGGTTACCAAATCAAGTCGAATGCACCTGAACGTAATCCTATCCAAACGCCCTGGCCACCAAGATCTTTGACAGGTTTTCTAAGCCAGTCGGGGTCTTCGTCGTTGAGCGACCCCTGAACGCTCTTGAAGCTGCCGGTTCTCTGAGTGTAAACTTTGTAGGTTTGAATTTGCTGTGCTCCCATGGGCACAGTCAGGGCCCCTTGACATAAGGCCGCAAATTGAACCAGGTCTCTGCCGGTCACAATCTTCTGCGTAGGCAGTGGCAAGTGAGGTACGTCTAGGTTGTTGCGGTCGACATCCGGCCTGCCATCGAGATTCACTATGAGTACCACTTGTGGCTCAAAGGCGCTATGAGGATCATTCTCGTGGAAGACGCCGACGCTGAAAGCGTTCGGAATTTTGACCCCTCTGTTGCCATTCATGGTGGTGGAGAAGGAAGTCGCACGATCGTCGATCGTCGATCGATCACAATGCCAATTTTGATGGCTTCGGGCGATGCCGAGCATCCTTTCAAAGTTCAAACCCCAAGGGCCAAGTTCCAGGATGGCATCACTCACGAGTCCATGGGGACCGCGGGGCTGTCAAATTGATTTCGTAGTATCAATAGAAGAGGTCGACAATACTTAATGATTCTATCGGAACAGCATACAAAATCATAAACACCGGGAGGCGGTGTGTACGAATCGGCACAAGCGCGGCACTCGTGTCGCCTTAGGCGCCGCCTCAACGCCGTCAAAAGTTTTGCAGAATTCAGAGCCGATCATTAAGGTAATTACATACACATCCCGAGAGCTAAACACGAAAGTCACTGACGTTGGGGACCACGTGACCAGGGCAAAAGAGTGTATCTGCCAAGCTGCGCACATATTAGAGCGCATCTGCCAAGCATATATTTGGAAAATCAGCTATCATAAATCACTGAGCAATGCACGGTCTAGATCATTGAACCTCATAAGTATTCTTTCTTTCTCAGTTCTCCTATTATGCAGAGCATATGTAAGGGTTACCTACGAGGTATTAACGCTAGGTAACTACCTATTGTCCTCGACTACCTAATCTAGTTCACTTCGTCCGCATCAACTCGAGCACATGGCTCGTGAGCCCATACGGGACTCGTAGGACCTTCCCTTGGACTGTCCTCTTCTCCGTTTCCTCTTCGCTTTCTCTCGGTTCGTCTCCGCGTGCTTGTGTTTCATCATCCCAGCCATCCGTCTGTCTTTTTGCTCTCCTCGTATCTCTTGATTCCTTCCCCAAATGCCCCCTGGTTCACTGGCATCCTTCCCGTGTCATGCACATATCGCAGCGTCAGCTCCATCCCCTTCGGCGTGTTCAGTAGATTGGACATCGTCGGTTCCATGTTCACCAGCCTCATCCTCTCGAACATCAACCTTCGATCCCACTCGTAGTCCGGGCACTGCATGAGGAAATGGAACGTCGGCTCCCTCACCTCATAAGTAACATATTCAAATCATCATAAGATGTTTGGGAAATGCGCGGGGTGTCGTTCTCGGAATTCAGTACATTCATTTTCATAATTTACGGTAGAACAAATAGAATATGGCGAGCAGATACGCTCTAATGCTTGCGCTTAGTACTCTTTGACAGGGTGCGCAAGCTGGCGGAGAATGTCGTCCCCCTCCTCTTGGCGCGCTGCTGCTCTTCGCCTTCGGACGCTGATCCTCACGCCGCCCATCGAAACCCGCATGCCCTCCATCTGACGCTCAATGCACTCCAAGAATTGGATTATGGTGTCACTCAAACACTGGCTATCATCGTCAAGAGGATGGGCGCGCTTTCTGCGGGGCACAGACAGCATCTCCCGAGCTACTAGGTCCGGTCATCCAACCGGAGCAAGTACTCCTCACCGGTGCCCTTGGACAGGTGGGAAGTTACACGGCCTTGGTGTGGACGGCCGGTAGTAGCTCCTTGCCATTCGGTGGCAAGCTCAAATTCAATGCATTGCGCCTGGGTGATCACCGAGGTGGCGGTATCCGCGATGGGTAACACCGAGCGGCGCTGGCGCTGGATGGGCAGCAGCAGGAATCTTTGCATACTCGTGTCGTCCATAGTTTTGCAGAGCCAAGATTTCTAATTCTGTGGAGGATAAAGAATAGATTCGTCGCAAAAAAATTCTATTTGATGCCGGCTGCACATCGAAAATTGGTAAGGAAATGTTGGACCAAAAAAATCGATCTGATACACTCTATGCAAGTGATAATAGATTAGTATATACGTTACATCCAGTGATAGTAAATCCAAGAAACACAGACTCAGATGTCATAAAATCGAGTCTTATCAAAACGGCTGGGGAACTTCAAGCGTCCTCAAGTAATCCACATATTCCACAAGGAACTTGACCTGCTCGTAGGTCTCGATAGCTTTCGTACTCCTGCGGACACGCACAACGTCGATTGCTTTACGGACAATCTCGAGTGTCTTGATGGAGGGAGAATTATTTTGGGTGGACCCCGCACCGAGGTCGCAGGGGATGGTCCCGCAGAGCCCGACGCGGATCATCCAGCAGCATGCAACGACGCCTGCACGGCCGACGCCGCCACGGCAATGCACAAGGACGGGCACACCGTTTAAGGTGTATTTGCTGATCAATTTTGTGAGGTGCTCGTCCAACGATGAAGGGTATAATGATGGCGGGAGGCCTTCGGGGGTAGGCAATCTGAGTGGTGAAGGTAAGACGGGTATTATGACTTGTACACATCGAAGAATACACGCACCTTAGGACGTCTAATCCCAGCTTGCGAGCAGTTGCTTCATAGTCTGGCCATGGTGATCCAAGGAACTCGAGTTCTGGGTCTGCTAAGCAGCTGGCTCTCAATGAGCATGGGTGAATGGTATGATTTTCGACCACAACGCACCAAACGACACAACCTACACCCAGCGACTTGATTCTTCTCAAGTCTACCTCCAAGTCTCGGCACACAGCTGAACGGCCTTTGATCGGTCCTTCGAGACGGACTGCAGACATAGTCATAGTGAGTAGGTTTCCTATCCCGCATGGCCACTACTCACCTTTCTTGCCCGGGCAGGAAGACAGCAACATGTTCCCGAGGCGGAACGGCGGTGCAGCAGACTCGAGTGGCGGTTTAATCTCTGGAGCAACGGGTATCGAAAGGATTGGAGAGGAGGGCGCAGATTTTGTTGTCAAATTGCCTTTGGCCATAGTGATGGATAGCGCCAGCTTGACAGAGGATCGCCTTCGCTGAACAGCAAGGGCGTCCTTCTCCATCACATCCAAGGAAAGCGTGCTCATATTGGGCAGAGCGCTCGCTGATTGTTGCAGTCCCGAGCTCATCGCAGCTTGGAGCGCCTGCGAAATGTAGGTCCGTGTTTGAATGTGGGATGCACCGGGTACTGGGGGTACGAGGTGGGATTGTTCGGCACGGGAGCTAGCATCGGAATACTGGTAGGCGGGGAGTCGGTCCAGCGTGAACGAAGGCGCGATCTCGCATATAGTCGAGCTTGCTGCGCATCCCTGGCTGCTCCGGCATCCACAACCCGATGGACAAGGTGACAGCACGACGTGGGAAGACACCAAGGGAATGGCTTCGGGCGTAATAACAGTCGAGATGCTGCAGGTACAGAAAAAGTCTATCAGGAAGGATGACATAGCATGGGATTTATAGGCGCACTTTATAGGATGTGTTGCGGACGTTTTGATGATACGGTCCCCTGCTGTTGGTGGCACGACGAGTTCATCCATCGCAGCCAATATGTCTGTGCTGAGCGACGACGACTGTAAGGCTGCGTCCGAAGTCGAGTCGTCCTCTGTCGATGCGATCCACCACGCTTGCGTGTTACTGTCCGCTATCTGGTGGAGCCTGAGCTCTTCAAAGACGTCCGGGGTCTGCACAGACAAAGGAATGTAGCGCGACGAGGATCCCCTTGGACCATATTTGAGACGGCTGTAAGAACTTGCGTGGTGCTGCGACGCAAACTGCGCAAGCTAACTTGGAGGTCAGCTTTGAGACTCGAGAATAGATGGTCACGCACCATTTGCCAGTGCGGGGCAGCAGCCACTGGCGATTGGGTTGGTAACGGCGTAAATTGCACCCCATTCACCAAGTCCAGGGCGCGCTCAGATAATATGTGTGGGTGCGCTACGTCGCCTCCGTCGTCCAGTAAGGTTGTCATTGCAATAAATAGCGTCGGGCAAAAGGTTCGCGCATTCACCGTTGTTAAAGGTTATCCTTGTGCTTAGCTAATCAAGCGGCTCGATGGTGGCGGTCCGTTTCCAATTGTCGTCCAGCTCGAGTCCGGCTCTGGCCCGCGTTCGTCGCCGGATCTCCCTCCATTGTTTCATCTGTTCCGGTGAGTACTCGTCCACTGGCTGCACCGACCTCACCAGACCAAAAAAATGTCGGTAAAGGCCACCTCAGGTCTCGGTCTTTGCTAGTCCGTTGTGTGTGTTTTACATTGGAATAGACTGGTGAGTGGTCACTGGGATACAGCGGTGATGGGTACAATCAATCCATAATCTAATCCTACATATCAGCCTCAATCTCTTGTACAGAAAGAAGCCCATCCAGCTCCTTCAACCGGTTCTGCCAATCGTCTACCTCCGAAAGCTTAGCTTCGAGTGTCGCCAATTCCTTCTCGAACCCAAGCCTCTCCTCCGCTGTGCCCACCTGTGCCAACGTCCATCCAGCGGTCCCATCTCCCTTGATGGTCAGAACCTGGTGATGGTACTTGGCCAAAGAAGGGCTACATTGCATCAGCCAATTGCGCACGCCGCTGGGTCGAGAAAGACGTACCGTAGTGAAATCGTGATGAGGGTGATCCCCTTGGACTTCAGATGCTCGTACATCCGACCCTCTACATCACTCGAAACCGCACTGGTGCACTCTAGAAAACCGTCAATACTCCCCTCTCTGAAAACGAATGGATGCCACTAACCATCCAGAATGGCAAAGCGCGGGTGGTGGTAAAACACACGAGCCAGACTCATCCGCTGCTTCTCACCACCGCTCAAAATATCCCTCCACTCCTTCCGAGTGGTCCAACCACCCTCCCTCTCGGGCAGATATGCCAAATAAACCATCTCCAAAATCTCCATCAAATCCTCCTCCGTCTTTCCGCTCTCCAGGAAATCAGCATATGAATGTGGGTATATCATCTGGTCGAGCAGACTACCTGTCACCATGTACGCACGCTGGGGCACAACGCACACCGTTGGCCGGCCCTCTGCGTCTGGCGCAGGTCGCTTCACTTGCGGCCCCTCCGACCCCTGGGGAGCCCAGAGGCCTGCAAGGACACGCGCAACCGCTGTCTTTCCAACACCATTGCTGCCTGTGATCATCAAGTGCTCACCCTCCTGCAGCTTTAACGTCAAATCGCGCACAAGCGGTAAGATATCCTTCTCTGCACCAGCCTCAAACTGCTTGATCGCTGGAATACCGACATCAACATTCGTCAACTCGAGTGCGCCATCAGTCGAGTGTTCGAATGCGGGAAGGGCGGGGAGACTGTGTAAAGTGGACAGGAGGGTATACAGCCGAGTGGTCAGGCCAGCGAGTTCCAGGAGGTCTTTGTATGAGTACATAAGTCGGCCGCCAGCATCAGCCAAAGAAATCAAGAGCCTGCGGTTCGAGATATAGTCTATGGGGAATCAGTTGATGGTATGGCCCTGGGGAACTATTCGAGCTCACTCTCTGTCCGTCCGGCAATGGCATCATCGCGCTTCAGACGTCCAGCAACAGTCTCTGGATGGCGCGCGCGTCGGGTGAAGAGGGTAGGAACAGCAATCAACACATAACCAGCGGCAGACCAGAGGTACTTGATCACGAAATCCTCTGTCCATTCGTACATGATGCGAATCTACGTCAAAGTTAGAATCAACTTGACGATCATCGTAGTACTTGGCGGACCTTGTAGATGGAGTTGACATGCTTGATGAGCCTCAAGTATGCGCCAGTGAGGATGCTCTTCTCCCTTGCACCACCATCGTAGAAACTGTACGACGTCAGGACGCATCTGCACACTTGAACGTGACCACATACGCAACTTCCTCACTTTCCCGCCCCACGCGACCCATGCCTGCACGGTATTCACCTTCCAGACGCGCTTCGACGGCAGCCAGTTTTCCAAACGCAGGTGTCACAGCCCGAAGAATGGTCACTGTTGCATAGTAATTCCCAAACAACAGCAGTGTCCCACGAAAACCCAATGACCGCGACAGTTGGCTCGTGAAGAGTACCAAGTCGAGCCCTGGCTTCAACACATTTCCACTGTTATTCGGTAAGCGTCACAGTCATGCAGTCGCAACATAGCCACTTACTATAATACGGAAAGCGATTCTGCCCACGCCTCGATATCAGCAGTGATGTACTGGTCGACGCCCTCCAGCCCCGAACGGTAGAACCTTGAGTCAGGGTGGGAAGTGAGATAGAGGTCATGCGTATAGCGAGTTAGCCGTGTTCGCAAACGCAATGAAAGCTTTGATTGCAGATGCCGAAGCTAGTCTTGTATTAGCCAGACATCCTGAATGACAGCTGGACCAGACGCACCATGGCATTGGTATATGTGCTCGGGACAGCGAGGAGGAACCACAACGCCAGGCCACGAAGGAAACCCTTCAGATCCGCTTTGACCTGACCTTGTGTGAGCAAACCGAGGTTACGATAGGTATATGAGCTGGGCGTACAAGGTCGCGAACGATGATACCATCGAGGCGGGCTACGGCAATGCTGAGAACCGTGCGCAGGACAAGGAATGTAGAGTGTAAGGCGAGGATGAGGGTCTCCCTGGAGCGGATGGAGGGTATAGCGACCCGGAAGAGGATGGCTCGAAGCTGTTTGAAGAATGTCGCGTCGATATTCGCCTTGGCTGATGTTGGAAGCTCTGGAAAGTACTTCCTATTGGCTTCAAACTCGGACTGAGGTGTATTCTTCACGTTGACCTAACCACGCGTCGTCAGAGATAGTGGGTAAAGAGGGATGGTTATGACGGACCTTGGCAATTTTCTCATCGTAGGGTACAAGTAATGTCTTGCTTCCGTCGTCTTCCTTCAAATAAACTTGCTGTAGTACACTCAGCAGATATTGAGGGTCGAGGGTGGTCTTCTGTTTGGCAGCACCGAGCTTGGCCAGAGCTTCCTTGGGTACCTCCAGCAGACGCGACCGGAGCAAGAGAATGCTCGCCACAAGCGCGAGGAGCCCAGGATTTCGCGCCGGCTTTGAGAAGATTGCCATTCCCGCCTGCAGCTGGTGAGTAGTGGTGGGAAGGATGCAAGAGGTTGGCTGGACTGATCATGAAGTCAAGATGTGGCACGCGGGGTAAGCACGTGAAATTCAATTCGGGATCCGGCTCGATGAAGCTAAGGGACTCGAGGGCAATGCACGCGAACTTCGAAGCTACTTGACCATGCTAACAACAGACTGACCTCGCAATCCACTGAAGACTAAAATTCAACACAAGTCCATTCAAACTTGACCACTATAAAAGTACAAATATTCGAATTTCGAAACTTCTCAATGTTACAACGGCTCTCCAATCTCGAGACCGTCAGAACAAACACCATCCCGGGTAAGTATTCTTTACTTCGGGGGCTTGTTCCACATTAGCCTTAGCCTACGACCACCTCGTCCCCGGGGACTTGCGATATATATGTTCAGACACCAACCGTAGCACGCTTACGAGGAGAGTTTACCCTGTCCTCTTGGTTCCCTTCATTGTTACCACTCCTCCGTCTCCTTGTCTTCCTCGGCGGCGGCACCGCATTGACTTTATCCTCCTGTCGATTCGTGGGCATAGCTCTTCTCTTTCCTCGCTGGTTCCCGTTTGCCTGCCTTCTACACGGTGTCTCCGGCGCAGAATGCGTTTGAGGGATTGCTTTCGACTCCGATTCGTTCGCCTCATGTAACTCCTCAGTCCACGGTGTTGCTATCGGGGAACGGTGTACAGGAGAGACAGGCGAAATCGGGGTCGAAACCGTTGTAGTAGTATCCAAAGGCGTTCCGGAAGACGCACGTCGATGTCCAGCAGCTTTGGAGAATCGACGTTGCCTGTCGAGACATTCTTTTTGATACAGCGCTTCCAACTCTTCTGCTCGCTGCCCAGTCCACGCCTGACCCTCTCGCTCAGTTTCAAATAGATCTTCAGAATCAGACCCTCCGGATGAGGTCGAGTTATCGCCCCCGAAGAGACTCGTAGGATGAAATTCGACAGCAACGTTCAACGAGGTTTTGGCCTTCGCTGGCCGGTGAGCCTCCCAGTGTCCTCTTCCACCACGTCCAAACCATTCTTCACCTTGTTATTAGTAAAGTTATGTCCAGTATTCATACGAGGACTTGCCCAATATTTGCAATCGGGGGCACTTGCGCACGAACTTCTTCACTTCACGGAGAGGAGGAACAGAGGCATCTGTAAAATCATGCCCACATAGTATGTCGGGACTGTCAGACTCGTTGGCAGATGTCGAAACAATACGAGATGCGATAGTAGGCGATGCTGAAGGCGTAGGCAAGCTGGTACTCGATGCATCCAAAGGCAATGGTGCATGTGCAGGTGATACAGCGACACGAAGGGTAGACAATTGTTTGAGACCAGCGAAGGCGCCGGCAAGACTGAAGAGGTTTGGCAATTGGGCGTTGAGCAGGATTTGCAATAACTAGCAGTATGAGATGGTGCGTCGCGTAAGAAAAGATGTAACCCACCTGGAGAGAGGGACAAGATTCCGCAATAATCTTAACGTCGGCGAGAGTGGAAAGCCAGAGGTCGAGGCGAAGGACTTTGAGAGAGGACGGGCGTTGTGTTTCAAGCATGTCTTTGATGTACGATGGAAGCTCTTTATGCGGCAGAGCGTGGGTTCCAGTGCCGGAGGAGTGGGTTCTTACGATGGAAAGCTCTTCGAGGGTATCCAGCGGCAAGTCGACTAGCGAGGACAGATGATCCATTGTCCATGAATGACCCGCCCCAGTTTCCGCGAATTTGATCACTAGCGTCTTCAACGCAGGCGGCAATGTCTCGGCTACCTTTGTCCATAGGTTTTTACTGAGCCTCCCTGGAAATTAGTCAGTGGTGTAGTCATATGTGTGAATGAAGCGCACGCGCCTTGTACTTCATCGAGACACAGGTGTTCCAGCGAATCACACTGCGACAGAATGGCCTCGAGCCCCTCATCTGTGAGTTTCGTGCCCGACGTCGAGAGAGTCAACCTCCGCAGGCGACCCATCTTCTCTGCCAGCGCCCGACAAAGCGCGTCGTCCAGCCAGACAAAATCCAGGGTGAGTTGATCCAGCCCGCACGCCTCGCCCGGATTGTCGAGGAGCCGAACGAGCGCTCTAGCCCCAACTTGAGACAGAGCAGAGAGCCGGAGAGTCGTAATAGGGAGCGCCTCGAGCATCGGCAATGACGGCGCGTCCCATTTCTGGCGCGTGTGGGGACTGGAAGGTCGATATTCAAAGCTCGCCAGTCTAGGATTGCTGGTAGATAGCATCTACGCAACACATGAAGTCGGGCCAACGGCGATAGAGAGAGACGCACCTCACATAGACCGTCTGGCGGCAGAAACGCGCTGTGCCATGAAAGACTTTCGAGTTTGGGGAGCAGAGCCAGTAGATGGCGCATATTCCCCGCACTTGCTGGCCGTGCTGCGTCTAAGCACACCGTGTCGCGTACAACCAGTTGTTTGACATGCGACCCGTACTTCTCTGGATTGCTGAGGACTGCCCCCACCTGCGTTTCCGTCGCGTCCGCGCTGCATAGGAGCTCGTCGTCGTCCTCGATGGTCAACTTTGCGTAGAGGACCCGCACGGTAGCGCTATGCATTTTGCGCCCCAGTCCGGTCAAGAACGTCGACAGGAGCCCCACATCCTCTGTCAACGCTGCGCTGGCCAGGCCTGCTCGCTGTCAGCCAATCTACGATAGATGTCGCGCTTTCGACGCACGGTCAAGCAGCGCGTCGGGGCAACGACTGAGCTGCATTGAGAATTCCCGAGACTGCAGTATCAACAATATTCGACAATGGTGGTCAAGGTATAAGATGTTCGCTGTCAAAGGCTAGGCTTGGGAGGAGAGGAGACCACCTGACGTCAAGCTTGATATTCCAATTTAATTGAACAGAATTCCTATATATGACCAAGGGTCCCAAACACACAGATGTAAACGAGAGACTAAGTATGGTATGCTGTGACAACAGATGGCAACGACGTGCGGAATGCACTGGCGCATTAGAGACGGGGTGAGGTCTATATATGAGCAGGAAGGGTAACATCCATCCATCCAGCTTGTGTAGGTAGTAATATCAGACATGATACGTTCATGGGTAAAGCAAAAACAAGATGCGTGAATAGTCCGTCAAAAGCGTCCATTCGCAGTCGCAGTATTAGAACTTCGTTGCAGGATCTAATGGGCCCAGGGGACCATACCTTCCGCTCTTCGCTGGCGGCTGTGTCCACGGCTGGCCAGTCATCGTGGGTGATGTAGGAGATAGCATGTTGACTTGACTTGCCCCAGGTGACCCAGAACGGGACACTGGTGAGTATCCGTCGCTGCCAAAGCTGATAAGCTGGTTTGAACCGTCCGACAGTTGATATTTAGGCATATCAGCCGTATGTGGCTGATTGGGTCGATCCTCGAAACCCATTTCCAGCATGGCTTCCAATTCCGCGCCGTCTAGAGTTTTGGCACTGTGGATGTTCTCCTCTTGTACAAGAAGACCCACTGGCGGCGGCGGGTATTGCGTGTTGTGTTCGTTATAGCCACCAATCTGTCCACCCCATTGGTCCTCGTCGGATGAAGCTAGGGACATCGTGTCGGAACCATCATACTGACTGCGAGCATCCCCACGAGCGCTGAGAAGGTCGTCACCGGTGTAGTATCCACCACCGTGCATGCGTTCCAAATCACGTCTGCGCCTTTCCTCGCGGCGGATCTTGCGTAGCCGTGAGCGTTCCCAGTCCTCCCACCGGCGAAGTGGAACAGCTTCTCCGTTGAACTTGGCACCCCCACCACCGTGCCCTTTGTCCTTAGCTTCACCTTCAACTTTGCTGTGGCATGGTTAGCATTCACGAGACTCGACACATTTTGATGTCAACTAACCGAGTCTCTCCCCAAGAGAAATCATCAAAGTGCCAGAAAGCATAGACCGGGAGGATGAAATTCCATACCGGGAGCGCGAGGAGATAGATGAACATCCATAAGACGTAAACCACCTTGCGAGTTGTAAGAAGAATGAGGATGGCAGGAAGACCGAGAACAGCGACGAGTAGAATAAGCGGAATGGCCTCTTCGAATGTACTGGGTGGGTCGAGAGCCATGCCGGCGACAAGCATATACGTTAACGCAATCGCGACAGGAAGGACGACGGTTCCAAGTAGATCCATGAACACGACAAACTGCATACTAAAACAGAATGTCCCACACAGGTTGCGAACAAGTACGAGTTCCATGAGGTTGTGAATGGTTGAGTTGATCCATCGGCGACGCTGCGACAGTAGAATCTTGAAGGTATCAGGTACAACGGTACGACAACGCGCCTGGGGCAGGAACATCATCTTGCGGCTGGGGAATGTGCGAAGAAGGATGGTCGTGAGGAAACGATCTTCTCCGAGTAGGAGCAAGTTCTTTTGGTGAAGGGTAGTGACCTCGCATTGGCTGTATTCCTTGACAATTTCGGGCTTGATGATGAGAGGGACCCAGTCCTCACCAGAAGAGCGACGCGCTTTGAGGCGGAACATCGAGAAACAGCCGGGTAAACAAGTCACACCACCGAATATAGACTCGAAAGCCTTTGCCAAATGATGGGAAATGAAGTACTCGAAAACCTGGATGGCGGTGACCCATGATTGTCGCTTGTTGGCGATGCGAGTCTCCCCGCAAACGCCCATGATCATTTGGTCGTGGTGCATGCAGTTGACTAGATGACCGAGGGACGATGGGAACACTTTGGTATCAGCATCCACCTGTAGTACGGTCAGACATGTAGAAATGACAATTGACTTGGCCGAACATACCATCAAGCAAACCTCGAAAAAGTCGGGTGTAACTCCCATGAGAATGTGGCATTTGCGGAATAAGTCAAACTCGAGAGGGGACATGCGATCGTTGTAGGTGACGCGCGAGAAGAAATTCATGAGGATGAGCTGCGAGTCGCGTTTTCCACGATTGCCAGGCTTCTTCTCCGTCGCAGCCTCTTTCTCCGTGCCACACTTGACCACAACAACCGCAGGCGTCCTGCGTCCTGCCACAGCTACGGTGCTTGTGTTAGCTGAAGCTAAGCCAATGTAAAGACGACGCACTGTAATGACCCGCATAGACCATGGCCCTGTTCTGCGCTTTCTCACCAGTCCCAACAGAGGAATACAACATAGGCATGGGGTTTCCAAAGCGTGGGTCCGCGTCAAGCAGCTTGACACAAATATCTGGTGTGCTCATCTTCTCGCCTGCGCCAGTGATCATGCCATCAGCAACAATGAACAACAGCTTGCGCTGGTCGCTGTATGTCGTGAGGGAAATTGAGTCAAGTGTCGTGCGGAGCGACTCCTCGCCCTCAGAGTAGCAAGTGACCAGGCAGACAGCGAACAGCTCCCTTCCAATCTGCGCCAGGCTCATCACAGGCGCCACTGATCCTTCCGAAGACGAGGTCGTCAAGGTGGATGCCGTAAATGAGCGAGGTGCCTTGTTCTGCTTGTTGAGTTTGCGTGTGCCGCCGCCTGGCGCTGCCCATGGCGCGGTGCCGTTTCGGTTGTCAATGGAAACATTCGCGCCTTCCGGCATTACGGCAGGACTAATAGCGGATCTGTCCAAATCCCAACTGCTCGGAGGGCCAGCCAGACGTTCAGAGAAATACCAATTGAAGACACAGGCCATGACGAAGCGCACGAAAACAAGGCTGAGGACCACGATGAGGCCGGCGTAGAGGAACAGGGAGGACACAAAGCAGCCTGGGGTGACCTTGTCGATGTTGCCAGCGTAGTAGCGCTCTTTGAGGCAGGGCATGGCCGTTTGAATATCGGACTTGGTTGCGAAAAGACGTGTCCCGTCTTTTCCGTGAGAGGTATCTCCGCCGAGAATGGTACGCAGCGCGGCGTCGACGGTATCCGAGGGGATGGCATTTGGATGCATCTTAAAATATGTCGTCATATTCAGGACAGCGCCGTCGATAACGAAATAATACGGGTCGGCGGTGACTTGCTCCCATGAAAAACCGACCAGGGCGGTAGTGTCGGTAAATCCGATGCTTTTGTACGTGGATAGCGCGTTGATCGCTCCTAGGGAGCACGGATTCGTAGAGGAGCATGGGTCGTCCAAAGCGATGCGGAAGCTGAGACCGTTGCAGTGGGTAAAGTCGCTAGCTTTGCGCTGGAACATGTTCGTGATATCTTGACCGGGGCTCGTTTGGGCAAGGGAGAGTAGGGTGGGATCCGCCGCGGAGGACACATTGTAAAGTCGTCCTTGGACACCGAGCGTGCCCTGCACCGTGCCAGCGCGAATAAACTCGCCATGGCCCGCTCCTGTCTCTGGGCACAGAACTTTCTGGAAACCGACGGTGATAAAGCCGACTCCACCACAGAGGAGAAGGATCAGGAAGCAGAGTGTGACCTTTTCACGCCAGGCTTGTTGCGTTGCCTTGTCCTTCAACGAGCAGCTGAGCACGAACGACGGTGCCCAGAACGTGACCAGCCAGGAGAAGTATTTCCAAGCATCAGAGCCGTTGTAGGCATCTGATTCGCCAGTGGGGTGGATAGCCGCGACTTGCGGCATGGTTTGAGGATTAATGAGCGGGACGGGGGCGACGCTCCGCTCCGGGCGTGTGAGGGTCTTGGCTCGTCGCATTGTCGCGCCTGACAGAGGCGGTTGCTTTGTCGTCGGTATTGGGACATCAGTGAAGGCGGTCTGGTTTTGAAAACGAAGGGCCATGGCGAAAAGAGGGAGATTTCGACGGCTGGCGAGGGCGACGTCGAAATTTAGCGGTGGTGCTCAGGCCTGCTGGGACTTCGGCTCTGTCTACGGCGCAAAGAGTGGAAGACGACACCAGGGCAACACTGTCGTGTAGTTGAAGGGATGATGCGAAGGAGCCAAATTGAAACCGCCGATCGACACGTGCTTTGCCTGGCCAATAGCAAGTCACAGCCCCTTAATCTCCGCCACCGCAAAGAAATTGGCATGGGTGTCGAATGGAATGGAATTGAACATCGCGTCTACAAAATTACTCTAGGTAGTCCGGAATGTGCACACCAGCGTCGTGTCGTAGTCGTTAGCTATCACAAAATTACGTAGATTCCGTCGACTAGAAATTGCTAAAGGTTCGTGCAAACGGGCTGGAAATCGATCTACAAGTAGGTAGGCTGGAGGGTATAGAACGGCAGTCAAGTCAACGATGAATAGATAAATGAAAAAAGCATCCAGTCGTCAAGACGTCCCCTGCAAGCAATCTCGGCGTGGCCGCCATTGCTATGAACGCGTATCATACGAGGCCATCGGTGGCGAAGCGGATTGAGGCCGGGGAGTCGACGCTCTCGAAGGGGGCTGAGAGGGATAAGGCGACCCATATGGTGCCTGCGTGTACCGCGGCGTGTTGAGTGTATCCGCAAATATATCCCGAGGAACGTTGCCCTCTGCACCGCTTCCTAGGCCTAGAGCGCTAGCAAGCCGTGGGCTGCTGAATGGCGACGACTTTCTCGGTGGAGGAAATTGTCCAAGGATAGGCGCATCTGACCCTACAGGAGTCCCAGGAAAACTTGTGCTCTTTCCTGAGCCAGTAACAACAATGGACGGTCCTCCTCCCGGTGCTGCAGGCTGATTGTACATCCACGTTGAACACAGCACTGTCGACGCGCCGATCACAAACGATGGCGTGATGTGGAAGTCGAACAGAACGACTGATGCGAGGAACGACAAGACGATGGAAAGACTGGTCGCAAAGCCTTTGAGAATGTTGTCCGAATACTTGATGACGATGGCCGTAACCAACCCGCCGAATACCTGGATCAGCACTGTAGCCCACGCCCATCCTCCAAAATTGCGCAAAAGATCGGGAAGGAGTCCGCGCGACGCTGATGGAGGAGAGCCGTAGAAGATGGGCAGCAGGGCCGGTATCAACGAAAAGAGGGACAGTTGAACATTTCGGACCCAGAGATCAGCCTTCGAGTTCTTGAGGACCATTTCGAAGTAAACTCCCGCAAGCCCAGAGGTAAAGCACGCAGCCGTGACCGCGCCAAAGCCTTTGAGCGGGCTCATAACATGGATGTGAAGAGGAGCCGAGTCGTGAGCGCTCCCTACCGGGGACTCTTTGGGCTGGTGGTGCTCTCCGGACGCGGTTTGAATTTGCACAATACCGACTCCTATGGCAAGGAAAAACAGGGCCAGCCACTTTGTTGAAGTGAGTCTTCTCCGGAGCAGGGCGACGGAAAATGCGGCGGTGGTGAGAATTTTCATCTGGTATGTGACCTGGAAGGACGCGACTGGAAGGTTGCTGATGGCGACGTATTGAAGCGAATTCTGGATAACGTAGAGAATTGCAGGAATGGACAGTTTCCAGCAATCAGGGCTAAACACCTCGCCGCACAGGTACCAGAAGGGCGCGGTCCACGGATAGGGCAACGAGCATACGATACTCCACCAGGACATACGGCGCCATGGCAGCTCCGCCACTTCCCTAACGCGGAAGAGCGCAACAACAAGGGATATGGAACCTTTTAGGAGCTCGTTGAGGAGGACGGCGGAAGCGGGGGAGTACGCAAGTGCGGGCGGCGTCGAGACACGGGATTGGTGCATAACGATCGAAAGGGCAGCGTTTTGAACGGCGAGCGTAACCAGGCTAGAGGAGCAAAAATTATTTTGACAGCGGGAGACACAGGATGGTAACAACGCACGAAACATATTTCAGCGGCATGCCGAATATAGTCGGCGACCCCGCAGCGGCGGCGGCTGGCGCAACTGGCTGTTCCTCCTTTGTTGGATAGTTCATCGCAGCCGAAGGGAGTAGAGGCGTAAGTCGGGGACTAGCTTGGCCGCCGTAATGGATAGACGACATTGACGACGAGGGCCGAATAGACGGCGCTGGTCGGTGGTACATGGCTGTCTTGTACGAAAAAAGACCGGGTAACGCGTGTGGGCACGATGGACAGTAAACGTTGACACTAGGCGGAACAGCGGGGCCAGATATCCAAGTCGGCCGAAGGTTGGTATGTCGTTGAAAACAGCGATTGCTGGCCGCAGTTACTGAGGGCAGCGAACGTAGACGACAGAACCGCGAATTCGGTGGGCAACGGCGGGAGGGCGCACCGAGGGACAGGGACGGCGGCTGAGTGGCTACGTGATGGTACAACACGAACCGGCTGATGTCACTTGAATTTTGGATTTTTAGATTTCTGACCGAATATGAATGGCTAATATTATTTACAGGATCAGCCGGCTCCATGAAACTCTTCTGAAGACTCGGTGCTTGGATGCATCAGTCAGAGTTTGCACTGGATACTTCTCTGAAGTCTACTGTTGTCGCTCCGGGACTACTCCCTATTCCCTCCGTACATGGCTGCGTACTAGGATTGCAATGTTCAAGGCTGTTCTTCACCCGTAAACGTCGCAGACTCGCAGTTCGCTGCTGAGAAATATCTACGGTATCTCCATTCGGTGCAAGTAACCGGCACGTTGCGACGTCAGCGCCCGTGCTGCAACCTTGACATCCTGCTGCCACTGCGTATTATTCCAATATGGATAGAGACGCGATTGTAAGACCAACAGACATACCCAGGGCGTCAATTCTTACTACTGGATAGTGGGCAGGCGGTCAAGATGAGCAGGTCACTGTCAACCAGCGCGCACTCATCAGCAAGATCCTTTCGCGTTACTCCACTCAGCTTGCAGTGTTCCGCGAACTGCTTCAGAATTCGGATGATGCACAAGCAACAGAGGCCGAAATACATTATGTTCCCACAGCGGAAGGCAAGATATTGCTTGAGAAAGCTACGACCTTGGACGACTTGCAATCCATAGAGGCAACTCACTCGTCGCCTGTTCTCAACGGACCTCTTACCCCACGTACAGGTCGAGCAATGGATTATACGTAACAACGGCATGACTTTCCGCGAACAAGACTGGAATAGGCTGAAGAAGATTGGTATGTGGTGTGCCATCTGCTAAATATACTCTTCTGACCATAGCGTCCAGCCGATGGAAACCCCGAGGCCGACAAAATTGGCGCATTTGGAGTCGGTTTGTCCAGCCTGTTGGTCTTCCTATGGGGCCCTCTGAATTGTCTCCAGGGTTCTACAGCGTGTTCGACGTGACAGAAGCGCCTATTGTCAGATCTGGAGGTACTGGTCACGGCTCACTGAACGGACCGCCAGTATGAGCTGAGAATTGGACAGATCAATGGATGGGATTCTACTTCAAAGATAATAATGACCAAGTGCGTGGCTGATTTACACAAGCGCTTCCAAGTTAACATACACCAGCTTTTTGCGCGCCGAGGCGCCTTACCAGAATCAGAAGGGCAATGGACAAGTGTTGATCTCAAGCTGAAGGATGTCAACTACTCTCGCGATGCACTACGCGGCCATGGACTGCACGACCTTGCGCGCTTCCTTTCGTCCTCCATTACATTCATGAGAACTATGTCACAAGTCAGCGTATTCGTCGACGGTAGACGACTCATTCGGATCCAGAAAGCATCCCCAGAACCACCCATGAAAGTCACTATTCCAAAGCACATCACCAGGACTACACCGCAAGGTGTAATGACAATCAAATCCGTCGAACAATCCTGTACGCCGCTCGACTCCCAAATCTTCCGTCATTCATCTCTTTCCAGCACTCCTCATTAACGCTGAAATAGCCAAATGGGTGTTGGCCTCTGCACCCAAGCCAGTCGCTCTCTTGTCACCCCAGGGTATGCTCAGCAAGTTTACCGGTATCATGTCGCGTCCATGGGGACAGAAGGCACAGACGCCAGAGCCACCGGCACCAACGCCCGTCGATATCAATGCTGTCGAACAAATGAGCGTCGTACTTGATCTATACTCTGCTGACTTGACCTCGAAATTGAGCTCGCGGCAAAAGGCAGAGGTACATAGTGCCATGCAGAAGGACCCTCCGACACAGCTCAAATTGGAACTCGTCTATGTGAGTGGTCAAACTAAATTGAGAATTACGCTCATTAGAAACAGACTGGGAAAGCGGGCCATGATGCAGGCCAATTAGCTAGCGACCAAGTAAAGGGCGTTTTCAAGGGCCTTTATGCAGACCTCGATGGGTAAGTACTAGAATGTCCGTCCAAACTCTCAAACTGATTCATGGTTAGTTCTGATTCTGCTCACATATTTATCGTACGCTCAATATATGATGATCAAATGCCTCGATGACTGAA
Source organism: Cylindrobasidium torrendii FP15055 ss-10 (assembly GCA_000934385.1). NCBI lineage: Eukaryota > Fungi > Basidiomycota > Agaricomycetes > Agaricales > Physalacriaceae > Cylindrobasidium > Cylindrobasidium torrendii. Next base: position 103,299 of record KN880431.1, read on the forward strand.
ATTGCCAACGTAGGGCCACGCAACAGAGAACGCCACTGGCATTGGTATATTGAACGCAACCTTCGGGAGATGATTCAGACTGACCAGTGTAACAGGCGGCCATATCTCGTCCCGCTTTATTCCCACAGTAGAACGCACCAAAGTAGACATCAAGTGAGTTCATAGTCCTATCTGTCGTGCTCGCGCTCACATCTGTAGCAACCACACCGTTACAGGTAGACATCGCCTCCTAGTTATATCAGTGCCAAACGTCTAACACGTCTCTAGCATGGAACTATGAATTGCTGCGTGCGGGCGGCATTCTCTCGCGAATTGTCCATGATCTTGAATACGCTGACATCAAACGTCTCTGGGATGTGGATCCTGCAGCACGGGCAGAGCTCACACAGCGCGCCATTCATGTGATGAAGTTCTTCGCATTTTGGAGATACCAGGATGCATCACGCGTTACCCAATGGCTCCGGGAAGGCTTCTTCAAGTGCAATGCTGCAAATGCAAGCTTTCCCATTATGACCGCGCAGGGTGTACGGACCCTGGCTGATGCGCGCAGACCCAACGCAGCAGTCACCGCCTTCCTACCAAACATCCCCGTTGTCTCCAAAGAGGTGGACGACAAGCAGAGCGAACTCTTACTGTACACCTACCTCCTGGCAGGCATGGCAGATGGCTTGTTTGTGCAGCCTATTCGGAGAGATGATATTGTGCGCGAGTTGCAAGCAGCGCCGTTATCAGAGGACGATACCGTTACCGCGCTCAAGTGGCTCATTGAGCAAAAAGAGGAGCCTCAAAGGATGCGTGCAGCGGTCCTACCACATATGCTCTTGTTTCTCCCCGCGTCTGAAGACACTCCCGAACGCATCATCACCCTCTCCGAAATCAGGACTTTTGTTGATCCCAGGCGGTTCCCAACGCAGGGACCACTTCCTCCTCATGTCCTGCCAGCATCCGTGAGCAAGCGGTTAAAGACAGCGGCATTAACGACCTGTTTCGGATGGCAAGAACTGTCGCTGTTGCAATGGGTCCAACACATTGTCAGCCCGAAGACACGTACCGGGGACGCAGAGCACGACTTGGAAGCGTCGCCGGTCTGGGCTGAACAAGTGTTGAATACCATTGCGAAGGGCTGGGCCGGTATATCCACGCCGGTGGCGCGCGAGCAAATCAAGGCTGCACTGAAGGACTTGAAATGCATTCCGACGAACAGCGGTATGCATATTCCGGACGACACATATTTCCCTGGAACGAACTTCTTTCCGGACTTGCCTGTTGTGACATTCGCTTCGGGGACGAGCATGAAGGTGGGGACGGCGTTGAGAGAGGCGTTAGGATACTTGGGTGTGAGGTCGGAGGTGCAGCTGCAAACACTATTCAACAAGTACCTCTTTTGTTCAGGATCGAAATTCGCGGCTCATCTTCCTGAAAGGGTGATCAAGACTGGTCAGTGGGACATATTCGACCTCCTCAAGTATCTGGCATCTCGTACATTGGAACCTGATGAGCTGGCCCGCCTGCGAGTTACAGCTGTCTTCCCGAAGGAGGAGGGACAAAATCCGGATGTCCCTCCAAAGAAATATAGGGCAAACGAACTTTATGAACCAGTGGAAGATTTGCGAAAACTGGGACTTCCTATCCTCGGGTGGAATTCGAAGAAGCGTTGGACATCTACTTCATCGGAAGGTCGGCGAAATAGTGTTCACTCAGTGTATTGGACTGACTCTCGAATAGCCAAGATTGCATTCGCTTTGGGGCTTCGTCAATCTCCGCCTGTGGAGACATTGATTCAACTCTGTGCTCAGAAGGCAGACCCAAAGGTATATTCACGAACGAGTTTTTCTTATACTAACAGTTTTCCTGCAGACCCAGCGCGCAGCGTGGGATTATCTTGTCAAGAATGTGGCCGTGAAGTACGGAGGTCCCGCCAAATTCGACATCGGGCAGTTCTACCAGATCCCTTTCATTCCAGCGAAGCGCGGTGAGGAGAAATGTCTGGGTACACCTGCCGAAGTTTTCTCAAACGAGGAGTGGAAGGCCTTTGGGTTCATGGTGGTTGATGAATCTGTCGGGAAGGACGCGTGCGCGCAGCTAGGTATACCAGCGAGCCCGTCGGCGGAGAAGATGGTTGCCTACCTCCGTAACAATCATCCGGCGGATGAAGCTCAGGCAAAAATATGGTTTGAGATCTTGGGCAGCCATATACGCGGTGCGCTCTTCAATGGTTTGTTGAATATGTGCTGATAGTTGGAAAACAGAGTATAAGTCCGAGCACTTGAAGCGGCTTTCGGCCATCGAAATGGTTCCAGTGAAGGGTTCTGGTGCAAAGGGTTTGATATGGAAACAACCTAACGAATGCTACTTCCGCCAAGGCAAGGCTGCGTCAGCGTACTCGACAATGTTCTCGTTTGTGGACTTTGGTCCCGGTGCAAACTCTTTCTTGGGAGCCTGTGGGACGAGACAAGAGCCGACACCCGATGAAATTGCCCAGATGCTGTTGATGGACCCGCAAAAGTTCTACGACGCTGTTGGCGGCTCTGTTGGGTTTGTGACCTTAGTTATAGAGACAAACAATGCGCTGATGAAGTTGTCATAGCTATGTCGCCGAGCTTCAGCGTATTGCACTAGGGTATCAACAAGTGTCGATGGGTACGAAACAACGTATGCAACGGGCTCGCTTCTTGCTGGCTTATAGGCGTAAGCCCAAGGTAAGAACGGTTGGCGAGAAGGAGAAACTGGAGGTTGTGGATGACGAGGAAATGGACATGGAATATGCGCTAAAGATGGCTCACGAAATTGTCATTGCCGACGACCTGAATGCACTTCAAATTTTCGGCGATAAGATTTTCTCTGCTCCTCAGGAGGATATCTTGGAAGGTATTGAAGCCCATAACAGCGTGTCATTTCATTTGCTCATGCTACTTAGCATTCTACATGAATCTTGGCTCGCGCAAGCTGAGTACTCACGTCGAAGAGACCTGCACATCATCAGCCGAGATGCTGGGCAACAGGAAGACAGCTGATATTCGTCGCCTGATCCTCGAACGTCTTCCCATCTTCTTGCACGAGCACACCCACACCAAACCCAAGATCACGTTTAACTACCTTAACAATGACAAGCACTTTGTTGTGAGGACGTTCGGGAAGCTCCAGATGACGAAGACGTTTACAATTGGGGCAACGAGGATTGCACATACGGAAGAAACGACGGCGTTTAGCCCCAGAGTCACTGGCGGTGTGCTCTCGCTATTTTTGGCAGGAAATATCCCGTTGGATATGTACGAGTAGGTGCTTTTCGCTGTAACAATGGCTCCCTTCTGACGATGAACAGGGTTGCGCTAGCACTTGTTCGCCAGCTCTTTGATTCGCCAAAGACTAATGACGCTCTGTTATTTATGACAATCCTGTCTACCGACCTCCAGGCTCTGAAGCGACGTGGATACAACGGTGCACAGGCTTCTCCCCTTGTTTTAAAATATGCTCAACAATAAACAGTGGACCGTATTCTCCGCAAACAACACGATGAGAGGATGGCGGCGGCGGCTGCAGCAGCCAAATCAGCGATTCAGCCAGCACCTCCACCACCGCCAAGTTCTACTCGGCCTCCTTCGAAAGCTATTGAGCCATCGCCCGCCCTATCAACTCCGGCGCTGCCTCATGAAGAACCGGCGATGCCTGGAGGGTTCTTTGGCGCTGCAGGCCCTGGTATCAAGAACAGGTTGGAGGGATTGAAGGACAAATTCATGTCGGGGCCAGGTAGTTATGGACAAGCTGAGGGCTCGTCGTCTGGCTCTAGTACATCGTCACCACTCCCCCCGAAACCCGCGCAGAGCCGCCCGACTGGGCAACCCGCGACTGGAGCCTCCCGGAGCGCTATATGTGGGTCCAGAATATGTACTGTCCGAAGCTGTGTGCTAAGAACGAGCTAAGCGTCGAATATTGACCAGGCTATCAACGCCTGCCGCCCAGAGAAGAACCACTTGCTTCACAACCGGCAGGAAATGAGGATGGTGAAGGAAAGCTTGAACGATGGGTATTGCGATTTGACGGCGCATGTTGGGTCGCTCAAACAATTCGGTGCGCTGGTCCGTATCGTTGCTGTTCTTCGAGTTAATCGACATTCCAGGCGTGATTGAGAATATCCCAATATATCTGCAGAACCGTATGAGATATGTTCTTTGTTTTTATTGATTTTCTCACCTCTTGAATACAGAAACTCCCGTGAAAGAAGGAGAAGCATTCATCGCCAATCACCGACCCTCACTCTTGCGGTTCATCCAGATTATGACAGTGCTATCGAGGGTATATGGGCTGACGATGTCGACCATGCATGTCTTCTGGGAAGCAGAGGGGACGACTATCGCTTTCAACCGCAACGGCAGCATCTTCTTGAACCTGCGATACTACCTGATGTGGCGTGCATATGTTTTGCATAGATTTTGTGTTCCTCACTGATTGCCTGGCAGATGACGAGGAGGTCGCAAGCGGGTTGACCAGCAATGCGCTGATATCTTGGTATGCCGCTGAGAGCATCCCTCGCGTTGTGCTGACTGGTCCTGTAGGTACTTCACCCTGGCACACGAGATTGCGCACAACCTCGTGCAGCCACATAACTCTGAGCACGAGTTCTATTTCTCTGCGATCTGTGAGAAGCATTTGATGTCGCTCGGGGGACTCTTGCGGGATTAAATACGAGAGTCGGCGCATTTTGATACTATCCAGGCAATGGATGGATGGATTTGGTTACAATAGCACGCATATGCGATTGTCGAATTCGCGCTGCCTCCGAGAGGATGTTGATATGAGCGGTAGACGACCCCTCCGCGAAGGGACGCTTTCCTTGAGGCACCTCAAGGCCTAGCTACCATTTCACCGAGCGGTGGAACGAGAGACGCAGTAATACGTTACATTGGCAAGTTGAATGTATGGTCAGACAAGGGGTCGAGTGTGCTTGGTGCCGCTCAGTCCATGATTCTACGAGCTGACACTAAGCTGAATGGTGAGATGGTATTCATATATTTATATTCATTGAGTGGGGGCTACATTATACGCCTTCGAGAGACGTTGCTTCGTGTACCAGAAGGATTGAGTGGCTTGTTACACTACGTGCTGAGAAGAGATGCTATGAGACTACCAGAACTTCCACTTGCGCGCGCGACCAGCGAACGATGCGTCTCGCTCCTTTTGAAGCTCCTCCAGAATCTTAGAGGCGCCGTCCATGGAGCTTTGTCCCGCAAATGCTTTGCCGCCGAACCAGTCAACAATGATGGGATAGTTGGCCGGTCCGGGTCGAGGTGAACTGGGATCCAGATATTGACGGATGGTCGCCATCTGTTCTGGTGTAGGCTGGTCAGTCTCAACGTCGAGCTGGAAGTTGAGGGGGGGATTCTTTGCATCGGAGGGTGGATATGGGCCTGTCGTCGCGCTTCGAAGGAGTTGCACAGCCTGTTTAGACACTTCCATTGCGGGATTATGGCTGGGCTTGGATCAACAGGTGAACAAGGAGAGCTTTGAAGCTGCATACTAGATGGATATAACCCGCTTTGAAGTGTAAGTAGCATTATACTGACAAGAAAACGCATGCTTACGCCGCCGCGAAGAGAGCTGAGGAACGACATGGCAGTCAACGGAAGAAACTCGAGATCAAACTGACGTCAACTGCTTAATTGGAACTCTACCACCAACCTCCACAACTGCGACCGAGCCCCCGACGCTGTAATAGACAACATCTAGGCCTGCCCAAGATCCGGCCCATTATCCAAGGTTCTAACTACGCTGAACCGTCGAACGTGCGTGGCACACACATTGCACAGAATATGTCGATAACCCTCGCCGCAGCCCCACTGTTGATGTCCCAACATTCATGAGCGCCTCAATGGATGCAAGCAAATCCCTTCCAAATGGGAAGGGAAAGTCCCGTGCAGTCGAGGACGTTGAAGCGCCTTCGGAAAGGACACCGCTTCTGGCGAGCGGATCCAACTCTTCACCAATAACATCAACACCCCATAGTAGTTACCCATCGACCAGATTGGCCTCCAAGCTCGCGCGCGTGTTTCTCATTACCCTCGGCGGCTGCGTTGTTCTGCTGGTCATTTTCGCGCTCGTTGCATGGTCATACGCCGCCAAAGTGTCGGACATTTCACCAGAGCAGGTGCTCAGCGAAGACCTCAAATTCAAGGGACCAGACCTCGTCAACGTCCTCAATGTCACCGAAGAGGGAGGAATTTGGGTCAACGTCGAAGGGCGCATTGGATTTGATGCTGGCAAAGCATTGGGGGTTGAGTCGGATTACTACGACAGCTGGGCAACAGCAGCATGGAAATCTATCGGGCGGTGGGGCATCAAACGTGTCAACAGGGTCTCTATAGAGCTTGAAGACGTCGTCGTAAGCTCGGAAGAGGGTACCTTCATAGGTAACTTGAAGTTACCACCTCAAGAAATCGTTCTTTCTGTGGATCCGCCCTCTGGCTCCTCTTGGCTCCAACACACATCCACAGATGTCTATGTTCTCCCATCGCAAGACACTCGCTCAATACTTGCATTCTTTGCCGAAGCCTGGAGGCGTGGGTCTGCACGATTCATAGTTCAAGTTGGAAGGGTCGGGATATCTGGGGGTGCAGTCAAGGACAAGTCCTGGCGAGAATGGATCCAGCGCGACTTCACCGAGCTGTCAACTAATCTTGGTATACCATGTATGTCCTCGATTTCTGGCACAGTACCACTTTCTTACCCATCCGTGTGCAGTACCTCAGCTGCCTGGTCTTCCACCTCCAGGTCGGAACCTTCCATTCCCTCCTCTTGCTGATCTCATCACGCTGCAAGAGTTTTCCATTCTTACTGCTGGAGACCAACTAGCTTTGGCGGCTCGGGCGTCGCTCATTGACCCGGTCCCCACCAACCTCAATTTTTCGGCACCTGCTTTGCCGTTCACAGTATCCCTTGCACCTGGAGTACCCATCGCAGCCGTAAACACCGCACCATTCACTACGACACATCCCAACATTACTATCGACGTTACGGGCTCTGTCCTACCGCTACCACCTACCTCGACAAACCTGCTCTCGGTCTTCCTATCGCGTTACCTATCTGGCAAACCAAACGACATCAGCATTTCTACGCCGCTTATACACAATCTCACCGTTGACGCGACGTTCCCTGGTCCCCAGCCAAAACCGCAAGTCCTACGGAATGTAACGATCCAGGACATGAAGCTCAAGGCTTGGAATACCTCGTTCCTCGCCAGCGGCGTCGTTTACGCTCGTGTTGTATTACCAGCCGGGATGAACATCAGCATCAACGTGACAAACATACTGCCGGATGTGCTTATTTTCGACGGCGCTCCTCCGGACGACCTACTGCTCCTGGGTCCAGGGAATCCTCCTGAAGAGTCACCGCTTCCCGACCCGCTTCCTCCGCGTGCGTTCAGCCACATCCGACCGGACGACTGGCTGGAAAGTGAATGCAAAGCGGCGGTGCTCGAACCGGGCGAAGAGGGCGGCTCGGTGTTCGAGGTGTCTGCGCGGATCGAGGGCGTGCCGCTGCAGGTGCTTCCTGGGCGCGAGAAAGAGTTTGGGGATTTTGTGAGTAAGGTGCTTTTTAGCATCGACGGCGCGCTTGCGGGACTCGTGGGCATCGTTTCGGTCAGTGTGGATGTACCGGGCTTGCCTGTTGAGGGAAAGGGTAGCCTGAGATTGGACGGATTGCCGTTTCGTGGTGCGGTGAGGCTGAGCAAGAAGCATATGTTCGATGCCGTGTGGCCGTTTTCGCATGGCAAGACCGTGCGGCTCGAGCAATGAACTTATCCGAATGTAACAATATACAACGATTCTGTGAATTCATTTATGTACCGGTGTGCAAGTGATAATAGTATTTTTCTATCGTATTACAAGTGGATATAATCAATGCAATGAGGACATTACCGTAATGCAGCCCGTCTGGGCGAAGCGGGAGTGCCCAATGGATGAGATAGATCATAAAGAGTGTGGCGCAATATCACTTGACGCTCTCTACGATCGCGTCGCCACAAGACAAATGTTACTCAGTATGTGAGTAGTCATAGAGTTCTACAGCGCAGATCAGTCATACAATTGCAACAAAGGCGGTCATCCAGGAAGAGAACTTCATTGATGTAGGACGAGGAAGAACTTAGGGTGGATGCTGCCACAGAGCGTGCACCGGAGCTCATGCCTGATACGGCGTTAGGATTCCAGGTCAAGTTCTGGCGATGACTGCATGCTGGAGCGAAAGTAGCTTGAGTAAGTGCTGGTGGATGTCGCTGCAGCGCCGTCCAGGGAGAGACCGAAGTTGCTGATAGTGGCGGTGATCTTGCAGTTGTTCGGGAGTAATCATCTGAGCGACAGTAAGTATGGTTAGCCGTCGTGCCAAATGCATGACCGACACACTTTGTTACTTGACCTGATGTCCTGGGCCACACTCTTTTGCGTCAGCCTTTCTCGGGCTGTCGGCAAGGCGGCGAGCTGCAGGAATTGGAGCATGTACTTATGATATATGTTGTTCAGAACGTTGCTATCGTCGAAGTCCTGCGGATTATCTGCGACTGTCCCGCGATGCAACCTGTGAGAAATAGCACTAAGCGCGCACCGAATGTGATCTCGTCCTGAAATTCGGCAAAGGAAGGCTCGGCATCTACCGAAGTAGGAAACCCAAAACGGCAGTGATCGATCGAGAATCCGAGACTTCCTTCTTAACCATCATGGACCCAGCAGGGGTCAAACGCTTGCAAGCTTTCAGCATTGGAGTATTCCACGATGATCCTCACGGCGTCTTTAAGCCACAAGTGGTACTCGTAGTGACTCTACGCGGCCCAGCACATGATGATCGCGAGCATTTCGATATAGACTCTCTGCCTCCCCCGACGCAGAAGATTGTAACCGGCAGAGACCTGGTTCACTTTGTATCTCTATGCCACGGGGCTATGACGGTTCCCACGGAAGTCAAGCAAATCCAAAACTACAAGATTTACACCCAGAGAACCAAGACGTTCGACAGTGTCCAGGAATCGCTCGACGACGAAGAACCGGATTGGCTCGCAGATCCTATTGAGAAGCTCGAAGGCCGAGGTGTTTGGATTGGATTACGTTCAGGTGCATCTTACCTGACGTGGTAACCTCTGCGTCTGCTAACACAGAGCAGGAGTCCACGGCTGTTCTGCGGGTCCAATGATTGTGGAGGCAATAGCAAAGAGATTGGTGGAGAGTGTTCTTGCTCACCCGGTAGACCCGAAGCGATCAACAAAGGTACTGAGTTTCAATCATCGAAACGATGAACGTACACTCACTTGAATTTCCTCAGTTTAGCTCGTCAGTCGCTCAACTAGGTGATCGAATATGCTTTTTCACAGGCGACGGCATCCATTTGGACTGCATGTACATCATACCTCGTCTCATCTCGTCCGCCGTCCTAGCTGCTATCATCACTCCGATGCGGAAACAGTTCGTCATATTCCGAGAGTTCTGTGTTAAACAGGTGAGCGCCATTTCCGATCCACGCATAGCCTTTAGCAACTCAGTGACTTAGGACAAAGAGAACCTCGCTCGTGTAGAGGGTATCCCCCCCGTAGGCAGTGTACTGTCTGCAAACCTCAAGCTCAAGTCTGAGCCTGAGCCTATCATCGACCACCCTATGAATGGTCAGTTTGCCAACAAGACAGTCCACTGGGGTATTGATAAAGAATACCATTTCGCCCAGATTGGTCAGGTACTTCGTTTCTCATTTGACATGTCTTGTGTACCAGCTAACACGCATTATCAGCGCAGAGTGTCCTTGTCTACGGGGCAGCTTCGTGTCATGGACATTGACTTTGCGATTGATCGTACGATGCTGAAACCTCGCCGCGACATTAAAGACAGTTCAGGACTCCGTGTTCCTTTCTTACTTCCTCGACAACAGCCATTTCAATTTGAAACGCGGCAACAACTTGGACGCTACCTCCTCATCAACATGCGCGATTCGTTCGCATTCCATTATCATTTTGGCACGTCTAGTTTCTGGGAAGCCGTGGACAAGATTTCTGCTAGCGTAACAGACGCAAAAAACGCGAGGGCTGAAGCGAGCGTGGCAAGGCATGGAGCGAAGAAAAAGAGGAGCAGGAGCGACGATGGCGCGGGTGACGATGATGTTGGCGACAACGACAATGATGATGGCGATAACGACAATGACAATGCAGACCGCGGGAAACGCAAGAGGCGTAAAGCAAAGCAGCCCGTTGAGTCTTGCAACCCTCTCCAGGGTGAACCCAAGCAGGACGACAGTGATCCGGACAATGGTAACAACGACAAGGAGGGCAAGGACATCGTGATGGCGGCAGGTCGGGATTTTCCAACGGCAAGCAAACATACATCGCAGTCAAGGTCAGAAGCCCCTTCAGGAGGCCCCTCCGTCGACGGTCGTCATGTTTTTAGGCTCATCAACGTGCTTGAAAAGCGCACCAGCATACTGATGGAGGACAGGATTATCTTAGCCATCAAGTTGGCGGCAGTGTATGACCGTATTACCCTCTCTGGTATGCTTTTGCTTTTATATTGTTTCCTGCATTCTGATATCTCTCGAAGACAGTCCCTCCAATGAAACCTTGCGAGTAGAGCCCAACCTGTCTGTGGATGACAGGCGCAAGCAGGCGGACACAACGCCTCGTTACGACGTTGCCACCGATTATGTGACAAAGCTGCTTGAAGTACTCCGATTAAATACTGCTCTGGATCCAGAAGGCAGTCGAGCACTAGCCGCAGAGCTTGCCGCACAAAGCCCCAGCACCATATCTGGTAAGCCTACAGGCTTTGTTTGTTGACCCCCCTCTGATTCCACCAAAGAAAGCCCCTCAGACGATACCTTACTCAGTAAATCTTCGCCTGACGCTGCTGAAATCATTCCAGGAGGTGAGCGGGTCACCACCTACTAACATTGGCTATCGTCTCAATTTATGCTAGACCTCCTGTTCCCTGAAAATGTTGCTCGCAATGCTGAGAGTGCTACAAATGAGCAGGGACAAGTTGGTGAATTTGGTCAGTCCTAGGCAAAGATACTAGCAGACTTCACTCATGTCCTTTTCCTCCTAGATGGGGTCCTGGATTTTCTGGACATTGTCCGACATGATGCTGTTGAGGCCTTCGACAGCTTACCGGACACTGTCGATCGAGATGCTGTGGCTTGCGATTGCGAGTACCAGGATGTTCTCCATGCATTTGACATGCTGGCTGCTAAAGTAATGCAGGGCGAGGAGGTCAAGAGAAGTCGCACAGAAGTGCGCGAGGATATGAAAATGCTTCAACAGAAGACACGGTTCTATGTCTACATGGCTATCATGTTTGAACTAAAGTTGAAGGATTCTGCGTAGGTATTTTGAGTTCATTTGTTATTATCATTATCATTATCAAATTATCCTTATTTCGAATCGCTTGGAGAACAAGAAAATGTGTTCACTACATCTGCATCCTAGGAGCTCGCGTGGACCACGGCTTCAGCGGCGCTGGAAGGGACCGTTACACTGTGCTCGTGCCCACTGTACACGCAGCACATTCAGAACAATGTTATTTATCTGAAAGGACTGCAAGACACGACCTCTCGCTTATCATGCCAACATCCAGACTTCAAAGCTTGAAACCTGAATTATATTCATCTTAATCAGAACTTCAATTAGATTCGTTTATGTACGGGTATGCGAATGATGATAGTATGGTTCATCGTATCCAAGCCTTGCTCAGTGGAAGAGTGCAATCGCGCCTAGGGAGCATACAAGTGCTACCAAGGTGAGGCGGTCGTTCAGGGAGAGCGCCCCATCAATGTCAGACGAGGAGCTCGAGGTGGATGCTGCTGCAGAGCGGGCACCGGAGCTCTTGCCTGTAGAACTGTTAATATTCGACGTTAAGTTCCTGTCATAAATGCATACCGGAGCTCGAAGAGCCTGAATCAGTGCTGGTGGCTGTCGCTGCCGCAGCGCCGTCCAGCGAGAGGCCATTGCTGATAGTGGCGGTAGTCTTGCAGTTGCTTGAGGAAGGAGTCATCTGGGGGGCAGTGGGAGTAACTGTCGTGCCGACGGTGTACGAGACAGGCTGGCCGTCAGCGGTGTAGACGCCGGTGTAGTATTGTGCAAAGGTGGAGTAGCCAGTGGATGTGCCGTCAATGGCGGTAACGTATACACCGGGAGGGTCTGTGGAGAGGACACATACGTGAGAACTTCGGTGGCCTGCGAAGGAAGTAATAACGCACATGCGACCTCAGCCTCGCAAGACTCGAAAGTACCGTTGAAGTTGTAGTTTCCGGGCATGACAAACTCACAACCCATCTCGTCGAGCTTGTGCTCACACATCACGCCCGACGACCAAGTCTCATTCGCGTTGGTGCAGATACGGAAGCAGACCTGGGAGTAGGACTTTCGAGGGGCGTTAGCGGACATGAAGTGGGCAATGATGACAGACGCACGATGAAGGACATCCATTCTTCGAAGTGCAGATCATCTCCAGTAGCAATGTTGGTCGTAACATTCCCACCGACGGGGTTGCCGTCTCCGGACGCGCCATGAGGGTCGAGCTCGCCACCGTAATCGCCTTGCTGGAGGTTGAGCTTGGTGAAGTCGCCATAAGCCATCAGCTGGACGTAGAAGTCTACAACAATAGTAAACAAGAATACTACGACGGCAGCAGAGGGACGCACCAGTCTTGATGAGCGACACGCCGGTGATGGTACCATCTGGGATGACACGGGCGTTGTTGCGCGCCTTTGTGCACCAAGCGACTTCGTACGCCTATGAAATGTGAATATGAGGGTGGAGCGCATCAGATGGCAAGGCGCACCTCGGAGTCGCCAATGGTCACGCCAGCCTCGGGAGGTGCAAAGATACACCAGTCCTGCGAGGGAAATGGGTTAGCCGAAAGCGCAGTCGCGTTGGCAGCACTCACGTCGACGTCGTTGATCGAAATGAGGCGGGCGTAGGATGTCTGGTTGACATCGGTACCCAATGTCGCTTCAGGCGGGTTGGTCACACCCATGGTGCCAGTGGCAATAACGCCCTCGGAGAAGCTTGAGCTCTGGGCGGAGACTGCGCCAATGGCGGCAGCAGTAAGGAGGGCGGCGGAGAACATGTTGTAGCAAGATGGAGAGTATATGGTAAGCTTGTGGGTAACGAGTGACTGATGCTCTAATGGCGTGTGAGGGGGAAGCAGGCAGAAACGAATAAAGTGAAACTAGCCTTTATATACGCGCAGGCTCCACTTCCGGCGAATCGCTGTTCAATGTTTGCGCAGGCGCCCCAAAAATAACTGCCGCTCGAGGCAAGGGCCGCATGCGCTGCCAAAAGTCCCAAATTTGAAGTGGATGGACACCGCAGCGAGCAGCAAGCAATTTCTGGAAGAGTCACTGCCGTCCACTCGCCTGCGAGATTCTGGCGCTTTTTTCAGCGCAATTCAAGCTTGAAGGCTTGCTCAGCCAGGCTCAGGCTGCTTGAAACAGTAGCCCGTCGATTCCTAACATAACATTGATATAGTGTGGAGTCCACGGCAAGTCCATGGTAATGAGAATTATACTGGACATATTGTTGCCACATTGAAGTTAGCCCGTTACCTCTTGTGCGTGCTATCCTTTTCCTCTCTACTAGTACTATGGATAGAGAACGTCAGAACCAAGTTCACACTGACCAGAATCCATCGGGAGTCGGCCCGGGTGCCAATTGAGTGAGACTTGCGACTGACCGTGACACTGTTATCCGTTGTTCCCAACTTTCACTGACTTCGATGTACAAAGTGATGGTCAACGCCAGACCAGAAACAGAACCTTTCTTGGTCAGCTAGAATGCAAGCTTTGATTGTGACTGGGAGGGTAAACACTGACTCATCTATTGGACCCGGTGATAGAGTACGCGCCATATGGGTTTGTTCGAGGTTATCTACCGTTCAAGTTATCCTCGGTTATCCTAACCCCACGACTCTTGACTCTTATCTTCCTACCACCACCATCACATCCACCAGCCATGGGTTCATCACCATCACGCCCCGAAGAGAGCACAGCAGAGTACAACGAGAAGAACTCTGTCCACGCCGCCACCGCACAGCTCTCCTCGATGTCACTTCGAGCTGCCAAATCCGCCAACGGCACCTTGTCCTTGTCGAATGTGTCCGACTGGGAAACCGATGCAGAGGCCGACCCCAAGGCACAGCTGGCGCGCACCATCCTCAACCACTCCGACATTCGCTCGGCCCTTATCTCTCGTGGCGCCCTCGTCGCCGACCCCCACGTATTCAATCACGAAATCGACTTCAAGACGGGTCCGGTGACTAGCCAGAAGAGCTCTGGTCGATGCTGGCTGTTTGCCACCACCAACGTCGCCAGATACTCGGTGATGCAGAAGTTGAACTTGAAGGATTTCCAGCTATCGCAGGTACGCATACATACACTTGAGTTGGCCGTACCCTAACGTTGTCCCAATCAGTCGTATCTATTCTTCTGGGATAAGCTGAACAAGGCTAACTATTATCTTGAATCCTCCATTGAGCTGGCGGACAGGCCTCTGGACGACCGGACTGTCTACACCCTTGCGACCGACCTCATAAATGACGGTGGTCAGTGGGACATGGCCGTCAACCTCCTTCTTAACTATGGTGTTGTCCCCCAATCCTTGTACCCCGAATCGCTGCACTCTTCCCTCACCGGACCCCTCAACACCCTTCTGAAGACCAAGCTGAGGGAAGACGCATTGATATTGCGTCGCTTGTCCCAAACTCTCAAGGCACAATCACTCGCACCTGAGGTGATCACATCGACTCTGCGCGCGGAGAAAGAGCGCCTCATGCAAGAGGTCTACAATGTTATGACAGCCACTCTTGGTGTGCCGCCCATGCCTGACCAGAAGTTTACTTGGGAATACTACGATGCGGATGGCAAGGTTGGCACCTTCACTGGCACACCGGTTGAGTTTTTCGAGAAGTACGCGGCCAAGCCATACCATGTACGTGCGTTTGCCTGCGTTGGTGGCTTTTTTTTGGTGACACTTTGCCTAGCCAAAGGACTCGTTCTCGTTGGTCAATGACCCGCGCAATGAGTACTCGAAGCTTTACACTGTCGATAAGCTGGGCAATGTCTGGGGCGCACGTCCTGTTCTCTGTCCGTCTGCAAGCTTGCCTTGCGTGAATGACAAAAAACTTACAAGTCTTAGATGTCAACACCGAGATAGAGAACATGAAGGCGGCCGTGGTGAAGATGATCAAAGCTGGACAGCCCGTCTTCTTTGGATGCGATGTTGGCCAGTCGTCCGACAGTGCCTCCGGAATCATGGATACTGCACTGTTCAAATACGAGGTCTGTTCGATATCCTCACCCCTACTAGAAGGCATCTGCTCATTTCCACCCCAGAGCGCATTTGATATCACTCTCGGTCTGACCAAGGCAGAACGCCTGCAGGTCAGCGAGTCCGCGATGACCCACGCTATGGTGATAACCGCGGTGCACCTCGACGCGAATGGCAAGCCCGTGCGCTACAAGGTAGAAAACTCATGGGGGGATGCTGTCGGTGACAAGGGATACTTCCTCATGTCAGATGCCTGGTTTGAAGAATTTGTCTTCCAAGTTGTTGTGCCGCGTGCCTTTGCGCCGAAGAAGCTGGTCGAGGTCTATGATGGTGGTGACCCATCTGTGTACCCTGTATGGGATCCTATGGTGCGTTCTTCCTATGCTCATGCAGTAATCTGTTTTTGAGATGAGTTCACAGGGTGCTCTGGCATAGTAGCTCTTGTTGCATTAGAATTTTTTGTATCTTGGACCATGGAATGTTTTCGGTGTGACAATAAGCAAGCGAATTTGGACTTGGAGTGTAGAGGGAGCCGCTTTGAAGGAGTACTAAAGTGCCGAGAAGATGTTATTGATCCTACGAGATAACTCACTTGCGTATCCGTCCCAGACTATTACATCGGCACATCTTGAGACTCTAAGATCCCGGCCACGATGCTAACGGCTTTATAAAGACGGTCACTTTACACCAAGTATGGTAATACAGAAGCGATCGCGGCGCGGGGATAGCTCCCGGTCCCTTGATCAACCTCAACGCGCAGCCATCAAGTAAGGTATAAAAGAACGCGACATGCTTACTTTCCGTTTCTGCTTTTACCGCTTCCACTCCTTCCTTTTTTATCACACCCCTCCCACTCGCTCAGACTACACGTAACGGCAGACATGAGCAAACCCTCATTTCGTAGTTGGATGGGTACCGTATGGGCACGGATGAGACAGCGAGGAGAATGTGGGTAGCATTGGCAGTGTCGACAGCGTTGTTCATGCTGAAATGAGATGTAGATGACGAGCTACGGACGGAGGAGCCCCATGCCCACCAACAATACGCAGACTCTTCTGAAGAGGCCATTGGGCTTTTGGGTAATGAAGACCGCAACGACTTGGATAACCAGGTGTACAGACGCAGAAGACGCTTCTGCTGCGGAGGAGAGTGCGTGTGGTATCTTCGGATACGTCCCAGCCTGTTTTGATGGACCTCTTCTCCAGTTGCCTTCTCGTGTGGAAAGCCATTGGCGTCGTCTTTCTTTGTGCTCTGGTGTTGGGCGGCATCAAGCTCGTCTTATGGGCCATTACTGTATGCTCTCTGACCGTTTGTTCCGACCGCGTCTGTTAAACCAATCCCAGCCTGTGGATACTGGATTGGAGAAGATGCCGGCATGGAGTACATCCTTGGGCTGCCTGGATGCGCCGCTCGTTATGAAAGGCGGCAAGTCGACCATGAAGGTGCCGCTTGGCTCTCATTATGAGCATGCCTTCGATGTCCGCGGCGACGCTGTCGGAACCATCTTCCTAACAGAAGGCGCTGCGGACGCCAAGGATGTTGAATACGATATCTTGGTATCTGGCAACGACCAGTCCCTTCTCGACCAAGTTACCATTGTCGATCCTCTTTCGGATGAATCGACGAACAGTCGGCTTATGATGAATACCCCGTGGGTAGAGAAAGGGTCTCCCTCTTGTATTCGTTTCGACATCGTTGTGCGCATTCCGACGGGACTCAAGAAGCTATCTATCGCATCAGTATGTTCAAGTCGTCCGTTTTCTCTGTTGTGAAGATCACTGAGTGCAGTGCTAGCACGCCGTAGCGCAAGTCCAATTTGACCACTCAACTCAAATGCATCTGGACGACCTTCGTGTCACCCTCTATGCGATCGACAGAAGAAATATGATCCTTCCCCGCGACACCGTCCGCGCCGACATAATGAAACTCGAAGTCTTCCGTGGTTGGATCGTCGGAGACGTCAACATAGTGAAAAGCACAACCATCAACACTCAACGAGGGAATGGCATCATGAATGTCCGCGTACATCCCGTTGCCGGGGACAGCGCTGCTCAGCTGCAGACGACCACTGGAGCTGGGCGAACAGATATCTTCTACATCGAGGATCGTGTACGACAGCACCGTGCTATCGATAGCACACACATTTCGTCTCTCAACGGGGAAATGTATCTGACGTACAAGAAGGCTGCGTTCGATGGGTTGGTCTCGTTGAAGTCAGGAGCATACACCACAACAGGGCTCAGTGAGCTACCGCAAAGTTCGCTGGAGAAGGAAGGCCTTGATGAGAAATGGACGCACTGGGCGGGGAGCCCTGAGGGTGCTGATAGGTTGACAATATCGTCTAGAGGGTGGACGGGACTTTATCTTTGAAAGAGACAACACTCACATTCACTACGTTATACTGATAGTCTTTATCCTCTCCCTGTTTTGTACTTATAGCATCACAATTTACATGGCAAACAGAAGGGACCAAGTTCTGAATAATCGAGCCAAAATACTAGTAAGTGACAATGGCATAGCAGTAGCGATATAGATGTACATAGACTTGGCGCGATGTCGTAAAAAAGAGCACAAAAAATCATGAGGATATCAACACGAACGCGATGGGTATATTCGAGGGAAAAAAAAGCTTCAACCTGCTAGATCGTCCACCGTCAAGTCCCCCTCAGCCGGTATCATATCCAGAATGCAGGACGACTTTTCCTGCGGCCTGCCATTCGTAGACTTCTGAGGAGCACCATGGTTCAAACTGGCGCCAGCGTTCAAACTACCGAGGGGCACACGCTTGACTCTTGTCACCATCCCACGCAGTCTGTCGTTCGCCGCGACCGACTTGTACATATCGACCTCGCGGGAGAGTTCGTCCCGCTCCAGTCGAAGCTCATCGCGCTCCCTTGTAACAGTCGCGTGTTTCTATCGCACCAAGTCAGTCTAAAAGTAGCTATTTTTGCTGGCAAAAAGACGCACATATCGAGATTCGGCAAGTTCGTTCCGTATGCGTTCCACATACTGTATCCTTTGCAATGGGTTCTTGTGGCCCATGATCTCGGCGTTGAATTTGCTCAGCTGCTGAGCGACGTCCTCTGCGAGCTCGTTCTTCACCAGCAGATCCCCAACCTTGTCCGCTAGTAGTCGGTATCCCTCGTATACCTGTTCAGCGCCCGCCAGCTCGCTGGTCAATCTGTAAAAGGGTTGAGAACTTTGCTTGCTTGCAGCAATGAGAAAGACTTACGAGTCCACTTGTACACGCAGTGCTTCTTCGGCAATATCATGCTGTTGAACGGCGACACGCAAATCTTGCATCAATTTGGCGCTCTGCCGAAGCTCTGCCTGGTGTTGGGCATCCAAACTATTCAAAGTGTCTTGAAGCTGGGCGGCATCGAGCTTGTACTGTTCTGAGGATCCCCTCAGCTCTTCCGATATGGCCCTCGCGGCTTCAAGGAGCTCGTTGGCCTTGCTCGTAATTTCTCGTTCTTTTTCGATGGCGAGAGTGGCCACATCCTTGTCTTGCACTACTTGTGCAAGGTCCTTCGCCAGGACCGCGTTCTCTGTCCGAGTCCCTTCCAGTTCTTGCTCAGCCGCGGAATACGCGAAAAGAAGTTCATTGCAAATCAGCCGTTGTTGCTCGCATGATTGGGTGGTGGCAATGGCCAGCTCGTCCAGAGTGACGGAATCTGTGAGCTCCTTCTGCACTTGAGCGACAAGGGCATCGAGGTCGTGGAAAGAAGGAGGCAAAGGAGGACGAATATCAGCCGAGCGGAGGAATCGTATTTCTTCGTGAAGGTCGCGTATTTCCCGGTCAGCTAGCGCTAGACGATCTTTCATCTGTCGTAGGATATGTGCGAGCTCCGTCACTTGCGCGTTTGAGTTTGCGAGCTTTCTTTCCAAGCGGAAGGAGTGCCAAGTCATAGCCGTGTTGGCTAGAGTTACGCCGTCGTGAACAGCATTGGAGACTGTGTTTGCGTAGAGGTGGGCATAGAGCACCGTGAGTCGTTTAAGTTGAATCCATAGACTTTCAGAATGCTGCACAGCGGCTTCTTCAGCGGACCTGCAGGTCTCCAGCTCTGCGCGCAGCTCCTCCGTTGTCGATAGAGAGGCTCGGACCGAATCCTTGAGATCCTGGCATTCATTCCGTAGTGCATCCATGTCGTTGTCTTTGCCCACCCTCAGGTCCATACAACATGCTTCTGCAATCTCTTTGCGCTTGCGCTCGCTCGTTGCTGTCTTCTCTAGTTCAGCAATCCGTTTGTCGCGTTCACGAAGGTCATCTTTCCGTCGTGCCTCCGCGGCCTGCAGACTCTTCTTGAGCTCGGTGATATCTGACTGCTTGGATGCCGCCTGAGATTTATCGTGCTCAGCAGCGCGCAACTTGATTCGGAGTTCACGAATCTCGGTCTTGTCGTTGTTGGATGCCTTCGTGAGGTCATTGACGCGCGCGTTTAGCGCGTCGTCGTGCTTCTTCTGCTTGTCCAATCGAGTGGCCTGGTCGTTGTTGGTCTTCTGGGCATGAGCAAGATCCAATTTCAGTCGAGAGATCTCGGATTGGTACTGTAACAAAATTGAAAATAATGCAGGCGCGTATGGCTGCATACGCACGGCTTGCTTGTCTTCTTTGTGCACTCGTTCCAGGTCCTCAACCTTCTTCTGTAGCGCTGCATATCGTTCGGCCATGTTGGTGGACGGGGCTCTGGAAGACTTGGGAGCAGACTTGGATGGCCCACTTGCAGTGGTTGGTGGAGGCCCTGTATTTGCTCAGTTTCGGATGAGGAACATTGGAATTGCGCACCTTCATCTATCTTCTCAGTGCCAAACCGATCAGCTTTCTCCAAAAACGCTCCCCGTTTGTATGCATCCAGTTGAGATTCTGCGCTCTTGTGAGCACCCCGACGCGAATTCAAAGGCCAGCCTTGCCTGTGGGTATGTTGTATGTTCCCGGCCCAGGTGTATCAGGGACTGCCAGTGCAATTAGATCCTATTCGAATGGTCGCAAGCAATCCGCACCTTTCTTGGGCTCAAATCTGGGCCCCCTTGGGAACATTATCAGTTACCGTCCAATTCACGGTCAAATGGCAAGTCCAACTTTCATGTCGATCACATGGGCGTGGACACGGTCCGAACTTCCGAATTGCACTTACCACCGACCACGACATCGTTGTTCTTGCCAGCGGCCACGGCGCCAGAGGAATGGTTGGACTATTGCCTGTTACACCCGCATATTTCTCATAATGGATTGTTGCAGTCTGCCCTTTTCAACTTCCAATCCCTGCTGCTGGTCATCCTCCTGCTCATATGCACGTGCACGTATGTACGCGCTCTGGCGCCCAGATTGATCGACAGAAATAAAGAAGGGTGCGTTCAATTTACACTTATTCCACTTCCACGTCTCATACGACCGCAGCTTCCTCGGCTTGTTCTTTATGTCGGCGCGAGTTGGTGCGTATCTTGTGCCCATCCTCACACTCAAGCTCACAGTCAGCAGGGGAACGCCTATCACCTTACGTTTCGCTAGCATGTATAGTCATGGCAGCCACTATCTTGCTACAATGACGAACGCGATCATATTTCCTACATATTCCCTGGATGTACCATACTTCTACGGTTCAACGCGATGGATAATCAAGACTGCTTGCGCTTGGATTTCTTCTTTTTGGGAGCCGCCGTCTCCTCCTCCGCCTTTCGCTTTGCCGCTGCCTTTTTCCCCAGCCTTTCCTGCCTGTCAAACGGGTCCTCAAGTTCGCTGTCAGAATCGCTCGACGGGAGCTGGGGCTCTTCTTCCGGCACATCGTGTGCGTCGTCCTCCGGAAGCGGCTTATTGTCTGAATAACGAGGATGGAATGGGTCGTCTTGTAATGAACCAGTGACCGACAACATTTCATTCGCGACAGTCAACCTGAACCAACCCGGATTAACATTGGTTGAGCGACAGTGAGGACAAACGTACCCAATCACCGTGAAGCTTAGATTATTGGCGGCATCGCCGATTGGCTTGGCTGTGAGACTGTGTATCCATTTGCCTCCCACTTCTTCAGAGGGTTTCTCCTCGCTAGCTGCGTCTGGTCCAAAATCGGGGTCATTTTCCGCCGGACCGTGTTCAAATTCCCAGGTGTTTTCAGGTATATGGCGTCGTGGTATTGAGACGTTGAATGTACGATGAATGAGCAGGGATATATGATCAGGCGAGCAGACGCTGATTTTGCCCTCTGGAATGGCATGAGTGTTTATCAGAAATAGAGTATAGCATATAGGCATACCCAATCGCATGCCTATACGAGGGCTCCATACAGTTGCGTCAAATGCAACCCTGCAAATGATGAAGGGACAATCGGCCAAAATGGGTGCCTTCTGATTCAGGAAAGATAGTTTAGAGTGTGCTAGTACAACTCCTTGTAATGCTGGGATATATCTATGAACATGAGAACAGGTATCCGGTCTGAGCAGGGAACACACCTCATAACCATCGAGTCCAAAAGTTCGTTGCATCCCTTTGCGATATCATTCGCGAACACAGGTGATACAGAGAGGGTGACCTCTGAGCGGATTACACGAAACTCGGTGTCCTTCGCCTTCGCCTTTGTCTCCTTCTTGCCATTCTTAGAGGCAGCATCGATTTTGGGGCGTTTCGCTGCCTTTTCGACGCCTGGCGCGACGGACTTGCGCTTTTTTGTTGTTGAAGTATGAACGGACATGGCAGAAAAATCTTGGGTGGGATTGATCGCCGTGTGCAGCCGGACTTGGTACTCCTCCGTCATCATCCTAGCCTGTCTGCGACCTTCGTGTTTTCCCTCGCTTGCAACAATGGTGCGAATATTGCACGAGCTGGGGCTATATGCCTGAACGTTGTGTAGGCATCTCCCAAGGTCATAATTCAAATCCTGGCAAGTGGGACGCGTATTTTCGGCAAAGCAGTATGGGAAGCTAGCCGACAGGTCGTAAAAAGTACGAAGCATACCTAAATTAACTGCACATCTGCTTACACCTGTATCAGACGCGAAGGCTGGGCCAGCGGCGGCGGGAGGAGCGGACGTTGCAGGAGTTGGAAATGCTCGGTCGGGTTCAATCACAGACCAGCTCACACGACAACACCGGATGACCGTGGACGAGGCGAGCTTAATTCTGAACACGAAGAAGGACGCGAATTTGGAGGCTGTGATGAAGGTATCCGTCTTTCTTCGTCCGCAGAAGCTCATACTGACTGCTCTCGTGCAGCAATACGAGCACTTGTTCAAAGCGAATTCACCTGTCGAGGCCACAAAAGATGCATCTGGAAAGGCAAAGCCAGCACGCATACATTCGCATTATCTGCAGTCGAAAGTGGTTCGTGCGCGCGAACGATTAGAAGCCGAGCTCAAGGGTTCCACGCCGCCTCCGCCGCCTCCAGCAACAGCCCCGCCGCCAAAACCTTCAGCAGAAGCATGACACCACCTATCATAGTCTGTATAATATCTTATTGCATATAGCCGTATAATGCGCATAGCTCACTCACCCACCTTCCTCCCGCACACTTTGCCTTCGTTTGATTTTGGGGACTTCTTCGAGGATTCAGGCCTAAAATCCGGTGTTTATCTTCAGCTCCTACAACATGAGCGGTGTTTTCCTTCGAATAACTCATCCACGTTCGCAGTATTTCACCGCGACGTCCACCTAACCCCGACGCTCGTGTCCACTCCGGAGTCCAAAGGCGCCCGCACGTTTGTGTCCCCCTTTTCTTGCACATTCCTCGCCTGATTGGCTGAGTAGATTGAACTTAACAATCCTCATGAACTCAATGAGGAGCGCTGCCTGCTAGTGCAAGCAATGGCTTTCTCTTCCCTCTCCTCAGTTTCCATCAAATGGGATTGGACGACGCAGGGTGTAGTGCTCGTCGGTGTCATTTGGATACTTGCGCTGCTAGCTCTCGGCACTTTCACACCCCAGCTGAGGTTCATTTGGCATTGCTTCCTGGCACCGATAGGTGCCAGTGACCAAAAGTCACGGCTAGACAAGGTATGGTTTTCGCGACATAGTCGTGGGCCAGTGTCTAATTGATCTTGTGAAGTTCTACGAAGGGCAAGCGCAAGTTTATGACTCTACGCGCAACGGTCTCCTGCGTGGGCGCAACACGATGCTTAACCTATCGGCGGCCCACCTGCGAGAGTTGCGCAAGCAATCTTCAGGAAAGAGACTTGTCTGGATTGATATCGGGGGTGGAACTGGTGCGTAGCTCAAAATGCTAGACCATGCGTACCCATCTGCTGCAGGTTGGAACATTGAACAGATGGACAAACATTTCCCAATCTCGGAATTCGACCATGTCTACCTTATCGACCTTTGTGGACCCCTTCTACAGGTTGCACGCACCCGTTTCGCGCGCCGTGGCTGGAAGAACGTCACCGTCCTCTGCCAGGATGCCACAGAGTTCTGTTTGCCTGAGTGGTCTGAGAAAGGCATGCCATCGGAAGGGAGCGTCAGTTTCGTGACCATGAGCTATTCGTTGTCGATGGTATGCGGTCCTTCCCTTCTAGTTGCATTGGTTTACATTTTGCCAGATCCCGAATTATTACGCATTGCTCGACCGGATCGAGCACGTCCTTGATCCAGCCCATGGGTTACTTGGCGTTGCCGACTTCTACACCGCAGGAAAGCAGCCCTCGTTACACGAGAAAGCTATTGGCGGCGTCAGCAAGGAGGTCGGCTGGGTTTCGCGCTGGTTTTGGCAAATCTGGTTTGACTTTGACCATGTCAGACTGTCACTCGTCTCTGTATCACTGGAGAGCTGACGAACTCGACGCCAGGTCTCGCTCAGCCCTGCACGACGCGCCTATCTGGAGTATCGATTTGGCACTGTCTGTTCTCCTTCAATTCCAAATTCCCCCCAGCGCTCACTCTGCTGCAGGTCAAGAGCTACAATGGAAGAAACCGTTTCATTCTTCCGTTCATAGTTCGCATGTGCGTTCGTTACACCCTGCACGTAGGGTCAAGCTTACTGACATACATACAGTCCATACTATGTGTGGATTGGTCGCCCCCGCTCGTGTGATGTTTCTCGGTTCTGTCATGCATTCGAGGTCGAAGGCGGAAACATCATAGGCAACTGTTCACCCACAACACCATTCAAAACTGTAGCCACAGTAGAGGTGGACGTACCGAAACTCGAAATTGGCGAGTCCGCGCTGGCTCTACCGACAGTGCCAGGTTCGACCAAGCCAAGCGGTATTGCGATCATCGACGTGACGCCTCCCTTAAGCTCCTTCCATTATCAAGTGCAAAACGTAGGTGATAAACTGTCTATCTATAATCCCTCGACTTAGACATTCTAGCGATGGAGATTGCCCTACTATGATAATCCTATTCACAAGGACTTCAGGACCTTCATCTATTCCTTTACTTGGGTGAGCTAGATTGTTGTCTTTGGCTGGAGCTGGCTATCTAAACGTTGAGCAGGAGGACCCCATGGAGGACATGAAGCACCTTCGTCTATCCTCCCAGGATTCTATGTTTGTCATCACATCCGCAGGAGACAATGCCCTCCATTATGCCGTTAACGCTCGGCCAAAGAGGGTAAGTACACCTCGTCTCCCCAATGTCTGAAGTCCATTCTGAATCTGTGTACAGATTCATTGCGTCGATATGAACCCTTGGTGAGTGTCCAAGAACGTCGAGTCTGGTAAGCGTTGCTAACTCCAGTTAGTCAAGGTCATTTGCTAGAACTGAAGCTTGCTTGTGTGCGGTCCCTTGGCTACGATGATTTCTTCCTGCTCTTCGGGTGTGGTCGCCACTCCAACTTCCGCCAATTGCTCGACTCCAAGATTGCCCCGCACTTGTCCTCTGTGGCATATCAGTTCTGGCACATCAACGCCGACGCTTTTGCATCAGGATTTTATCTCCAAGGGTATAGCGGCTGGGCGCTACGCTTTGCACAGTTTGTGTTCAAGATTGCGGGCGTGAGCCAGCGTGTTGTGGAAATGTGCCAGTCCGAGAATTTGGAAGACCAAGTGAGGATTTGGAGGGATCACCTCCGGCCAGTGCTGCTCAACCCAATTGTCGTCGAGCTTTTGAAGAGTCCGGTATTCTGCTGGAATGCGCTAGGTGTTCCAATGAATCAGCGTCAAATGTTGTTGGACGAGGGTTGGTGCATTTGCCATTGTAAAGCTCAGCGTGACTCACTATCCACAGGCGGTGTGTACCAATACGTTGTTGATACATTAGACCCGGTCGTGTCAACGTATCTGCTGCGAACAGACAACTACTTCTACTTGTTGGCGCTTATGGGACACTATACCTCGGAGTCATGCCCAGCATATCTCACACGCGCAGGGTTTGAAACGCTAAAGGCGCAGGATGGCGCATGCTTGGACAGTTTCCGGTTGCACACCGAGCCCATCGTCAAGTAGGTCCTTACTTGCTCTGTACGAACATTTGCCAACACAATCATCTTTAGCGTCCTTCGTGGGTTGGCCGTCCAATCACTGACGCGCTCGCTGGTGATGGACCATCTTGACTGGTTTGTACCGGGGGACCGAGGAGCGGAGGAAGAGGTCATTGAACTGAGAAGGGCAACTGCGCAGGGAGGTATGGTGTTCTGGAGATCAGCCTCGCGAGTGCCATGGTACAACGAAGTGTACGACGGCAAACTGCTTAGTCCTCAACGAAGTACTAACGATGTTGCAGATTCAAGCGACATGGATTCCGTGTAGAGCCTGTTTCGATCCGTCAGACTGGTGCCCAACGTCCCATTGACAGAGTAAACATGTATGTTGCTTTCAACTCTGCGGTGCCACTACTGACAACTACTCGAGGTATGCGTCCTTCTGGAAGGCGAAGAAGATATGATGAAGTCCCTGTAGTATATAATCTAGCGCATACATGTGTAGTTCTCTGTATTTAGTCTAGCTCATAGCAAAGCTTGTGGAAATCTGATGTGTACGGTGGAAATTGAAATAGAAGACGCTGATGGTCAACATGGCCAAATGCGCCACATTCTGGGCCACTGTTGGATCATTCGAACTTGAACACGCCGCCATCAGTACCTTCGCCGGCAACTATTCCTTACTGTCCCTGCGCCGCAGGAATCAGTACTCTCTTTCTGTATCTCACTCGTTACCACTGGCTATAACCCCGGCGGTCCTATTTATCAACGTGGATCCATCCGACGCATAAGTTAGCCCCTCTGGACTGGGCACCATGTTGGCGACGATGAACATGACACAGACGAGGGCATCGTTGCACAACAACAACGCGTATGACCTCGGGCAAGAGCATGTCGACGTAGACAAGATATGCCCTGGGTGCAAGCAAAGTGCAGTAACGGACGATGGTGGACTGGTTGTTGCGTTCGGGTGCGTTTGTAGTTATCTTTTGCAACGCGAGCTCACAGATCCCCTCCAGCTCGTCATTTTTCCATGTCGACTGTTTTAGATGCGCAAAGTGCAGCAACAGAGTAACCGCGGACACCAACCTGCTTTTACTGTCAGACGGCTCACCAGTTTGCGCCAACTGCTCGTACAATTGCAATGTATGCAAGCAACCGATTTTGGACGAAGCAATCATGACAGGCGACGACTCGTATCACGCACATTGCTTTAAATGCAAAGTATGCCGCAACCGCATCGACGAACTCGTTTTCGCGAAGACGAGCCAGGGCATTTATTGTATGGACTGCCATAACGAGCGGATGATTAAGATTAGGAGACATGCGCAGAAAAAAGCGGAGCGAGAAAAGGCAGCTGCGGCTGGCGGCAGCGGGTCCGCCTCTTCGCGCACATCCAAGCGCGATGTACGTCGTCTGCCATGCAATATAGCACAGTCTTACCTTTTATAGCAACCCCCAACCACGCCGAGCCCAATGGAGACGCCAATGTCTGCAAAGGCATTTCCCGCGAGTTCCGCCCCTTCGCCTGGTAACCCTTCTACACCTCGGACGCCCAAGGAGCCCCTCCCTCAGTCCCGCGGGAGAAACGGCTCGTACGTGGAGGACGCATTTTCACCCACCACGCCCCGCTCAGCAACAAAGCCTTCGCCTCCCCAGCTTACGCCCTCATTCTCGCAACCGCCACAGCAACCAGTATCCGTGACAGTTGCTCCTCCGCCGGAAGGAAACGCCCCACTAAGACCGCCGTTGGCCCATCAGTCCTCATCATCCTCTAGCAATGGATTCTTGCAACAGGAAAGTGAGCCTACATCTCGCGCAAACAAACGGCGGTCAATCAATCCGGGACTTACTCTCAGCGACTTGGCCTCTCCACCGACCCCGCCAGCTGCATCTTCCCCAACTCTATCCCCCATGTCAGCGTCTTTCCTCCGCCAAGCAGGTGGCCGTTCACCTACACCACCGAGCTTAAACGGCAGGGATTCGCCACAGCACCTTGCCTCCCCCTTGCGAGAGCAATTTGATGCTCGTGCCCGCCCGGTCTCCAACAGCTCGATTCGTAGTGACCCCAGTCGCGTGATACCAATGAATGTCACTGTTCAAGACAGTGAATCTCAGCGACCTCGAGCAATGTCCAGTGTACAGCGCGTTTCTGAGAGGGAACAAGCTTACGTCAATGGTCGTCCGTCTACGGCGAATGGCCACTCTGCACCGTCGAGGCAGTTTAGCTCCCCGCATATCAACATTTCTTCCCCCGAATCAAACGGAATTCGCCCTATGCGCTCTTTCGACGACCGACAACGACCCGCGTCTTCAGGTAGCAACAGGGCGCCCTCAATCAAGACCTCGCGCGCACCATCAAGGGCGGCTGTACCCCATAGCATTGAAACAGACACTGAGGAAGGAGACTACGCCGCTGCGCGTTTATCCTACGAGTCCGATGATGGTGCTCCGCCAGCACTTCCACCAAAACTGGACACCTCCTTTGCGGACAAGAATGGCCAGTACAACGATGTGCTGCCTGACAGTGCCTCGGATACCTCCGAGGCTTCGTCGCCTGTTGAGCAGACCTCCCATTCGACTTTCATTGCGCCTGCTCTGCCGCCTATCCGCTTCTCCCTAAACACCGCCGATTTCTCAGACCTTCTCAATTCTGTTGGCGGCGTCAGTGCTCTTAAATCGCTGGATCAATTAGCCCATCTCGTTGGCGAAGGCGTACCTCCCACTCCTCCTCCAACCGCAACTGCGCCTGGCATACCCGATTCCTCGCCACCAGTGACACCCAAGAATCTGGATGTTGGTGGTCAGAATGATATTCAGTATGTGTCAATAGAAAATGCCACTTGAATCGACTAACGTCTCCGTTCAGTGCAACACCGCGGCCGCCTACCGCGGATGTGTCCGAGAATATCATTTCCACTCGCCCTTCCTTTGATTCAGCAAAACATCCGGACTCGCCTGAGCCAGAATATGTCGTTTTGCGGCTGCAGCAAGTCATGGAAGATGCAGCAGGACGCGGTGCGGGACAGGTCAAGTTAGATCCCACGTTCTTGTCTGCCATTTTGAAGACGATGCAAATCCATAAAAGCGAAATTTCTGAGCTTAAGAGCAAGATCGATGGCATGAAGGTTGGCAGTACAACCGTCTGGCCTCCCGTCGTTGCTAACTCCTCTTTAGCGGGCTAGCAAGAACTACATTGAGGGCATCTCGGTCGCTCAGACCGAATACGATAGGGAGTTGAAGCTGCGCAGAGAGTCCGAAGCTGAAGTCACCCGCTTACGTGTATTACTGTCGGGACAAGCAGCTCGTCTTACCGCATTATCCGGCGATTCTCGCAAGCACGAGCTTAGGCAGAAGATGACCAAGGACCTTCACGAGAAATTGTCTGGGCTAGAGACAGACCTGTCCAAGTTGACGGTCAATCGCGACATGGCTCTCGCTGAAGTCGAGGAGCTGGCTGCAACCCAATCGTGAGCATTAAATTGATGCTGTTTCTTTGTGCTGAATTCTCTGTTTTAGCACGACTGTGGACCAGCGTCCGAATACCCTTAATCGTTCGTTGACAATGCGCTTGGACAACCTCAGATCACAATATCAACAAGAGCTAATGCCGCTAAGCGCACAACGCGAGGCGCTGAGTAGGGAGATTGCGGAGCTCAAAGCCGTCAGGGACGTCTTCCTCGAGGAGACCACGGTGTTGAATGCGCGCAATGAAGAATTGGCCCAACTCAGCACACAGTATGCGCGCCGTGTTGACTCCCTGCCCGAGGCTCGCAAAGTCGAACCTGCCCCACGTCCTTCGACAGATCGGCCACGTCCCCAAATCCCGCCACCCCAGCCAATCGCCGTCCCTCTCCCTGCACAAAGTGTATTTTCGTCGTCGACAACTCTCAACAGCGATGATTCCTCCGATCGCCTTATGCCCAAGTATTCCAAGTCGGATGCCGAGCTGGCGAACAGCACGCCGTCCAAGGGCAAGTTCATGAAATGGGGTTCACGGCCCAAAGAAGGGCCGACGGCGATGGATGGCAGGTCAAAGTCAAACGCAGAGCACAACTTCCAGCAGTTGAGCATCCTG
This sequence comes from Cylindrobasidium torrendii FP15055 ss-10, assembly GCA_000934385.1. Taxonomy (NCBI): domain Eukaryota; kingdom Fungi; phylum Basidiomycota; class Agaricomycetes; order Agaricales; family Physalacriaceae; genus Cylindrobasidium; species Cylindrobasidium torrendii. Next base: position 133,008 of record KN880431.1, read on the forward strand.
CGGTTCACGCGATGTGACCACTGTGGGGACAAGATGTGGGGATCGCAGTTGAGGTGCACTGGTACGCACAGAGTCTTGGGTAATGCCAGTCAGAGTACTGACCTCCAACAGGGTGCAGTGTATCTGTTCATGTCCGCTGCCTGAATCAAGTTCAGTCACCATGCTCTCATCAAGGTGGCAACTCCCAAAATGACCAGCCCATGCGTATGTAGCTGTTTATCGTTCGTGGCTGTGTGCTAACTAGCGGCCAACAGCACCTTCTATGTTCGGTCGTGACCTTGTCGAGCAAGTCCAGGCAGACTCTCGGAACACCCCACGGGATGTCCCTGTCCTCGTCGAGAAGTGTATCGAGGCCGTCGAAGAACTTGGTATATACATTCATTCGGCCTACAACGCAGGCTAACACCTTGGCAGCTATGGATTATGAGGGTATTTATCGCAAGACTGGCGGTTCAGGTCAAAACAAGGTCATAACCCAACTTTTCGAACGGGGCGATTACGATGCCTTCGACCTGCGAGACCAAGACAAGTTCAACGACATCTGCAGCGTCACTTCGGTACTCAAGACGTACTTCCGAACGCTGCCTGTGCCATTGTTCACTTACGACCTCCACGACCACTTTATGGGAGCTGTGGAAATCAAGGATTCTGCCGCCAGGGACCAGCAACTGACTGACTTGGTCAATCAACTACCGCGAGAACATTATTTCACTGTGCGCGAATTGATGCTGCACCTGAGTCGAGTATGCGATCGCGCTGAGCGCAATCTCATGAGTGCTCGTAATCTAGGTGTGGTTTTCGGACGTGCGTGAAAAAAATGTCTTTGTCGCTGAGCATTAGGCTGATCATGTTTGCAGCTACGCTAATGCGGTCGCGTAACCCAGGCGCAGAGTTCAGCGATATGGCGGGCAAGGCCTTGACGATTGAGTGGCTAGTAGAGAATGCGCCTACGGTGTTTGGACAACGCTGAGGCTGGCCTCTGTGACAGCATCTAAAGCTACCTTTCTTGCTTATTACGACCCCTTGCACATAACCTATCTCTTTTTCTTTCTTCATGTCATTGGTGGAATACGGTCTGCGGAGTAAGCGGCAGTAATTATTCTTTTTTTTGCTTCTTTTCTGCGTCAACTGTTATATACGTTATTTATTCTCCTGTCGCTAGTTCACTTTTCGATCCATTTTATCTTCAGCTCACATTTATTCTTCCCTTGTCGCTTCACGAAGTCTTACTCTCGCTTGACCTATAGCTCGTTTTGACTACCCCCACACGCTCCTTTGCATACCCCCCGTTTCTGGGACACCTTAGTAGGATGTAGCTAGTATCGAATCCGTTTCTCGTTTGTGAATTTCTCCCCGTTTATACAGCAGACTATGAGTGCGATCCTTTGAGGATAGGATGAAGCTTGCGCGCATAGTATATAAGTCCTCGCTTTGTGAAAGTCAACTTGCGGGTGTCAATGGAAGTCAACAGACCATGTCCGCTGAAAGCCAATCTATATTTCCCTCCAGCTACTTTGACCAGTAGATACATAGTATGAGTAAGTAGTGTAAGTACAATATGCATATGTCGAGCTCGAGATAGGTCACGCTCACGTCTTTCTGAAAATCATGCGGAACCCTGCAGAAGCTCCCTGGACCTTCTCGGCTTTGAAGGCGATTCTGGTTTAAGCGTGCAGAAGAGAAAATGCCGTCGAGGTCCTGCTACGACTGCAGCTGCCGCCGCCGCCGCGACCCGCGGCGGCACCGTGTCCGTGCCCCCTCGTACTCCCAATGCAAACATTCTGTCGAATACTGGATGTAGATTGAATTTACGAACGGGCAAGGGAAGAGGTAATGTACTGACATGTAGCGATAAATGCCTTTGCGGTTGTTTGACAGCTAAGCTGTGTTAGAGCGAGCGGAGGCGTGACACCCTCGAGTCCGCGTAGGTAACGGTAGACCATGGAAGGTTGAGGAGGGCCTGGAAGGTATGAGCGAGAGTGACATTTGGAAAGTCTCCCAGATGTACGCACCGATTCGGAATATGGCATGGTAAGCCTGACGAAACTTTTCGTCTAGGATTCGTGCGCAGCTCGCCGAGTCTGGACATGTTGAACACTGGATGTGTTAGCCCTTGTGGTAATAGCTAAACAGAAAGAGAGCATACGCATTGATACTCTTTCGCCACCTGAGTGAGACCGATTTTGAGAACACGCTCCAAGAACCAATTTCGCCTTTCTGGATGTTAGGATCACGGTAGAATATCACTTGGGGAGATGGACTGGCCTTTTCTCTAGCTTCAGAAGTGTCTCTTGGCTGAGGGTATTGATCTCTTGCTCTGGCCAACCTCCTGGATTGTCGAGAACGAAACGGCTGCATTCTCGATACAGCTCCTCCTCGCCAAAGAGCTCTGCTATACGCATGGCTTTGATGGGCTTGCCAGCAGCGTGTGTAAGAAGGAATGTGAGACACTCTCGCTGCAGCGCAGGAACAAGGAGTTTGTGGGATATATTCATGAGGGACTCGACATTATTCCAAGTTATAGTGCATTGAAGACTGGGGATGAGATATGGCTGTGGATTGAAGCTTCGAGGACGTACTGTGGGTATACGAATTTAAGGAAGTCATGGAAAGCAGATGCCTACACGGAATTAGCAATCAACGCGCGGTGAAAGGGCTTGTAACGCACGCGTTCTTCCTTGAGGACCACGACGGCATCCTGGCCGTTACGTTTGACCATAGCAACCTTCTGTATTGGCTTCGTGTCGCTTGGAATGTTCAGACTGGGAGTATGGGTGCCGGCTTCCAGCTTGGCTAACGAGTCCTCTCGCTCGCGCACCTTATCCTTGCCCTTGTTGCCTTCGATGTCGCTGGAATCGCAGATATCCGTGTCATCTCCACGCGTGACAGTCGCGTCGGTTTGGTCTCCCGCTTGGGAAATGGTTATTATTGATGACATTGAAGCAGGCCTCCCCGACCCGCTACCGCCAGTCTCTGCCCAGTCTCCGCTAAGTGCAGCCTCAAAGAAGGGGGAGGCGAAGTAAAGCACTTCTTTATGAGCCCTAGGTTATTATATAATCACAATTAGAAACGGACAGACGGATGGGAATGCCTCGCACCAGAATGTTGTTGTCTCGACTACTATCTTGACCGTCCCTGGGAAGACATGGTCCTTGGTGAATGTAGAGTCTATCTCGATTGACTCGTCATCGCTGTCCACGTCCAGGTCACTAGGCACATCGTCCGTCTCGCACTCTTCAAACAACCACGGAGGCGATCCGCTCGAGCGGAATATGCCTGCCGCGGCGGCGTGTGTTTCTGTCGGGGAGCTGATGTTGGCGGATGTGTTCGCCGGACCGCGTGAGTTGCGCGCAATGAGAATATGGCTGGGATTTGTAGACATCCAGGCTGGCGCGCGTGGTGGCGGGACGCAAGCTCTCGATAATAACGGCAACAGTCGCGATGATCGGTTGTATTACCTCCGGGATTACCAGCCTTTCCCCCGAACCATCATGATCCGCCCAACGCTTGTGAGACTCGCTGAATCTATCGGCACCCGGCCGTTGAATCTGCAGGAGGCCAGCGCGTCTCTACTCCCTCCACTTCCGTGCGTGGTCCGCGCGACACCATAGACGATACGCTAACCGGATTCTCAGCTTATTCCGACAGATTCTCCGCACCCATCGCCACCTACCAGCTGAAATGCGTTCTATGGGGGATGACTACGTGAAAGCAGGTCGGTCAAACAACTCATTTTGCTCTGCATGCACACCTCATCCTGGTTCCAGAATTTCGCAGACATAAAGCAATCGACAACCCATTACACATTATTGGTTTCCTATCCCAATGGAAGATATATCTCGATGGGCTACCGCGCGGACCAGATGCCAAATTCAACTTTAATGGAAAGAAGTTGGACCCACAATTATTAGAGAAGGTGCGTTCCGACGGCTTGTCCAACCAGTCACTAACACCGTATTAGATGTCGGAGGAACAAGTGGGGCAGCTTTACGAGCTTATGAATGCTACCAAGGATGTTTGGAAAGCCTAATGATTATTAACACCAATTTAAAGGTTAATTGAATGGCTAGTAATCTGCCTCAGGATTCTGGAGGGGAGTAGTCACACACACAGTCCCCTTTGTAAGATTCCAGTACAACCATCTCTGGGGACCCAAGGCTTGCAGCTCGCCAAACTCATTGGGACATCTACAGTTCAGGGAATGGTGTGCAGGGACAGTTTGGCAAGTCCAATAAGATATCTACAAGTCCAATAAGATCAACAAAGCACGCAGGCTAGAATTCCCGCTTCACGCGCGATGTGCTAGCCTGTGGTCGACGTTTTTTGAAAACGGGCTTCGGTGCGGCAATCTCCAATTCAGACTCCAACTTGACCTTGTTCTCCTCTTGTTTGATTTGGACATCCTCCTCCTCCTTCTTGAGCGCGGCCTCAGCTTTTGCCTTCTCCTCCGCTTCTCTTCGCAATAGTTCGGACGCCAACGGCATTTCTTCTTCCTCCTCCTCCTCGTCATCTTCAGTCTTCCATTTGGCTGCAGTCCATTTCACACCGGTGGAAGTCCCGTCTGCAATGTCCTCTTCTTTCTTGACTGTAGCTTCAGGTTCAGGTGGCCGGTCCTTCTTCTTGAGAGTTATGGTAATAGCACCGGGGTCGTAGATCTTCCCTAGTCCAACATCGAGGTTCCGTTTGCGCAGCTTGAAGTGACGAGGGTTCTCTTCCTCCTCGGATGGCCGTTTGCCCAGCGCACTGTCTGCATCAGGGTCGGTCTCGAGCTTCACCTCGTCGTTCGCGGAGTCCTGGGGTATTGGCGGTGGTGGTGGTGTGATTGTTTCTACAACCTGCCATTGCCCAGCCACACCTTCGGACTGGCGCTGCATGGCAAGAACCTTGGCCTTCTCAGCGTCTGGGTCTGTGTATCCGAGAGAAGCAGCGGTAGAGTAGTTGGCCCAAGGATTTGATGGTTTTTCGCGTTTGGAAGTGGAAGCGGAGGAAGATGCTTTTGCAGGTGCACTGCTGGACGAGGCTTTCGCAACACCACTGCCGACATCGAGCGCGTATGCAGCTGCAGCTGCCTATGCGGAAGTAAGCACAAGCTGTTAATCGGTATAATATAACGCACCTTGTCTATTCTGGCCATCTCAGCCTTCTCCTCGGCCTCATCCTTCTTCTTCTGTGCTCCCTCCTTGTACAGGTTGCGAATGAAGCGGTCTCTGTTGCCTTTGTGTCGCAAGCCATTCTCGTGTAGCTGGCGCGAAGGTGCGTCGTCAGCGATGTAGATGTCGCAGTACTTGCAGAAGTACTTTTGCTTGGATACCCAGTATTCGCTCATGATGATGGTGGTGAGTATAGCTGAGTTGAATGATCGATCAATTCAACGTTCAACATCAATTGGAAGTAGTTTAGCTGTACTCTATCTCGCTCTAGTTGTCAAGGCGGCTGGTTTGGGGACTATTTCATGTGGGTTTCGAGGGTTGCAAGCTCTCCCAAGAAAGTGTTATCCCACATTCTGGACGCAGCCTGGCACGCGATCAACAGTGGCACGCTTCGACGCCTACAAATGGCCCTAGGCTGCGGACCTCGACTCCTAGCACAGAAAACGTCGATATATGTGATGAAAAGTCCGCGTATTGCTGGAATTCTCTTTCTGTGCTATGTATAAGAATTTGGATCCCTTGTGAAGGTCAAAGACTCTCCATAATATTCAACCTTATTCAACTTGCCAGATTAGCCAAGTGCAATGCAAAAGATCAATTGCTGCCGAGACTGAGGGTTCTGAGGTACGACGGCAATGTGCCGCGATATCATGCACCAGATAGTCTCGTGTTCACCTATCCCTTCGACACGGTTGCCTCTGCACCACCACGTCCACCGTAACAACAAATGAGCCGTCCAAGCAGCGAAATATGTGCTGCTGCAGACACCAAGGACGATGATCTCAAAGACGACCAAGTGGCCATCAAGCCCGTCCAGGATGGAGACAGTCGTGAGACTGTCCAGCCAGCGCAGGAATTTCGGCTTTACAAAAGACGCTTTGTAGGCGTGATTGGGATGGTAAGCAAGATTTTGTTGCATTCTTTTCTTTATATCGCGGCCTTTTTGATGAGATGCGCAGGTCATTCTCAATATCGTGTCTGCGATGTGTTGGCCGTGGTTTGGTCCGATATCAAACAATGGTCGCGCCTTTCAGTTCTTACGTCTGCTCACCTTACTCATAACAGTAAACAGTGGCCGCCGAGTTTGACATCACTCTTGACGAAGTCACTTGGTTGGGTAATATCGTGGCCTGCATATACCTCCCCTCTGCCCTCTTGATACCTTGGTTTATATCACGATATGGCATTCGACGAGCTGTGCGTGTGTTTGTCCACCGATACCGCTTGCTTCACCTAACGCTGAACAACAAAGTGCGACGTGGGAGCCTTTTTCTTAATCATCTCGTCTTGGGTACGATATGCAGGTACTGTCGAATCTCTCCCAAGACGAGGAGCGTACGCGCTCCTCATGTTCGGCCAGGTTCGCATATAGATACCATATTCCGAACTCAGTTTGACCTCTGTTACTCCAGATGTTCGCTGCGATTGCCCAACCAATATTCCAATGCTTGGGAGCAAAGTATTCGGAAACTTGGTTTGATCTTAGAGGACGTACAACCGCGACGATGGTCATGTCGATTTGTAAACCGCCCACGCTATCCTTCCTCGTACTCATGCTGATTTCGCGTCTAGCCAATCCTATCGGAGGGGCTATCGGCCAGCTCTTGAGCCCTCTCATCACTCCTACTCGGCAATCGGTACGCTTCTATCCCGAGGCCTTTATCGCTCCGTGTAAGTAACTCACATGGCTGCTAGATACTGGTCCTCGGTATTATCTGCACTGCTGCAACGCCTGCCGTCTTTCTTGTGGGCAATGCGCCTCCGACACCACCCAGTACGCACAGCCTATTCTTTCATTCACACCCTAAAACTTGACTCCAGCATACGCTGCCACCCACAAGTCGCGTTCCATGCTTGCGTTGTTACGGCGGCTACTTGGGATCGACCAGAGCGAAGGTGATGACTTTATTCGCCCGCGTGAACGAATCGACTTCGGTCTTCTCTGGATATGCTTCGCGACATTATCCGGAACGTAGGTTCACTCTTCACTTAGACTTGGGGTTATGCTAAACAACACGAACAGGACGACTGCATTTTCCGTGCTCACTAACCAGATAATGGTTCGCCAGTGTATCTGCTGAGTACACGCATGCATGCTCATGCAGCCACAGGAACCTTATGGCTACTCGTCGGACACAGCAGGTCTCTTAGGTGTACGTTCTTCTTTCGGTGACCACCTCTCTGTTCTCATGTTACCCAGGCCACGCTTCTCCTCGCAGGCATCGTCGCCGCCGTGATCACCGCGCCCCTCTTCGACCTGGTGCTCACCCGCCATCTCACGTACAGCGCGAAGATTGCCATTCCTAGCATTGCAGTGTGCTGGCTCGCCATGATATGGGCAGTCAAGAGGGATAACGAAGCTGGCCTGTTCGTGCTTATGGCGGTCACTGGTGTTTTCAGCATCGCCATGATGCCTGTTGGCCTCGAGTTGGCTTGTGAGCTCACACGGAATGCAGATGGGTCTTCTTCTCTCCTTTGGTTCGGGTAAGCTTCATTTCCATTTCGAATTGTATGTATGACCCAATGCTCAAGCATATTGGTGTAGCACGAACCTCTTCTGCATCATCTTCGTGCTAAGCGAAGGTGCACTACGTGCAGACGCCTCGGCGGACCCTCCGTACAACATGCACCGTGCCCTCATCTTCAACGGCTCCTTCCTCATGTCTACCTCTGGTTTGATATTCTTCCTCAAAGGGAAATTGGCGAGGAAAGAGCAGGATATTGCGAAGATACAGGAGGCACGGGAGATGAATGCGCCTGAGGTAGAGCCCTGACGATACAGGGGAGCGCAATGATACTACTATTCATGAAGGGAAGGCGTCGCTATAGCTGTTGCACTGTACTATGTTTGTTAAATACGTTGTTGTATGTTTAATGCACTAGGATGGAAATTTCCCTGCCGGTGTGTGGCCCGAGAAGCATCCGCATTGGGCATTCTATGTTTGCTTTTCTGGGAACATGATCAGCGCTTAACGTTAACGTTTAACAATAATTTCCACATTCAAAGACCCATCAAGTTCGACGGCGCTTGTTTCTCTACACAATCCAACTGAACTGCGAAACTAAGCAGATGGTCAATCACACTCAATTCCATCGCAAGCGGTCATGAGCAAGGTGGATTAAGTACATATAGTACGTTTAAATTTCATGGGAACAGTCTAATATTAAGGTATCCGGAAGCGTACATGCTGCCCTCGAGTACAACACGCCGTAGTATAACCAAAAAATGGCAGAGCACATCACTTACTCGATCCTTCCCCTCAGCCAGTTCAACAAACCCTTCGTCCCCTCCCTCTCCCACACACGCCTAGGCGGGACGCGGAACCTATCATAACTAGTCAGCCACTTGAATTCAACACGAGAAGAAATCGGACTCACGTATTCCCGTCCACCAAGAACACACCCAAGGGCAAGAGCCCCAACTCTGGCGGAATCTTCCCAATATCATTGTCCCTCAAATCCAACTCGTCCAGCTTCCATCCAGGAACATCCCTGTGTCCCTTGAACCCGTCTGCGAGCGTTTTGAAGCCATCGAGCTCCCTGATCCCGTTGCCTCGCAGTCCCAGCCGGCGCAGCCCCGCGCGCTGTGATGTGCATGTAATCAGCGTCGACAGCGCCTCGCTCGTCAGGCATTCACTCGGCAGCGAATTGAACGCCAAATTCAGCGCATGGAGACTAGGGAAAAGGCGCGCGATAAGCGGAAGAAGCGCCTCCATGGTGCGAGGCGCCCCGGCATCCGAAGACCGCACAACGGCAACATGGTCGCCCAAGCTGCAGCCCTCCAGGTCGAGTTCTTCTAGGTTGGGCAGGCATGGCGAGTCTTCGGGAAGCAGGCTGAAGCAGCGGTCAAGGCGTCGGTTGACGAGGATGAGCTTGGTTAGGTTGTCTGCAAAGCCTTCCTTGAGGATAGCCGTTAATGGCAAAGTCGGGGTCGGCACGACAATATCGGCAACGGAAGCCGACACAGATGGGCCCAATGCCAGTGAGAAGTGACGTCCATGTACGCCTTTGGCAGGCGGTGTCGACGGCGGGAGCGTAAGCGTCTTCGTAGTGGCATCCCAATACTGAGGGCTCGACAGCGAGACCGGAGAAGTAGGCCTGCTATTGCCTGACCGCTGTTCTTGCGCTTTGGAAGCAGCCTCAGCCCGGGCCCGACGTTTCGCGCCTTCAGTGAACAGACCCTCGACTTCCCAAGCCTCTTTCACCGGCTCCGTCGGTTTTGCCTTGCGTTCCTCTTCCTCCTTTTTCTTCGCCTCAGCCTCAGCCCGTGCGCGTCTTCGTCCACCCTCCGTGAGAAGACCGTTGTCGGCATCATACTCCCAATATTCTTTGACGATCACTGGCGGTCCCCCATTGGCTTCCAGCTCTTTAGCCTCCTCAGGATCAGACGGTAGTCCTCGTCGCTGACGTTGTCTTCTCTCAGCTTCGAGTTCCCACGCCTCTTTCACAATGATCTTGCCCACTGCGACACGTAGCGTACCAGGCGGCGGAAGGTCATTTGTGATATCGAATGTAACCTTTTGCGACACGCCTTGGAGGGCAGCTTTTATCCCGGCCTGAGTGACAGGACACTCTTCGATCTGCAAAACGTGAAGACCTGCGAACGATGAGGATGGCATGTCGGCAGGAAATGCGTCGTCGCCGATTTCTGCATGATGGAGGTGCAGCTCGTCGAGGACAGGGAGCTCCGCCAATTTCCGTACAAGGGCTTGCGTTGCAGAGTCGCGAATACCAAGGGGATTGTGAGAAAGATCGACTATTTTGAGCGATGTGGGTAAATTGGCGAAGTCGATAGAACCGGATTTCAGCTTGTTGTTGGATGCATTGAGGCTGACAAGGTTTGGGAGTGGAGAGGTAGCACGATTGATTGGTGTTGCGAAGAAGTCGTCGCTGACATATTCCTTCTTTGGCCCATCTGCGAAGTATGCACCTAAACGTAAGTCGGTGAGCGCGTTATGCGCGACATTTAGCACGGTGAGTTCTGGGAGGGCATATAGAATGTCGGGGAGGGAGGTGAGATTGTTGTGTGAAAGGTCCAAGTAGGAAAGAAAAAGAAGGTCTGCGAGGGTTGCAGGAACGCTCTGCAACTTGTTCTTGTGCATCTGTGCAGTATGAGTATCGGGCGAACTGTACATAACACTTGACATACGTCCAAACTCTTCAATGAACCAAACAACGAGATTTCTGGTTGTATCTCGACAACTTCGTTGTTTCCCATCTTGATAGTCTTCAGATCCTGGCCCTCGTACCATGCCGCATTCTTTCTCGAATCGACTCCATAAGGAGGTTCTTCTGGAACAGACTGCAGTGGCTCTGGCGTGACATTCAAGTGTGCTTCAAACAATATGGAAGGAATGCAGGGGAGATTGCGTGTAGCAAGATTGAGAAGACCTTGACCACTATTATTCAACCTAAGTCGAGAAGCGTGGTAAACGACATGGCGCACCTGTACTCCGCGCACGTTCAACGGTTTCTTTGACTGACTGGCGACCGTAGAGATCATCCTCCGGGATGCGTTCATTTGTAGGAGGTACTTGGTCTTCTGGTGCGGGTGAGGGCGACTTCGTTTTGATCTTCCTAGCTTCGGCACGTTTGAGCGCAATGGCCTCGCGGATACTGAGTTGAGCAGCTGAAGATGAGGGTGCTTCGGCCTTCGGTTTGGGAGCAGGGGATTTGGTGGCAGCCGCCTGTCGTGGTTTGGGGGAGGTGGGTACAGGCGGCACAGTCGATGTGGTTCGAGTACGCGGAACGGCCGATGCAGTACTTTTAGTCCTCGGACGGGGAACCTCTGGCGAAAGCGTGCTAGTCGCGCGCGTCCTGGGAGTCGGGCTCGGACTTAACGTTGCGGCCCCGCGTGCGCGTGTTGTCGATGTTGGCGTAGTAGGTGCTGTCGGTGTACGGGGCGTCGACGGTGTCGATGAACGCGATGTCGGCAAAGGAAGACGAGACATAATTTCGCAATAATTCACTCGCGACGGGAAGAGTCCAAATCGAAAGTAGGGACGCCAGGTGCATGCCGCGGACACGTGAGGGTCGTTTGAATTTAAGTAAGTGAGCTGCTTGCGTCTGCACCATCGCCTCCGCCATTCCGACATGGCCTCCGTCGCCTCCCTCACCAAGCAAATCGCCGCCTTGGATATCTCGAACCAAAACAAGGCGGGAAAGACGTCCTCAAACCCTGCGCGCCCTCCACTTCACGCTAAACAGCCTAGCCAGACCAATGTCGCCAAGCTACTAACCAAATTCGCCGCGCCTAACACTACTACGGCCCCCTCGAAACTTTCCAAGACTTCGTCCACTTCCACACTGCGCTCGCAGGCCTCTTCCAAGACCCTTGCAGAGAAACTCGAAGCCGAGCGGCAATCGAAACCCCCGCAAGTTGATATCGGCGCATATGATGGCGGGCTTGAGGAGGATGAGAAGAGTCGAGGTTCAGCCATTTCGGCAGAGGCAGAGAAACGCTTAGCGCTGGACTCGACGAACGATCGGTGTGTGCATATCCGCCTTAATTGTCCTGTTGGCTGAACTCGCACAGCCAATACCCCACTCGCCAGTGGACTCTGAACTCATTCGAGATGGGCCGCCCCTTGGGCAAGGGTAAATTCGGACGTGTCTACATGGTCCGCACCAAATGCGAGCCGCGTTACATCATCGCGCTCAAGACGCTGTACAAGTCAGAGCTTGTCAGTAACCGCGTCGAAAAGCAGGTTCGCCGCGAAATCGAAATCCAATCAAACCTGCGGCATCCTAACGTTCTCCGTCTTTATGGCTACTTTCATGACGAGAAACGTATCTTCCTCATGCTCGAATTCGCTGGCAAAGGTGAACTTTACCGGCAACTGAGTAAAGCTGGGCGTTTCTCTGAGAAAAGGAGCTCTCGGTATATCGACCAAATGGCCGACGCGCTCAAGTACCTGCACAGCAAGCATGTCATCCACCGGGACATCAAGCCCGAGAACCTATTGCTTGGCTTGGACGGCGAGCTGAAGATTGCTGACTTTGGTTGGAGTGTACATGCTCCCGGGAACCGCAGGAAAACGATGTGTGGGACGCTTGATTATCTACCTCCGGAGATGGTTGAAGGCAAGGACCATACCGAACGCGTGGATCATTGGGCATTAGGTGTCCTGACCTTTGAATTCCTCAATGGCTTCCCGCCGTTCGAGGTACCGGACAGCCAGACGAGTGAGTGTTCGCACTTACCGTACAGCAGCTTGCTTATCCATACCTTCCAGAAACATACCGTCGTATTCAGGCGGTCGACCTACGCTTCCCTGAGGGTATGTCGTCTGGCTCAAGAAACCTAATCTCAGCTGTGCGTTGCAAGTTTCTACTTGACATCCTTTGCGTAACTAAGTTGTCTTGCAGCTCCTCAAATACAAGCCCGAAGACCGCATGCCTCTCGAGAAGGTCATGGTGCACCCCTGGATCACCCAGTATCGACCAAGAAATAGTACTCGTGGAAGCGAGCTGGCATAGTAGACTCTATTCCGCTCATTTCTACTCTTATCAGCAGTTCATTAGTCGAGTTAAATTATATACCTACAAGGACATTGAAGTTTGGATATTCATCCCTTATGTACATAGTAGTTAGATATCCTGTCACTTGTATGTCACGCTCGTTGCATCGTAGCTAAATTATACACGCCGTCGCTATTTCCAGATTTCACCATGATACAGGACTCGCCTGAAGGCTTGACATTTTTAACAAAATGTATCAACCCTAGAGCAAACGCTCCAGCTCCTTGGAGCGGCCTACATTGGATTTGTGATGTTGCGATCTGATCATGAAGCAGTCCAATTTTGGCAGTTGACTTACAAACCCAAATTGCAGGGTGCACGGTCGTTTCGACAAGCTCAGAAAAATCGATTTGTACATGCGTGTAGAACAACATATGGCTGAGGCTATTCTATATCACATGAGACCATTCATATTAGGGCCCATAAGAAAATGGGAGGTTGGAACCAAATGGGCTACACAGTGGGCTCAAGCGGCGGCGCTTCTCGGTGTTCAACGTTCAACGTTCAATAGCGGCCATAGATTGACATTGATAGCACAGTCGAAGTATGTCACTCAGTCATCACATGCTGCAGGACAGGTTGGCGAAAGATGGATTCTAACGGCGCTTAAGAAGCGCCCAGGTTCTTTCACCTTCTTTTTCTTCTTGACCACCGTCTCCATATCCCACCGATGCGCCGTGGATTTTTACTCGACGGCAAGGCAAAACCCAAGGGCGCAGCGCCACCTCCCGCCGCGCGCCTCAAACCAACGCCACTCGAAGTTGACACCAATGCGAAGGCGTCCCAGGCCACTTCCGTCCCGACACCGTTGAAGGCGATGGACCGTGGCTCTGACAGAGAGTATTCGGTGATGCCATCGGGCGTCATCGAGAATGCTGGTGCGTCTTTCCCGCCCACAATGCCGCTGGGCTTGCTAACACAACGCACCTCTAGGCCGTCCCGATGGGTACATTACAGGAAAGTTCACTATTCATGAGGACACGCCTGGTGTGGATGTCCCTGATGCCGAATTCATGTTTACTTCCATGCCTCCTGGAGCACCAGATGCTGTCTCGTGTATTATGACCGGCTGGCTCAAACGGCATCTCCTTAGCCAACCTGGATTCCCAAAACCGATGGACATCCCGGAGAAGCCCGCCTATCGCATTGATAACATTCCAGGCAAGGGAAAAGGCATGATTGCCACTCGCAAAATCAAGGTCGGCGACGTCGTCTCCACCGAACGTCCCCTCAAAGTCGATCCGGCGGCCATACCTATCCCATTGGACTTTCCAGCGCACTTCAGCGACATGCAAATGCATCAGGCTTTCTTGTACGAGAAGGGTGTCATTACCGAGAAGATAGTCAAACGAATGCAGCCAGAAAGACAGGCGGCGTACATGAGCCTTGCCAATACGCATCTTCACGACGGGAGCAGCCCTATCATGGGTATTACTCGTACTAATGCCTTCGGGTTAGAAAACATGTGCGAAAAAGGTGAGCCATTACCCTGCCAATTTCTTTCCCTGCCTGATGCCCACTTTCTCACTAGACGGTGCCGCGAATGATAGGGCAAGTTGGTATAGCGGCGTCTGGGATCATCAGTCACGCATCAACCACAGCTGCAGTCCGAACGTTGTCAGGACTTGGGACACGGCGTCGTTCTCGCAGCAAATGCGCGCCTCGCGCGATATCGAGGAAGGCGAGGAGATCACTGTCACGTACACCAACTTGACTTGGACTTACGAGCGGCGCAAAGGCGATCTCAAGCCATACGAAGTTGATTGCGACTGCAAGAGCTGCTCTCAGGTTGACCACACGCGCTCGGACAAACGTCGAACGTCGTTCGCCAACCCACCGCCGCTTCGCCCGCCTATGGGCCCGGTGCCCAGCGGGACAGCGCCAGATGCATGGATCGCCCCCGCGCTGAAGATGATTCGTCTCATGGAGGCTGAGGGTCTGGAGTGTATCCCGCAGTATCCAAAGGTTCTGCACCAGATTGTGAACGCGTACGCATTCATGGCTGATGAGCGTGCGCTAATCTATGCACGCAAGTTGTACCAGGCAAAAAGGGTGCGAATGGAGGAGAGTAGCTCGAATGGATTTTATGAGAAGCTCTGCGAGCTGGATACGTTAAAGCAGACGCTAGGAATGGCGTGGGGTCTGATGAGGTTGGCCGCGAGAGGTCCACCTGGAATGGTCATGCCAATGGTTTTCTGCGGGTAGAGTCCAACCATGTTTTGTGAAGTCAAATCCGCATTTTGTACTGGGTTGGGCACAGATCATAGTATGCCTTTATTTCTCGATGACCATCGGGCGCATCTCTTGGGACACTCGCGCCCAACCTGCGCCTGCCATTGTGTGAGCGCATATAATCCTTTTGGGGAAATCGTGAGCTGATTAAGGTTCTTGACGATCGTGATCAACGGACACACCGTCGCGAATTGCTGTCGCCTTCTCGGGTCACAGCCTGCCTCCCCCCACCATGCCTCCCCGAGCGAACAACAAGCGCAAGAAAGCGAACGACGATGAGGAGGAAGACTTTCACTTTTCGTCTCAGGATTCCTTTGGCAGCGACGACCATCAGTGAGGACCTCATCCGCCTGTCAAGGACGCGGCTGACGAACCCGTAGGCTTCAGCAAGAATTAGCAAAGCAGTTTCTAGGTGTGTGACGACCCCACCATACAGAACACTCAAACCAACACGCTCGTAGTGGCGAAAGAGAAAAAGAAGAAGGAAAAGGAAAAGAAGTTTTTGGCGGCAGCGGCCAAGCATTTGGCCAAAGAGGTGCGCCCAGCAGGAAACCTGTTGATCCCTTCCTTACCCATCGCCAGAAAGATGAAACTACAAGCGTCTTGCAGGCGCTGCATGCAGAGCTGTGCGTACCCTCCTTTCCCGCTGTGTGTCACGTCTGAAGGAGGCTTATAGCAACGACGAGTACCACAAATTTGTTATGGAGCATTCAGCCATAGACGACCATATACGAAAGATCTTGGAAGGAATTCGAGAGGAATACGAGAAGATGGCTGTGCGTGCCCTTGTACTTTTGTTTGCGTTCGTGAACCTGACAGACATGGTGAAATAAGGCACTGGCTGAGAAGCGGCATCGTGTGAATGAAAAGTCGAACGCTGCGCGGGAGGCTGCACATATCAGAGCTATCAGCAAAGTGCGGCAGGCGTGTATCGGTAAGTCGTCCGCGTCAATGCCCAGTTGCAGAACATACATCTGATCAATGGATTAGAAACTCAGTCAATGATTGAGCATATACAGTCAAACAAGTAGCTTCGTTGCGAATGGTTTTGGTCATACCTTGGACTGGACATGTACGAGTATCATAAAGGAATGGAACCTGGGCGCCTCGGATTGTAGAACGAGAATCCAAGTTTGCTCTCATCGCACCAGATTTCGTTGTCCATGACGTGTTAATTCAACACCGTACAACGTAGTCACTTTATCCTAGTCCAAACTTCTTGAGCTTCGCCAAATACTTCTGAACCCGACTTGCGACCTGCCGTGGCGTCCGCCGTCCACCCATTGCCAACGAAATCATCTTCCATCTATTCTTCTGACCGTCTGGATATTGCTCCAGGAGACGCTCCAGAAGGTTTTGCTCTGATTCCGACCAAGATTGGTTAAACGTCCCAGAGCGAGGTTTGTTAGACGCAGACGGGGTCGGTGTTGGTGGAGGAGTGGCCTTTGTTGCATACGGATGCGGGGATTTTGTGGCATATGCAGGAACGGACTTTGTGGCATGAGAGGGTTGAGGTATTTTGCAGGACTCAGCGGGGCGTACTCCGGGATTGGGGGACGGCTCCCGCTTGCGTTTCTTCTTGGAAGGCAGTGGTAGTGGCTGCGGAGATGGGGCTCGGGGAGGTGGTAGACTCGGCATCGTGTCCCTCGCATCGTCGAGGTCGATATCAACATCTTCAGCCTCGTCCCCGGGATGGTGCGACAGGTAGGAAATCACCGTTCGACCTCCACCTTCAGCTGGCTGCCGGTCAGACCGTAATCTTGGAGGTTGCACCGGGGCGGGATCCCATTCGAGATCCCATTTTTCAAAGAAAGGAATGAGCAGCGCCGCTTTTGCGTTATGCACAAATTCGGAGAGTGGACGAGGGCTCGGTGCGCGTGGAGGCTTGGTGGACTGGATGCCGAAAAATGGTGCACAATCTCTGCCATTGAAACCGGACCAATCCCACGGGATAGAGGGTGGGGATACAGGTAAAGGGCTAAGAGAAAAGTCTTCGCCGTTGAGGGGGTCGGCTTTCAGGCGCTGGAGCTTCTGGATGTCCGTATTGGTTTGGGCGAGCAACGCTCGTTGGGTATTGATCCACTCATCGAGCAGTGCGAGGCTGATTGAAAATTTAATTGCAGAGCTCGACGCCGACAGCAGGACACGCACGTCTGCTCGCGGCTGCTCGTCATTGTGCCGGTTCAAGATTTTGAGTTGCATTACTCAAAAGTTGCTGATCGCATCAGAGCTATGATCGCCGAATTTCAATTTTCGGCATGTGCGGCTTGCAGCTTCCCAAGTTCCAACAACATTCATTGCATATCTGCAAGTCGTACAACAGCCTCAGATTTTCCCGGTGCTCAATATCCACTGCCGTGAGACTACTCCATACGCTAGAAGTAGCGGCAAGGTAACTTTGATAGCACTCGACATATTTGACCTATACTTGGGAAGTTGTCGGGATAATTTCCAGTCCCATGGACTGCAGAAGACAGATGTGTCCCCGAAATCAAGAGCATTATTCCATAACGTATAATGGACAGGAGGAACACACCAAGGGCTCCTGGGATCGGACTCTGAAAGCAATGATAACTAGAGTCTAGGGTGCTCGACTCTATGTGCAGCGTGCTGCGCAATGTCTTATGTTGGAGCAACTTGACATTGAACCTTCCATCGTTTGACACTAACTTGCGACTAGAGCAAGCACGCTGCATCACAGATGCCACTCGAGGGCTATGTCATTTGTGGGATTGAACGATCGACTACGGTCCACTAGTGCTGCTGCACTCGCCCCAATGCATTGTCCGTGTTGCTCTGTCTAACAGGGTGAATTCACGGCGTCCTTATCCGACTCGCGGGCTCTGGAAAGCGCTTGCCACTGCGCACATGCTCTACCGCAGTGGGTTTCATTCCCTACGCGAGCGACCGAGAGACCGTGGAATGAATGGAATGCAAGTAGATGGTACTTAGACTACCTTAGTCTCACTCTGCCGATACCCTTGAATGTAGTAGTTATAGCAGCGCAGCGGCCAGGACGGCGAATTGATACAGACAGCCGAAGGAATCAACCGAGATAAGTTAAACGAGCACCCTACGCTCCATCTTTATGATATTCCAAGTGGGAAGGACCCAAATTAGCTACACACGATATATGGAAGTACAGCGCGAAAACAATCTACAAGTCCGAGGGGGGATTGTGATGCAAAAGGAGTGTGGATTGCCCGTACGCAAGGTCGGGGACAAGGCCGGGAATCTATATACGCCATTGCGATACTCGATATTGCACAGCGATGTTCTATTTAATGCTGAGGTATGAGGCAGAGATATGATGAATGTATGGCGAGGGGGGGAATTGATAGCTAATCCAGAGCAACGGAGAATAAAAAAAGCAAGAAATCAGCGCCTCGGTGGGCGAGAACTGTCCAAGGGGGAAAGGGGAGATGAGGGCTCCGGTGAGTGCATGGAGGGCGACGTCGAGTGTCGGTGGTACGAAGAGTGTCCATCGGCCGTTTCGACATCGTATGCGTTGTATTGCGTTGGCGGGGAATCAGACTTCTTCTTCTCGACCATGTCCTCCACCGTGGAATTATGCAAGGTGTTGTCGGGCGAATCCTTGCGGCGTCGCCATAATCGACTGATACCGGAGTGAATGATGAGGTTGAGAATCACAATCAACACGGTCACGCTGAAAACAACCGCCATAACCATCCCGATTACAACCCGAGGTATCGGCTGGATCCCTAGACGTTCAAGGAATGGGATGAGAAGACCGGTACAAACGAGTCGAATGATAGCCAGGAAGGACATGAAGACATCTGCGCCGCGTGTGTGATTTGGCCGGAAGACGAGGGTTGAGACCACCAATGTCAATTCGACCACAAGGAGTCCAATGATTTGAGCGAGACCACTCCCGTGCCCGAATGACAGGAACAACGCACGAACAACAAACGCCGCGAGTTGGAAGCCGAAGAAAAAGTACCGGCTCTGGCGGAATTGAGCGTAGAGGGGACCATAGGCAGCGAGCACCTCTGGGCGCGAAAAGAGGGTATCCTTTCCCGATCGACCAGCCTCACGCATGACGACAAAGCTTGCGAAGCCAAGCCCTCCAAGAGCGACAATGAACGTCACAACCGACAGAAGGACAGATACCCAAGAGTCCTTCAGCGTCCATTGGAAGAACGCAAAAATGAGGACAGGCGGCACGGTGATTAGTGCCTAAAATTGGGGTTAGTTGCGCATAGGATGTCATAGAGTTGGAGTGCGTACCAGCCTGAGGCTCCACCCACGAACGTATGCTGGGTATCGTGCGCGCAGCTCGGCACCTCGATTTTGGTTCTTGCGTGAATATGCCAAGATGCCGACAAAAATCAAAGCATAAATCGCTAGCACAATGGCCCAAAAGCATAGGAAACACAGGAAGATGGTCATGAAGGCATTTGCCGACGCGATGTTGAGTGTGTTGACATATGTCGGAATGCCAGCATCGAGGATGTTGGCCGAATTGGACGTTACGGTCGCCACTGTCGCAGGGTCCGCGTCTTTAGCACCCCGACGCGTCAGAGTGTTGGCACTATTATCGTTGTACGGGCTCAGTCCGCGGTTGGTGAATTCGATGGCAGAGGCGTCGCTCGAATTGGCCATGTGTCCTCCGGTGTGGTGGCGCATAGTATCGATCGACTGTTGGATGGTTTCAGACCGAATAAGGCCCAGAGACCAAGCAAAGTTGCGCGCGTAAGACCGGTACGCCAGAGGGTAGTTCAGGTTTAGGAATGCGGACGCCGCGATGGATTGATACAGATGGAGGAGGTCCAAGAGGCGGAATGGCAGCAAAGCCGTCGGGGCTAACGACTGCCAGGCTGCAGGACCAACCGCCGCGATAGCGACACCCGCCACCGCCCAGGAAACACTAGTTTGATACATTGACCAGCCGTTGGAAAGAGTTGCTTGCACGCATGCCTTCACGTCGCCGGTGCCGACCTCCGTCAGGACCAATTGAGCGTACCCCTCGAGATCGGGGACAACATAGGCAATACCAGGAATCTTGTTGCCAACGTCGACGCCGAGGTCTGGCAGAGAGAGGGTGTCCGAGCCGACGAAATTGTAGGTGGGGAGGGGACAAAGGGCACCACCGAGGATGTCGCAGAGATTGATGGTGACATTGACGGGCTTGATACCGTACACGTTGAGTAACAAATTGGCCGATACTTCCACATTTTCTTCCTGTAGATGGGATCAACAATGCCGCCAGGAGCAATGCGCAGAAGACGTACCACGGAGGCCGCGGAAACGTTGAAGAATATTGACTGGTTGCTGCTGAAGTAGGTGACATCGAATTGCTGGACTAGCAGCGATTCAGGCGGCTCGCAATAAGTTACTGAGGACGTGACTGCAAAATTGTGAGATCGTTGCTGCTGTGAAAGACAATGGTGACGCACAGAGAGTTTGTTCTCTGGCAAGAACAGATGCCACGGTCATAAGCAAAGTCGTCAAGAGGACTTCTCGCATCCTGGCGAGCATGTCTAGTCGTAAGCGGGAGGAGGTGGTGATGGTAGGAAGGCAAGCGAGGCGGAGGACGCCGAGTAGGGACAGCGCTGGAAACAAAAGATGAGTGAACAATGGACCGACCAGTCAGGGCGGCTTACGAAGTAGTTATTGTTCTCTAGGTTGATGCGCAGGGCAGAGATAGGCTGTGCTGGCGGGGGTTCAACAACGCGTGTACAGCGTTCTGGATTGCCAGAGCGTCGATGGAAACGACGACAGCGCGGAGGCACAGTCAAAGGATCGCTCCACCAAGTAAAAGTATAAGTAGCCTGTAAATGATTTCCCGAATCCAAGCCTCGCCAAAGCCGACCGGCACAGCGGCCAAGACACGTGGTGCAATGCAGGTTGCCTTTGTTAGCCATTATGCTCGTCGATAAATATTTTATGTACTTCGTCTCGTAACACTATTCGTCGGACATTATACTGGTGTACGAGCAGCTCATTGTGTCAAACCGCCGCCACTGATTGCCGCTCTGCCGATCGATGATCCTCCGCCATTGCATTCCGGTTTTGCGCGGCGCTCTGCACCACGCTCAGCTTGACCAACATGTTTGCCGCCCGCGCAGTGAGAACCGCTCCTGGCTTCGGCCGTCGTGCCGCGTCGGCCATTGCTCTCAAATACTCCAATGCCCTCTTCGGCGCAGCGCTCTCCAAGTCTCCCCAAACTCTCACCAAGATCCAGACGGAGCTGGCCGCTGTATCCGCCGCTATTGCTCAGGACGCCAAGGTCTCTGCATTCGTCGCCAACCCGACTCTTTCTGCGAACGAGCGTGCAGCCGGACTTGCCTCGCTCTATTCGACCTTGGAATCTAAGAAGACTCCAGTTTCCGAAATCACCAAGAACCTGCTCTTGGTCCTCTCTCAAAACGGACGTCTCGGGGAGGCTCCCGGTGTCATCGAGGGATTCAACGAGCTTGTAGCGGCGCACAACGGCGAACTCACGGTTACTGTCACTTCCGCGGCACCTCTTCCTCGCGATGTTCAGACACGTCTCGAGACTACCCTCAAGCAGTCCGAGACCGCGAAGCAGGCCAAGTCGGTCAAGATTGTTAACAAGGTGCGATTCATTGCGAATGATTGACCGCAAGACTCAAAACGAGTAGGTGAACCCAACCGTCCTCGGTGGCCTCATCGTGGACTTTGGTGACAAGACTGTTGATCTGAGCGTCCAATCCCGCATCACCAAGCTCAACTCTGTCCTCACGCGTGCGTTACCAGATTCGCATGCACGCCCTCTCCCACTGAAACTTTCTTTAGAATCCGTATGAGCTGTTGTTGTGTCGTTAGAGGTATAAACGCAATCAATACCATTCCCTGCCACATGTCGCCCCATCCTCAATGTATCACTTGCGAAACTCGGAATTGTCGCAACTCACTGTACGGATAGCTCGCCTAGGCATAGTAACAGTGAAGGGTATGCGGCAATTAAGGCATCGCATTGTGATGTTGAGGAAATTGCAACTAGAGGAAGATTGGTGTCTTGTGTCGAGGCCAGCACGAGGCGATGTGCTATGGTGTGAGATTGTTAGATGGTTTACTGAACGTGAGTCTACGGGTTCACAGTTCCCTCTTTGTGTTCCTCTGTAGCTTTCCAATCAGCCCCCATCAACGATGCGCTTGCGGCGCTTGTTTACTGTGACCTCTAGTGAGATTTTCCCTGCGGCCATGGCTGCGTATTCAAATTCGATGTTGATTGCACTCCGTTGGGAGTGCTCAGTGTATACAGGATCCCTCATTTTCATTGGCGACAGCGCCGCGCTGGCCAGCCTGCACTGAAAGCATGCAAAATCAAGACACACGAGACGCCCATTTATTGAGCAGCTGCCTGTCAACGTTCGATACGGTGTACACTTCCGACTGGATGCGCATGTTAACGCTGTGTCCTCGTCCGAGTCGTTCCCTGACCTACCCATCCTCTCTCCAAAACAGCGTGATGCCTTGAATTCCCGGGTCAGCCTCGGATTCTCGGCTCAAATGAGGAACGAACCGTGCTGAGTCGCATCTGTACCGAGCAAACGTCGGCCCCGGGCCTAACGGGAAACTTCACATCTTCATGTCCACTCCAATACCTCCGCCACCGCCACCACCACGTCGCTTCCTCTTTGTGCGGCCTGTGCGCTTGAATTCCTGCACAGATTCGCTTTGTGTGTCTTAGCTATGTGAAGCAGATGTTCCTAATCGTACGCCAATCAGGTCGGCACATAAAAGCGAGATCTCAGAAACGCACTAGTCCAAGCCAGCTTGTGCCCCCGCCGTTATACCCACCTATGTGTATAGCTAAGATCCCCTTCATCTTATTCGCCATGGCTGGTCTCCAGGTCACTGTGACACCACCCAATCCACCCCCCAAGCATGAAGAAGAGGCGCCGTCGAGCCAGTTAGAGGTCATCATCAAGCAGAGGTTGGGGGCCTACGTCGTCAAAGTGGGTTTCCCACAAGTAAGCACCATAGATTCTGACTCTATGCAGACCGTCTGCTGGCTTGCAGCAACAGCTGAGATCGCAGCCATCGTCGCATCGACGTTCCCCGATGCATCCTCGTCGACCGTTGTCCTCCGAGGTCTGGTTGTTTCCGGAAGCGCAACAGACATCCAGATCTCGTGGCTCTTCATAGTTGGAGTGTCTCTCACAATGATTGGAGGCTACATTCGGTATAGCTGCTATCGCGAGCTAGGCAGTCTCTTCACTTTCGAAATGGCCATCCTCGACAACCACCGACTGGTTCAAAGCGGTCCGTACGCGTACGTCCGCCATCCCGGATATCTTGGCGTACTCTGCACCGTCAGTGGTGTGATTTGTTGGCATGCATCGAGCGTGAGTGCTTTACATCCATTTGTGCCCATTCAACGGCATCTAACCGTTCACAGGGATCCTACGCGCGCGCATGCGGCGCCTTTGAGTCTCGAATATGGCAGGTGCTGATGTTGATTTACTGTATGCTAGTGTCTACGATTACTGTTGGTTTATTGAGTCGGATGCCGAAGGAGGACGATGCCTTGCGCAAACGCTTCCCAGGAGAATGGGAGGATTGGCAGCTGCAAGTACCATACAAATTACTTCCTTTTGTGTATTGAAGATGAATACCTGTCATCGTTGTGTAAATGGGGCGCATGATGAAACGCACCACGTGATTTAATTGACGCGACAGTCGCGTGGAAAGTCAAAGTTGATCACTTCTTCCTGGTCGCCGTCAACATTCTTTGTGCGGCAGAATCCGTCTAGGGACCCGCAAAGGCCGCAAAGCACAGTCTTTCACTAGCGTTAGACAAGAGGAAAGGAGTTGAGATATGCAGGCAGAGTTGGGTGCGTCATAAACTGCCCTGTGAGCTACAAGTCGTGTTTACATCTTTCTAGATGCATCTCAGTCAGTGAATTGGTGCGATAACTCATCCAAATGACTTTCTACGCGTCTTATCCTCCTCAAGTCCTATATGCTCGCGCCAAGTTCCCGGAACGCGCATAAATGACCACATCGACAATGGCTGCGTCGATGCTTCTTCAGCAGCATCGTCAAGTCAGCAGAGCACCTCGTCGGGGAAAACACCCAAATCCAGCGTCAAGCCACAACTCGCATCCATCTTCCAACCCAAGCAGAAACCGCCACCGTCACATGAGCCAGTGACACCAACACCATCGGGCAGCTCTTCCAGCCTCAGAGGGAAGAAGCGTGCTCTGCCGGCAGAAACAACATCGAGTTTCAACGCTTCCAAGCGCACGAAACTTTCCGCACACGCACCGCTAGCGGAGAGAATGCGACCTACTCGACTGGAAGATTTCATAGGACACGAACACCTGACGAGCGCAAACTCTGTTTTCATGTCGGGCGCACGCAATGGTTCCCTGGGAAGCGTGATTTTTTGGGGTCCGCCTGGGTATGCATTGTCCTATGGAAGCTAGAGGGGATACCAACTGCTGCATAGGTGTGGCAAGACGACACTGGCTCGCTTATATGCGAAGCAAACCGACTCAGTTTTCAAGGAGCTAAGCGCTACAGAGGTCGGCATTAAAGAAGTAAAGGAGGTATTCGAAGGCGCCAAGAATACGTTCCAACTGACCCGCAGGTGCGCTTTCCGTTTCCCCAGACAGCGAGCCTCTGATCCAAAGATGATAAACTAGACGAACAGTGCTGTTCTTGGATGAGATACACCGCTTCAGTCGCTCCCAACAGGTGATAAATTTCCATATTATGACTACCCTTGTAGTTCTTACTGCAGCATAAAGGACGTTTTCCTTCCATTTGTAGAGCAAGGCCATATCCAGGTAGGCAAGTTCTGTAAAGGCTTCTATGGCATCAGCGCCTAACAGGCTCTCCAGCTCCTTGGCGCAACGACAGAGAACCCCTCTTTCAAGCTCACTGGTGCCCTTCTCAGCCGTTGTCGGTGCGCAATTTCAAAGTCATGTCCACGTAAGAGGCCATTGAAGAATGCTTGGTAGAGTCTTTGTGCTTGAACGTCTGAGCGACGAGGCTATCGAGAAGATTGCCAAGCAGGCACTACAAAGACTGTCTTTCGAGCGCAATGGTGACCATGAACCCGATGTTTTCGAGATACCTTCATCTCCGACGCTGGGACCATCGACCCAGGGAAGCGACTTGCCAAGTCAGTCTGTAGAATCCGCCACCGCCACCGCCACTCCCCTGTTTCCCTCGTTCCCGCAGGTTACGGAAAAGGTTATCACTTCTCTTGCGTCGCTGGCAGCCGGGGATGCGCGTACCGCGCTGTCCCTTCTGGAGCTTGTCGTGAACGCGAATATGCCGGAAACTGAGCTCATAGTCTCGATGCGCCAGTCTGTGTCAGTATCGTATGACCGCACTGGGGACAGTCACTATGACATGATTTCCGCGCTGCACAAGTCTGTTCGTGGAGGACAGGGAAGTGCAGCGATGTACTGGCTCGCTCGTATGCTTGGACAGGGAGAAGATCCTCTTTTTATTGCGCGGCGCCTGGTTGTGTGCGCAAGCGAGGACATTGGTCTGGCGGACCCTCAAGCGTTACCTCTGGTATGCCTTCCATCTGCGACGTCTGGCCAATGCTCAGTTGTACAGGCAGTAGCGGCATTTCAAGCATGCCAGGTTATTGGTATGCCAGAATGTAGAATCAATCTGGCACACATTGTTGCATATCTAAGCGAGGCGCCCAAATCGACACGCTCATATGAGGCATACAAACGAGCTGAAGAGGCTGCAAAGGCAGATTCGACAGCACCTGTGCCCATGCAAGTTAGGAATGCCCCAACTAAATTGATGGGTGATTTAGGCTACGGAGAGGACTATCATTACAACCCCAACTACATGTGCGTCGTGCAAGTGTTAGAATCTGAAGTGTCGTCTGACCCGTGTGCAGACATCCTGTCTCCAATGTGTATCTACCTCCTCAATTCAACGGGCAGGTCTTTTTGCGTAAGGAAGGAGACACGGAAGGAAAAGAGTGGGATGAAGAAGCGTTGAAAGACTGGGAGGAAAGGGAGAATGGGGGCATGCCATGGGAGGGCAGACACACTAGCTCGAGTCAGCCTTGAGGATACCGTTGTCCAGCTCACCGTATATATAATCGCTCAATATCTTGTTTATATCGTACATGGCTACTAATCATATTGCATTGCATTTTTGCATCGACTACCAGATTATGCACGCTCTCACAAAGGCTTTTATTTCGGCGGGTCCAAGCACGGGGCTCACAATTATGGACCAGTAACGGATCAAATGATCGAGGCCATGGCTTCCGCTTCCCTCTACTCCTCGACACAATGAACCTCTTAGCCTCGGGCTGCCGACGCCCCACGCTGGTCAATTACACTCGACGATGGCTCAACACCACCAACTCTCCCTCAAATCCTTTCCCGTTTCCCAAGCAGCCCAACCCCTCCCCACACGACATATTCCATCTTTCCCGCAATGCATCGCAGGCCGAAATCAAGAAACGATGTACGTCTCTCTCCCACCATTGCCTTGAGAATGAATCCCGGTTTCTCCTCTGCCTAAGCCGAATCGTCCTGCAAAGCCAGAGTGCAAGCAGAATCACCATATTGACGCACACGGCAGATTATGACCTCGTCCGCGTTTACCACCCAGACAAAGCAGCAGGCGGTGCAGAGACCTCTGCCGAGGACGCACATTCACGATTCCAAGCTATCGGACATGCATATGATGTCCTAAGAGGCAAGAAGCCGCCGGATACTATCATGGGGCGCGCAGCGGAGGCAGCCACCAGCGCAACAACCGCATCTAGACGAGCCGCGCACGTCCGTCGACACCGTGCGCTGTATGAGGGCGGACCCATAGACGATACGTGGAAAGATAGAATCATCATTGGAGGCGCATTTATCGTGCGTCTATGTTTCCATTGCACTATGATTATACTGACTTGGTTTGTAGGTTGTGGTAGCAGTGTCATATCAAGCAATGTCAATGCGACATTTGGCACTCGAGCAGGCTCGCGAAGCAAAATCAGTATTTGAATACGAGCGCAGGGAACGTCAACGAAAACGGGCGCGCGAGCGGGATCCAACTCTACAAGACGACCCTAGGCTCTCCATGAACGACGACACTTGACTGCCTACACATCTGCCATCTGAATCATACAACTGTGTGTCAGCCTGGGACATTTTCGACAAGTGGTGATTTGAAGAGGTCGAAATAAGGTATCAAATCGTATAAAGGAATCTTAATTTACATCCAGAGTTATCCTACATGGTCCTGAGTCCACTGCTGTTTTCAATGCTTCTGGGTACGGAATCTCTCGGCAACGACGCTATGCAATGGTAAATAGCCATCATTGTTCTAGAAGAAAGCCACATACCCCTCAGCACCAACAAGGGTGAGCAGGCCCACCGAGACTGCAGATACGACACGACGGTCCCAGCTACGGTCCCAATCGCGGTAGGAAAGGTAGCCCAATGTTCCGACGATGCCAGCATTGACTAGAAACGTCTATTGGTCGCCAGCGAGACAATGTGAAAGATGCCACTCACCAAGACCAACCAGTCCACCGAGGACACCCGGGCGGAGAACGTACTCGTTCAAATGGCGGTAGATGAGGGTACCCTCCTTCTTCGCACGCTGGAGTTCGGCTTTGCCATATTCGGTTGACTGGTATCGCTCAGCACCATAGCCCTCAAGGCCCAAGAGGGCGAAGGTGGCGGCAGCGGTCGCAGACAGGGCCTTGGGGTTACGGCGGAGAGCAGGGTCGGCGTAGAAGGCGCGCGCGGCTCCCGCGAAGAGGCCAAGGTTGACTGGGGATGACGCGTGAGTAAAATAATGCGTCGATGACTAGAATTACACACCAATGCCAACAAGACCACCAGCGACGCCGGGCCTGAGCAAAAATTTGGTGACAGTCTCAATCGTCGACTCCGGCGACTTCTTTCCACCTTTGCGGGGCGATGAGCCACCTCGCGTTGGGTCTTGCTCGAAGGCATCATCAGGGAGTGGGCGGTTGGCGGAGGTTGTGGTTTGTGGGTGATCCTTGAAACCGGGCGAGACGATGTTGACCTTGTTGGAACCGTCAACGACAGAGGATGCTGAAGGCGGTTCGGTGTTGAGAAGCCCAATATCCGGCTGAGGGTCAGCTCCGGCGGGGGCGCTGGCGGCGGCTTGTGCGTAGCTCATGGTGAAGATGATTGAGGTATTGGGCGGTGGAAGAAAACGGAAGGAATGAGACCAAGAGGTACATCGCAATCCCAAATTATAGTTCGCTAGCTGGGTACGTCATGTCCAACTTCGACTGATGTCATCATATCAAGGAGGAGAGGCGTGCGGCGTCATCACCTGGAAGGGAATACAGACAGCCGATAGACACCCGGCCGTGTTCGTTGATTGAGATTTCAATGGTGGACAATGTGCATTATACAGGAGTACTCAGCGAAATACAGCGACGACGGTAAGATACAGAAATTACTTATTGCTTCTGTTGTTGAGGGAAGTAGGTATCTTCACAAACCCAGTATACAATCTGCTTGACAGCATCTGTTACCGTCGCAGTCGGCACAGGCAGTCCAGGCGGTGGACAGTGCAACAAGAGCACGCGTCGGAGGTCCTTGTCGTACGGTTTTCCATGGCGCTTGGCTTCCGCTAATGAGCAGAAGTATATGAAGTCACAGATATAGTGTCCGGCATCCATCGAAGAATATACACCCTTTGGTAGGATTTGAGCAAGGCATGGGCGCTGTATATGTAGACACTGACCTCTATTCCGCCTTGCTTCATGTCGCCCACCAGCCGTACAACATCAATGTCCGACTGAAGCT
The DNA here is from genome assembly GCA_000934385.1 of Cylindrobasidium torrendii FP15055 ss-10. Lineage (NCBI taxonomy): Eukaryota > Fungi > Basidiomycota > Agaricomycetes > Agaricales > Physalacriaceae > Cylindrobasidium > Cylindrobasidium torrendii. Next base: position 161,677 of record KN880431.1, read on the forward strand.
CTGTGGGTATCGATCAACGCGTATTCATGTCGCGTTATCGCACCCGCGTACCTTCCTCAAGCCTATCGTACGCACCGCCATTGAAACCTCTGTTGATGCGAGCAGGCGGGGCCTCAACTGGGGGATGGTCTGTGTGGGGAATCGGAGACGGCACAAGTTGATTGTGCGCAGGAGGATGGGGTTCGGGAATCAGGCCTACTGCGGCTGCCGCGCCGTTCTGTTCGTCGGCCACCTTCTTGCCGGTCTGACATATCGGGGCATACTTCCCAAGCGCGTCTTTCATATGGTATCCCGTCTTGTGTGCACACTTTTCCATGCGCAGGGGGCCGCGCCCTGCAGTGCCGATGTGGAAGATCAGGTCGTACCCGCGGTCTGGCGGCTGGGGGAAATTGATATCGTTCTTCACATGCTCTGGAAGCATAGGAGGACGCGCGTGCAGCCCGGGAACGATCTGCTGAATAGCTTCATATTCGACGGGAATTTGGAGGCAGGAGATGCGGATTTCTTGAGGCGGAGGGCGTTTCGGCTCTTGGTTCAAAATCGGCTCACCCTGTCGACCGTCGGGCGATTGCTGCTCCTTGTCGGACTCTGGTGGTTCCTGAGGCGGTTCAAGCGGAATGAACGTGTTGTGCAATGGCCGGACAGCAGCCCATGATGGATTTATATCCGGGAATTGTGGGGATGTCTGCAAGCAATAAGATGCGGGCGCTGGCAGCTAGAGCGTGACGCACCCCAAGGCCTGTGAGAAGGACATTATACGTGACACTGCCCTCTGAGTTCTGAGGCATGGTTGAAGCGATGAAGCTCGATGGATGGGTGGACTGAGATCGTTGTGTGATCGCCGCAATGGTGCCGAGGCGGTCACTGTATGGCCGTGTTTACTGGCGTCACGGTCCTTTCGATTTTTTCTGCCGCAATCACTAGTGCGATCTCTACGCGACAATGTCCCGATTCTTCAGACAGGCGGACGACTCTGACTCTGATACCGAGTCCAGCGAGGATGAGTTGATGTCCAGCGGAGATGAGGCGCCCAAGCCAGCAGGCGCGACCAAAACGCCTATGTCCCGTTTCCTCAAGACGGCTGGAGGTTCAGATTCTGATAGCTCTGACTCTTCCGACGAGGACGACAGTGACGAAGACAGCGATGATGACGACGAGCCACGAAAGCCAAAAAGCAAGTACCTGGCTGGCTCAGACGACGATGAACAAGAGGAGGATCGTGGTGCCGTGCGCATTCTGAGTGCAGCAGAGCGCAGGCTAGCTGAGATGGAGGCAACTGGCAAGGCCATGGAGAATGGGCTTAAAATTAATGACTGGGTGGCTATCTCGACAGGTGTGTTGCATGCGTAGGCATTGATACCTCTGTTAATGCGATCTTTAGAATTCGACAAACTTGCCCGAATGATTCAGCGTCAGCACAACGTTTCCGAGCCTATCCCACCGTTCTGGATCAAGACACTTATCAGCCTTGAGACCTCGCTTAACACTGCCATTTCGAAGGAAAAGGAATCCAAAAAGAAGATGAACGCGACGAATGCCAAGGCGCTGACTGCGATGAAGCAAAAGCTCCGTAAAGCCTCCAAGGAGTACGAGGCCGACATCGCGAAATACAACGCTGATCCAGAGGCATTCGAGCGCGACTACTCTGCGGCAACTGCGTCCGCGCCTGCGCCCACAACGTCTACGCGATCAGCTGCAGGTCCCGACGGCGAAGTTGAGGATGATGAGTTCACCACTGTTGGAAAGAGTGGAAAAGCCATGGTCTTTACCTCGGAGAGCATCTATAAAAACCTCCAAGCAATTCAAGAAGCTCGTGGCAAAAAGGTTCGCTCTGGTCATCTGTATATTGTTCTGCATCCATCTTGACCCTGAACACAGAACACCGATCGCGCAGAACAAATTCGCACTCTCGAGGCATTGCTTAGTGTAGCGGTCACACCATACCAGCAAATCCGTGTCCTCCTTGCCCTCATTTCATCTCGTTTCGACTACAACTCGTCTGTAGCAACACATATGCCGAACGAGTTGTGGAACAGTGCGCAGCGCGAGGTCGACAAGCTCGTTGCAATCGTTGCGTCCGAGCCCGCCTATGTTGTGCAAGAAGTCACCGACGACTACGATGAACTCACTGAGCGCACGCCAGAGACTGAGGAAGGTGGTATTGTGCGGATACGCGGCAGCATTATCAGCTTTGTCGACCGGTTGGACGATGAATTCACCAAGAGTCTGCAGCACATTGATCCTCACGGCACTGAATACGTCGACCGCCTGAAGGATGAGAAGACCCTCTACTACACAATTTGCCGGGCTCAGGCGTTCTACGAGCAGCTGAAGCAAGAAGAACCCCTTGTTCGCGTTGCGATGCGCCGCTTGGAGCACATATATTCTAAGGTGATTTGCGTTTACGTGCGCAAGAGACAAAACTGACAGCGTTTGACAGCCCGACCCAGTCATTCAGGCTCTCGAGGCGGCCGTTGACACCCCTTCGAGCCTTGGCCTCTCGAAGCAGGGCACCACCTCCAACCTCATTGATGCCCTCTGTGACAGCCTCTACTCTGGATCCAACTCTCTCCTTCGCACTCGCGCTATGCTTTGCCACATCTACCACTATGCTCTTCACGATGCGTTCTACAAGGCACGCGACATGCTCCTTATGTCCCATCTCCAGGAGTCTATTCACTCTGCCGACGTTGCGACGCAAATCCTGTACAACCGGACGGTCGTTCAACTTGGTCTTTGCGCTTTCCGCTCCGGGCTGATCAAAGAATCTCAAGCCATCCTTCTCGACATCTTCACGACGCAGCGCGTCAAAGAGCTCCTTGCGCAGGGCGTGCATCAGCAACGCTTCCAAGTGCTTACGCCTGAACAGGAGAAGGCAGAGAAGCAGCGGCAACTACCGTTTCACATGCACATTAACACTGAGCTGCTGGAGGCCTCTTTCCTTGTATCATGTATGCTCGTCGAGATTCCTCTCTTGGCTAGCATAGATTCAGAAGAGCAGAAGCGCAAGACGATCTCAAAGCCATTCCGGCGGTTGCTGGACTTTGCCGACCGTCAAGTGTTCACGGGCCCCCCAGAAAGTACGAGAGACCACATCATGCAGGCGAGCAAGGCTTTGCAGGATGGCGAGTGGGAGAAGTGCCGTGACCTTGTCCAAAGTATCAAAATTTGGAGCCTGCTGCCCGATGCGACGGCGGTCAAGGATATGCTGGCCAAGTACGTTCCCTGGCTTTGATTTTTCAATTCATTTCGAAGTCTTATTTGCATTGCAGGCGCATCCAAGAACAAGGTCTCCGCACATTTTTGTTCACATACTCAACACATTACTCCACCCTCTCTCTTTCCGTATTGGCACGGACGTTCTCGCTGCCGGAGCGCAGTGTGACCTCAATTGTGTCAAAGATGATATGGACGGAGGAGCTGTCTGCCTCTCTTGACCAATCCGGCGGTGTCGTTGTCTTCCACCGCGTCGAGTTGTCAAAGCCTCAGCATCTAGCACAAATCATTGCCGACAAGCTCGGGCAGATGGTCGAGCAAAATGAGAAGACTTTGGATTTGAAGATGGGTGGCTCAGGTGGATGGGGCGACCGAGCAGATGGTGGGAAGGGCGAGAAACGTGGGGAGCAACAACAAGAAAGGAGAGGAGGACGGACGGAGAGGAGAGGCGGAGCGCGGGGCGCCGCCCGCGGACGCGGAGGACGTTTCGCTCAAGGATTGGGGAACCAGATGGTGACCGCCTAGTTTTTCCCATGTATGTTTCTTCACACCAACATGTATCTATGTATCATATGTGTAGGTGTAGATATGTATCGACCACTTTTCTTTCGCTTTCTTCCTGCTTGTCCATGAAATTCGATTACTGTAGGTCGTGAAATCACGCTTGCGTTCATGTGCCGCAAATTGCCGCCCAGCGATCAACTTGACCTAAACCATCGTTGGAACTACGCGCACGATACTCACCGCTACAATGCCGGCGTTTGAAATGAAAGCTCAAGGTGCGTTGGTCGCACTACTGTATATCTGTTATTTAATCGCGATTTTGAACACTCAGACCGCGATACCGAGCTTCATTCGATTCTGAGCCCCATCCACGTCGTCTTCATCGTTATCGGGTCTTTGGTCACTCTCGCTGTGCTTGCCGCCACCGGATTTCTATCACATCGCTACTGGACACGGCGTCTGAACAATTCTATAAAGCGCGACGGGATCAACAACAGTTTCGACTCTGAGAAGGCGTTGCAAAATTCGAGCCGCTACTCCTCCTTCAAACGATTGTCTCTTTCCTCTTCTGCGCTACCGAGCTCCATGTCGAGCATCCAGGTTATCTCTGCTTCGTCGTCGGCACATTCGATCCCTGAACAAGATATCGCCCAAACGCATTCGCGCACCTCGTCGGCCTCTTTTCTGCCTGCTTCGATTCGCGCCAGTGGCAGTGGCGATTCTCTTTCTATGCAAGCCGGAACCCAAGTTTTATCTCGACGAGCGCGTGGCGATCCTGTTCTCCCCTCCGAATCGTCTTCATCGATGGAAACCATCCCCTCGTTTGTCGACAGCTTCGCGTTCCAAAGCATACCCGGCTCTTCCATGACTAGCTTTCCTGTGACGACTGCAAGTTCTACCGCACTCGAACTCTCCGAGGACCTTTCGCTGCTGGACGAGTACGAGGAATATCAAGTCCATCGAGCGCAGGCGCAGAGCGTGGAGATACAGAGAGGCGTCCTAGTGAACTGTCGAGGGTCATCTTTCTTGCCTGCGCTATCTCCGATTCTCGAGGCCTCCGAACATCATACACCTGGACCTCGCTTCTCGCAGAGGCTGTCTGTAGCGATTCCTTCTGCCATGTCGAAACGGGGCAGCCTAGCGGTCGAGCATGCGTACCAGTCGAGCAGCATGCCGAGTGTGGCGAGCAGTGTTTCTGTAGATCTATCGGACTTTCCTCTACCGCCTACTGCATAGTCTGGTCCTGGCGGACTCCGTATACAACTAGAACTGGCTATCGTATATATGCGAAACAATCTTGACATTTTCCCGGATACCCCTCAGAGCTGGAGACTGCTGGAGGCCACTGCGGCGACTTCTGGACAGTTGTGCAAGTTCGATATCCCAGAGATGTTGGACTCGGCGCCACCTGATGCAACTTCAATTGACAATGGCCCTGCAATGGCCACCGCATACATTCCAATCTAACTTAACTACCACCGAAAAATAGGTTGATTTGGTTCCGGATTAAGCCAAGCTCTGTGAATCCCCTTTTTGGCCCCTCCTCTTCCTCTTCTCCTTACCTTCACCCGGCCACCTCTTTCCGCACTCCGAATTTCTCTTCATCTTTCACTGCTGTGCGTATTCGGCTCGCTTTGCGCCCCAATCTGACTGTACCGACGCCAATCAGCCGTGTTCCAACGCAAAAGGCGTTTTTATCAATTCACGACCAATTCACATTATGGACGCCGTTGCGCGAACGTCTTCCGCGTCTTCAGAAGAAATTCTGTCCTGCTCTGAGGAAGGCCAGGTCACGACTTATCGCGCTGCCCGCCGTGTTTCCCGTCCGCCCAAGGTCGATGTTGTAGCTGCTCGAGCGATGCAGCTTGGCGAGTCGCCACTGTCGAGGTGCGTTTACTTCGATAGACAGTAGAGCACCGCTGATGTGCTGCACCACCAGTCCACTGTCGAGCGAAGGTCCATTGACAGCAAGTTCGGCTCATAGCGTGGACTTTCGCCACCCGCCAATCAATCCGAGGACGTCGAGGCGCAAATGCCTACACTTGGGATTCCGACGCGAGCAAGACGACGACGGCGATAGCGATGTGCCCACCACTCCTGAGACGGCCCGCTCACAACTCAGCCCTGTCAAGGATATCTTCCCCGATGATGAGCCCGCGTATGACTCTGCTGGATCAGAGTCCGAAGAGGAGGCGTCGTCCCTCAAAGATTTCGACCTCGACTTTCCCAACCCACCGTCTTTTTCAAGCCCTATGCTAAGGCGCATGCAGAGCTCGCCGTCGTTCGGCGACATGCACAAACGCGCATTGATGACCCGTGCGCCAGCCCCACTGTCGTCCCAATTCCCTCAACCACCGGGTTCAGCCTATTCGCTCTCGAAGCATCTTTCGCTGGGCGCGTCGTCGCCCGTCAGCACAAACTCCAATCTGATCCAGGACATCGCTGGCGGAATGGAGGGCCTGTGTAAAGAGCTTGAATTCTGCGACTCACCCATGGCGAACACATTGCGATTCTCCACGGCCCCTGACATGCGTTCTCCAGTTGTCAACCCCCACCCATACGCGTCTGGATGTCCAACGATGGTTGCAGACATCACACCCACCGTCGTCATCCAGTCACCTTCGGAATCCAAGGTTGGCCGCACCCTCCACAAGATGCGGTCGTTAAAATTCCATCCTTCTACTTCCAACGACAAGCCGATGATGACGCGCCGCACGCTGGATCGTGGACGGTCAATCTCGATGGACTGTCTCAAGACGGGGAGCCCGCCGCCCGCAAGTCGGTCGAGTATGTTCTTCTCCCGGTCCCGTCTGTTCTCAGCTGCACAAGAGAAAACAGATCGTCGGCTGACAGCTCTACCGGAGCGTTCGAGCTCGCGAACGGCTTCGTACATGCTGAGCAGCCGGTCCAGCTCGTTTTTCGGTCCGAAGAGTTCTGACAGTGATATGGTGCAGCCACGGACAGTGTCTGCGCCCGAATATCCAAGCTCGCGTTCGGTTGGGTACCAACACGAGAAAGATGGTTTACAGTCATTCATGGAGATGACGCCTGAGCGCAAGAAGCGCGGGCATTTGGGCAGTCGCGAGCGGGCATCGCAACTTTGGTCCAAGGCTAGCAAAGGAATTATGGGTTGGGCGACACGAAAGTAAGTCCAACGTCACTGTATACTACTCACTCGATTTGTATTTGTTTTTTTTCACTGCTTTGTACACATTTATCTTTGTTAACATAGAGAATGCGAAGGAAGGAGGATATATGTAACGCTCATGGACGTTGAATAGATTGTACAGATGTATTATTCATCATTTGGAAACCCCTTCCTCTTTGAGTAGCTTTGCTACGATGTCGTGATCCAATCCCTTCACTTTGAACCCATCCACGCCTTCTTGGTCTGTGCCAGTGCACAACGCATTGAGTACCGCTTCCTCGACGACGTCGGCAGCTGCGTAAAAAAGCAGGTTCATGCTTGCGTCGTCTACCGTTTGAACGGCATGCGTGGATACTTTGGGTAAGTTCAAAGGCCCGTGTTTCCGAGTGGTTGCTGTGGTCTTCCCGACCTGCTCGAGTCCAGCAGCCTCGGACGATTTGGGAGGCGGAATGGTTGTCTGCGTAGAGAATGCAAGACCGATGTCGCCGCTGTACTGATGCGAAGCACAGCCAACGCGAGAGAGGCCAATGGGGATGCGGCGCAGGAGACGGTCGAGCTGGTACGGAAGGAGCGGCGCATCCGTCGCAAGCACAACCAAGATACTCCCCTCGTTCCCAATTCCGTCGTCTTCATGCACCAGAGCATTCTCAGCGTCTTGTTTCTCCTTTCCGTGGAATCCACTCTGGCAGAGCTTGCGCCCGATTTTGGCACCGCCGATGGTGAGGTCGCGGGCGGCACCAAAGTTGCATTGGACGAAGCAGCCGAGGGTGTAGGCGTCGTTGTTGCCGTCGGCGATGGGGAGTAGGCGTGAGGAGGTGCCGTTTCCTCCTTTGTGCCCGAGGCAGAGCATGCCTGTGCCGCCGCCCTTAACTCCCTCGAACTCGTGTGCAGGACGAGGGGCGCCGTTGAGGCGTTCCATGGACGAGGCAATGTCGTCGAAGGCTGATAGCACGTTCTCTGGATAATGGGCATGTCAAAATGGGTCGGCAGGATAAGTACTTGTAGATGGACAAACCTGGTTCGAGATGGAAGGTGTCTGGAGTGCTCAAGCAGTCGGATGTCTCTGCCACGCATGGCAAGTAGAACGGCGCCCGTTCGCGCCCCTCCTTATCCTTCTTTGGGGCGCGTTCGTACAGGTGCTTTAGGACGCCTGTGTGGACGGCGCCGACATGCATCGTATCCGTCAGAGCAAGTGGAGTGTACAGGTATCCTGTTTCTTTGATCATATGCGAGTTTGTCATCTACCATCTTTCAATCAGCTCCGAAGAAACTCGAAAATGGGAAGTTGCTAACCTCTCCAGTACCGTTGAGAACGCCGATGCTGGCATACACTGGATGCGTCCAGATCGTGTCCTGAGGACGAGGGCAGATAATGGTTACGCCTGTCCTGCTCAACTTTGCCTTCGGATGCTCAGGATCCCATACACCTTCGTGGCGCGTGTAGGTCCCGACCTGGACGCCTGGGACATCCGTGATAGAATTGCCAGAGCCAGGAGAAAGCCATTCTTGCCCAGGAGCGTAGCCAAGGTCGCGAATGCGGGAGCGAGGAGCCATCGTCGCTGTATTTGATGAAACGTTCTCCAGTCGTGTAGGCTCAGAAGTGGACGTGCTATCGCGACTTTTGTGTGCTGCTTTTGTGGTGCTGCGGTCTAGTGGGAGTCAGACATCAACCATCCAGCCCAAGGTGAACGGTACCGACGGTCCCGTCGCAGCAGGTGAACGATTGCGAGAGATTGAACTGATCATACCATGCGGTAGCATGTGGTTACTTCAGATCTCTACAAAAGTGTGACATGTCACAAGTAATGTGGCCGTCGGTGTTCGCATAGAAATAGCTGCCTTGATTGAACTCGGTTAGTAGAGCAGTATTGTGGACTGTTCTCCGGTATACCACCTCCTTGAGGCCTGTTACTACTCGGTCATTGCAATCGGCTTCTCTCTCTACTAACACTGGAAGTCCAAGAGTTTCGATTGTTGCTACTTACACAAGATGGTAGCACATTATGATTATGCCAAAATAACGGTGTTTGAAGGTCTCATGTATTCGAGGTTGCATTAGTGGCAGCGGAAAACGGGAACCACAAAAAGTCCTCCGAACCTTTTCTTCCTAAACAAGTAATTCAGTGATGGAGGTCGACTGACATGAACGGAGGAAGGAAAGTGTTTATGGGGCTTCTAGATTGAACAATGAAACCGGCCGATCGCCGGCATTTCAGGACAGCCACTTGGCACTTGCTCACTATCCCGTACTACTTATAAGCACGGGTCGCTGCTAGTTGCATTGATAGCAACGTCCTCGGTGCCCCACCTTGAAAGTGGGCTTGGTCATGAAGCATTATACCAAATACTTCACTTCGCATGTGCTGACACCAAATGTACGCATTCTTCAATAAATAGACATGAAGGGGCATCACTATAGCATCGTACAAATACAGGTTACAGAAAGCAGTATGTAAATACCGTATATGAACACCTCAACCAATCAAGAAACACCTACAAGCGGGTATAAAGAATGTGACAGGAAAGATGGTAGGTATCTATTCGCGTTGTCCTTGAAACCAACATTCCCAGCCGATTCGACGTGAACATTATCGCGAAGGATTGAGGATGCGCTGCACGTCTGGCACAACTTTCAAGTCGATGAGGAAGGGAACAAGGTCAATCAACTCGACGTCATGGGGGTCATTAAACCAAGATGAAACTGGGACAGCGTTGTTGGGATGAAAGATGTACGATGCAGGCGAGTTGTCCAGAATGATTGTGTCCGAGATGGGTCGCCCCAATTGTGATAAATCCTGTTGGCTTGAGGACATGGTCCATTTAAAAAGGAATGATTCTATACCTTTACGTAGTTTCCTTTGTGGTTATAGCAGCTTTCGCGGAATAGACGATGGGTGACAGCGCGAGTGGTATCTAGCTGATCAAGCACGGGGTCGGCGTACTACATCTTATTAGGATAGGCGCTCGGGAATTGCGAAGTATGACGAACCTTGCTCAAACTCGCAGTATACACCACAATCTCGTAATGCTCGCCCATCTGTTGGAGGAAACGGTCTACGCCCGGCCGCTTCAAAACATGGAAATGGTGCCAGTTGAAGTCGATCTCCACTGGAACCACGAAGTCTGCGTTCGGAACCGGCTATGGGAATATGAGTTCAGGACAATGCTTGCATTAAGCAGGAAGGCATACCCTAAAGCTGCTGTGAACAAGAGTCTCGTCGAGATCCAAGACGAGGCATTTGCGGCCGGTATGATCTGCTGTTATCGGGGGAAGCAGAGGGCGTGGGACACCATCCTAGGGAATGATTAGCGAGACATTAATGAGGGAAGGCTGCATGCGCACGGCTCCAATAGGTATACCAGCGCCTCCGTTTCGAATGAGGCGCTCCTCCTCTGCCTGTTCATCTACCACCTGCAGATCCTCCGAGTCATCTTCCATATAGCTCGTTGCCTCGGAATCATCGCTCTCGCGAGTGGGGATTCTCGCTATCGGTTCGCCTGTTGACCCTGGTGGCTGCACGGCGCCTGAAGTCACCCCATCGACCGACGTTACCTCTGGCGGCAGAGTATTTGTTGGCCTCGAAGGCGGTACGACCAGATCCACTGTTTGCATCTCGACGTCTTCCTGAGCAGGTGGGATCACAACGACTGGGGGGATTGGAGCAGGGGGCTCGGTCTGCGCTGCGCTACCACTCTCATGGATGTCTGCAAGGGGCGATGGCGGTGGCTGAAGGCTCGCGTCCGGTACACAAGGTACGACCTTTTGGACAAAGCGGGATAGTAGGGACGACTGTACGCGTCGGCGGCGGGGCGCAGGCTTGTCCGCGGACAATTCCGTCTCCGATTTGGTCACTCGGCGTCGGTAAAAGGGCACTCGGTGGTTGGACACGGTTGACGTCCTCGATGAGCCATGCTCGCGGTCGGAGTCTGCTGGAAGGGAAGCTGTAGCTGTCGTTGGCGAAGCGTTCTCCGCGTCAGGAGTCAACAAAGTGGCTGTCGATCGCGGTTAGATTTGCGAAGGCGCGAACGCGTGCCAAAAATCACGTACAACCGGACATTTCGGTCGTGCTCTTTGCAGCAGGTGGAGGCAATGAGTCTCTCGATTTGAAGAAACGCTGGCGAAGGGATGGCGACATGGCGAAATTCGCCACACGAGGTCGTAAGGACGACTCTTACATCACATCCAGGGACACGCACAAGAAGACCAAGCAAGCAAGTACAAATAATAAGCCACGTTTTGATGGGCAACAATGAACAATTCTTTGCTTCTGGACTTGTGTGTAAGTACAGAATGCGACAACTGTAGCATGCAAAGACCAAGCATACTTGTATCATTGTGTGTATTTGAGTGATCTGACTGTAGGCAGGGATAACGGTATGTGTCTGACCAAGGGACACCCTTCGGGCCGGGCATGCGCCAGTCATACATAATCTCCCTGACTAAGAACCCATCCCACCTGCCCCTGCTGCTCGCATAATGAGCACCTTTAGCCAGCCCATACAGGATCCCAACCAACTACCACCGCTCACAATGGCGCCACCAGCGGCCCAAAGCGATCCCACTACTCAGCCAGGCGCCTCACCGGGCCGAACCACCCGAAAGCGCAAGACACCTCCAACTGAACCAGACACAACCTCAATGGAGCATCAACCAGGACCACCGCCAGGCGTTTTCCCGCCCCCTCCGCACCATGGAATGATTCTTCCTCCTGGGATGCCCTATCCGCCCCCATATGATTTCTCGCCGAGCGGCATGCCTCCTCCACCACCAGGCTCAGACGGAGGATCGGGAGGGCGAGCGCTGAGCACGAGCAAGCGTGCAGAACAGAACAGAAAGGCACAAAGGGCATTCAGGGAACGCAGAGACCAGTGTGTAGTCAGCATCTGTCAGCGGCTTGATGCTCACCGTGTTATCCATCACCAGGCATGTCAAAGCCCTCGAATCGCGCTCTCAACTCCTCGATGCAGCCCTGGCCTCTGCAGATGAAGCAAATCGTCGTTGGGAAGAATGCCGCTCCATCGTCGAAAATTTGAGGATGGAGAACACCCAGTTGCGCGTCGCGCTGGCTGCCCACGGGGTTTCCATCCCCGGTCCTCCTGGCAGTGGATTCCCCCCTCCGCCCACTGCGCCTCCCGGAGAAGAGCCTAAAGATGCTGAAGGCAATGATAAGAAGGATTAATCACTTTTATGGGGATCTTGCCGTCCAAGGTGGACTTTTAGGTTAGTTAGACATCGCGCGCTCATGTCCATAGTCAAATATGACTCCAGTGTAATATACGCCAAAAGGCGCACCATTTGAATCGTTCCAAGTCGTGTCGATGATGTCGGGATGAAAGACAGAATTGCAGGAAACTCAGGCAGATTACCAAGGCTTTGTCATATCCAATCGCCCTGTGCGGCGCAAATTGTTCACTGGACGTCGTAGAGTGTGTGTGCAACGTTGAACGCAATTTCTGACGCTCACAGCGACCTCCAGGTCGGGACAACAGCGCCAGGATCGTTCGTCCAGACACCTGGACTCAAGCAGAGCAAAAGCATTCTTAGAATCGTATGACTACGTATCCCAAAGTCGCCCGGCAGCGCCTAGAGAGGCGGACGATCCCCGACGGCGTGTTCAACGCACTGTACGGCCATCCAATTGCTTGCTTGAACTCCGAGAGGCCATTACTGTCCTCCCTCCCCGTCTGACAGAAGCTTGATGACTAATCTCCGGCGCGGCTCGGCCTCAGGCGCCTCGTCTCGTGACAAACGCGTCTTGACAACAACGGTCACCTCCACCGATGGCAAAGAAGAACAAGCAAGTACAACCATGGCTGGCAAGCTGGATTCTCGATGTTTCAAGAAATTATGGCAGCAATTTTACCGCTGCGACGCGTCAGGAAGCCACAGCGACTATAGTCAAGGTGCGCGACTATGATCTCAATTAACAACGCCGTCTCATCTTCCTTAGGTCGTACAGGCACCCACAATCGAAACTGATGCTTTCTTCACCGGCTATCTATGGGACAACTCGTACACAATCCATTTTCGCATACAACCCAGCGTCGTAAGAAACTATCGTCAGAGGAATCCGTGCGTTACATGAATATGATCTATATGATAGTGTTGACATTGTCGTAGTCACCAGGACCCTAACGTCTCCACTGCAATTATCCACCTTAAAGAGATCAAGTTGCGTGTGCAGAAAATACCCCAAGTAGGTCAAGACTACGCAACTCTCAAAGAGCAACTTGTGTTGGAGTGCCGTTCTTTTGACCTTGTGGAAGTATTATCTGACCAGGAGTGGTCTATGCAACGGATCAAGGCTGCGAATATCGGCAAGAAGCACCCCGAAATCTCACAGTACCTCGAAGGTCTGCAAACTGGCGGCGGCGGCGGGTTTGTTTGCTAAATTTACAATTGTAGTAGCGTGGGCTGACATGGTTTTAGCAACGTCCACATTCGGCGGACGGAACCCACAGCGGATGAACGCACCTACAACCATGTTGCCCCGACCGTCTTCCCATCTCAAGATTCCGCACGTAGCGACTATACCTATTCACCCAAACCAAAGAAACCCGACATGCCCAAAATGCGCACTCCCCGCGTCAACGACCGTTCAACTGTTCGTGACATCTCCTCATGCTGAGCTTAGATACTCACAAGATTACTAGATGCGTAAGCGTCATTCAGAATTATTGGCTGCTGCTTTTCATGATTCCTCAGGCATGGCCATCGTTCTCTTTCAACAAATAAATGTTAACATTCGTTTAGATTCAGAGCAACCAGATCAACCCTTCGCTTCATCGTCCAAAATCGCAGGTCAGGACTGAAGCATCATCTTGCGAAATCTTATGAATGTTCTGACAGAACCTCGCCCGAAACCTAATAGTGTCTCGAACTCGAGCCCAGAAGTGCCCATACCTTGGAGTCCGTCACCCCCGCGCGCAGCTGTTCCCCCCATACCCTCCAGGTCACCCTCACCCACCGCCAATAAACAGCAACCCAAGCGTCGAAGGGTGTTGGAGCACGATGTTGATGCCAATAGCGAACATGAAGTCGAAATGGCGCTTTCTCCAGTACGGCGTGAGCGCTCCGTTTTGGATGCATCCAGTCCGTTCAGAAGTTATTTACCGTCATCGCCAGGGACTCCGCGCAGACCAGCCAGCCCTGCCGTCAAGGTTGAGGAAGACTCGAGCCAAGTGTCGTTGAACGGCTTTCAACCAAGGCACGACGTTTCTCGACGTGTGCCGGAACGCAACCCAGAGCCCATTCCGCATCCCTCGCAGCGTCGGGAGCTTGTGCCGGCCTCGGAGAGCACACAGTCCCAGAATAACAAACAGACGCCGCATAAGGCTTTGCAATCTGGTGTTCTGACAAAGTCTTCGCCGTCGAAGGAAGGTGATGTGTCGTCCAGAGGGGTAGATGGCGGGGAGCGTGCGTCTTCAAGGAGCAGCGTATCTGACGACTCTTCATCCGAGTCTGAGTCCGACAGTGCGGAAGAGGGTTCTGATAGCAATGCTCTAGCGAATATGTCGTTGTTCAGTGGTGATGAGGACGGGGACGGGGACGACGAGGACGGTGCAGATAACAATGATAACGACGACAATGGGGACGATGAAAAGAACGATGAGGACGACGACGACGACGGTGAATTAATGACACAGGCCGTCGAAACTGGACCATTACAGCAGGCTGAAACGCACACTCCTTCTCAAGGACTTGCACCCGTTGAGGCGGCGTCCATTGCAGGCTCCCCTCAGAGGTCAACAAGATTCGTGACTACGAGTCGCGACAGGCGGCAAGCACCGCGGCAGTTGGCAGTCAAAACTGTATCTGGCCAAGCACCCCGGCAGTTAGCGGTCAAAACAGCCTCTGGGCCGTCAAGGGTGGTGCGGGGGCCAGCAGCTGCGCGAAAGACTGCATGTCCTCCATCTTCAAGTAGCGAAAAAGACGAGGATATGGAGGAACAGTTTGAAGAGGCGGATTCGCTTGCAGTGAATGTTGGCACCCAGCAAGCCGTGACCGAGAGGCGGCAGGACGTAATGGATGCCAGTGATGAAGAAGAACATGAGGGTGAAGGTGAAGAGGGTGGGGGTGAGGGTGAAGAAGACAAGGATAAAGAAGAGAAGGATGTGAATTCGCGTGATGCGTATGAGGATGAACATCAGCCAATCGCACAGGGCCACGGCAAGCGCAATGAATCCAACTATGCTGACCAGGACATGGGCCCAGAGGATCTTGCGCCCCATGCACATTCAGAAGCAGCCGGGCCGGATCGACCTGGTAAGTAGCAGCTCTCCTTATCAACTCAGCGGTTCTCAACTTTATGTTCCAGAAGACCTCGAAATGGCCGACTCCACACGCGAAAGACCTCGAGATCTATCTGATGACGACCAGAAAATCGAAGATAACCTTTTTGGTGCGGATAGCCCCCGAGGAATGCGTGCCGAGGTCCATGAAAATGAACAGAACGCATGGAGGGAGCGTCCGGTCGATGGGTCGGTACTGAAGCACAAACAGTCTGATTATCGGATGGATGAAAAGGAAATGCTCGTGCGACAACCTGGTGGGCAAAGGCAGTCAGCAGGTGGTCCATCGAGGGTGTTCCTCGGCCGTCAACCCAGGATACGAGTGAACACCATCATGCCTCTAGAATCCCCACCGTGTTTTAAGAGCTTCTATATGCTCGCGATGAGCATGCAGCAGCCTGAGAGGAGTGATCTTTAATGTGTACATATATTTAGTTTTGCTGGTGGCATGCTCAATGTGGAGAATTTTTTTTTCTGGTGGGACTCCCGCTTCAGATCTGGATGGGGAGATTCGCAAACGACAGTGTGAGATCAAATTGCGGTCCAACAGGGTCCAACAGTGGGCCGGATGGAATCCGGGAGTGACTCGGACGTGCTTCGCAGCCATGTTCTGAGCATAAAACGCCCCCCAACCGTGGAAGACGTGCGGTTCAAATGAGCGTAGCCCATTCGATTTGTGACTGGCTGGAGCGCTGTCCATTTTTCTGAATGAAATGGACATTTTTGCAGGCGGACGAAGTAATAATATGATGTTCCGAGTAGGGATCAGAGTTCGGCCGGCATCACATGATCAATCCGCTCTTTCTTTTGGGCAACCATCGGCGCTGGGCACTTCTGTGTCAAAAGATCGGATTCTGCGCCTCTTTTCTGGACATCCCCGTCGCTGTGAACGACGTCGGTGGCCTGGAAGCGCTACCACAACCTTCAAGAACGCAAGTGGGTCGCTCAGCAGCGGCCCTCCTCAAGAACACTGTCCTCGCACGACCCTGCGAGCCCGTCTGTCGCCATCGCCACTGGCCCGGTCCAACTTCCGTACAAGTCACTGTGGAGGGACACCCTCGTGTTGCTCATGAGCATTTCTTTCGGCGGATTGGGGCTCATGTCCTTCCGCAATCCTTTTGCGGACGTCACCGGTGCTCTCTGGGGCAAAGGCGACATCCGTTCCATGTTCTGGCTCATCGTATTCAGCATCGTCTGCCTCGTCATGGGTGCGTGCACATATACTATCAATTTTCTCGTCTACTGATCTATTACTTATAGCATATCTCACTAATCCCTCGGAAACTTCATTCCGCACCTTTCTGACTGAACAATCTTTTCGACATCACTTGCGCCGTCTAGATGATAATCTGGACGACCAAGAACTCGAATCACATATCTCACCAGCAAACCGCAAGCCAGCAAACGTCGTTCTTACACCCTCTTTCGATAATCGGTCTCCTTTCCATTTTGCAAACCGGGCTTCTGTCTCTCTTCGCACCCCGAAACATGTCTTTCATAGCTTTGGAATCTTCACGATAGCAGCCATCATCCCCGTCACAAAACCGGAACGCATAGCTTCTAAAGCGCTCGAGAATTCCTCTGTCATTTGCGATTCTTGGTATGTAGGCGCGTTCGGGAGATGGTGGCGAGGAGGGGTTCTGGAGGCATGGTATCAGGACGTCTTCGCGCGAACGAGCGACGAAGAGAGTTGGAGCTCGGGGATCCTGGGCATGAAGACCACTGAGAGGTCCAACGAATGCTCTGGTGCGTCTTATTGTCTCGGAGACACTGCATTCGCTAAGCATATTTTGACAGGGCTCCCTTTTTCCACTAAGAACTTACCTCCTCATCTCTTGTCGCGAGGCTCGCCGCCTCGGCTCAGGAATCGCGAAAAGTCTTCCCAGCGTTCGTCTGGTCGCAGCTCCACCCCGCCCCCACTCCCCAAGTCTGCTTCGTTACCACTGCATGCCACTCGGACGGCCGGCGAACAGCTTCCTATCGCACCGCCCCTGCCACATTCGAAACAGGTCTATGCCGACAGTCTCAGCTCCGGGTTGCCGGGCCATGCTTATGTTGGCTTTGACCAATCCCCCGTGGTTGTGGAATTACTGCAACAAGTCTCGACATCCAAATCTTCTATCCTCGACCTACGCAATCAACTCAATGACTTTCGGCAGGGCGCCGCTCAGACCCATGCCGCGCTGATGGAAGAGCTTGAAGAATGCCGTGAGAAGAAGCGCCAGGAGGACACAGGCAGGAACGAGCTCAAGACTAAGACGAAAACACTGGATGACTCCAAACGCCAGGCAGAAGCTCAAAAACGAGACGTCGAAAAACGGCTCCGCTCTGCTGCTTCTCGTCGGGATGACATGCGCCACCGGATTAAAGACGTTGACTCCGAGATTTTGCGTCTACAGCGCAATCTCAAGACCCCGCCAGCCACCCCGAGTGACGCTGAATCCCCGGATCACGAACTCCAAGCCGCGCTCATGGCCAAACGCGAGGAAATCACGGTCGCGGAGGGTGCTGTCACCACTCTGACTGCACGCACAAAGGATTTGGAAGACAGGCTTGCGGCCCAGAAAGAGCGACTGCGCACAATACGCGAACGTTCTCAGAACCTGGAGACTCACTCAGCACCACTTTACCCCAGCGATGCATCTGCCGGTAATTGGCCTCCCTCCGAAACTCATTCCCGCGATGATTCCAACATTTCCTTGCCGGATTTCGCAGACGCTGGCTTTTTACCCACTGTTACCCAGCGTGTCCGTTCCACGTCCTCTGATGCCTCATCCCACCCGTCAAACATGTCTGTCGGGGCTGCCAATCATTCACCCGTTGGAACTCGCGACCTTGGTACCGTGCCTCTGGACATCCCTAAGGCTATCAACTTCTCGCCCTTCGCGGACCTCGACCAGCCACCCATTGCTTTGTCGCCTACGGCAGCCAATCTTATTCCAGCCGGCCTTATGTCTTCATTGGCACTTGATAGCACGGACGCCATCTCAAGCTCGTTCCGTTCAGAAAGTGACATGTTTCTCGACCGTCACTGGCGTACCGATCACTCTCTGGTTAGCCCACCCCGCAGACGGCAGACTTCCTCTGACGAAGACCTCACTCTGTCGTCGCCCTCTTCCCTGCACGGGCCAGTGGGCGGCAGTGACACCGAGTATGATCCCTTCGAGGTTCGTATGCCGCTTGACCACGAGCGGGAACGTCTCTCCTCCATGGACATGCAGCGGGCGTCTTTCTTGCCACGCAACCCTTCGTTTTCGGTCACACCTGCGAATTTCTCTGATGACGAGATAATCGACGGCAAAGACAAGAGCCCAAGTGGCCGCCGCTGGTTTCACTCATCGCCCAAGCAGAAGAAAGGACTTAACCCTGATGCAAAGGCTTTCACGTTCTGGAAGGGGCGTTTGTCAGCCAATTCAGGTCACACGGCGACTATGTCTTTCGATGCACTCAATCCGCATGGCATCAGTCACCATAATCTCACAGCGACGACCGCAGACAGCAGCACCCTCCTCCGTGCCTTTGCACCTTCTCCAGAGGAGCGGGAGGTTCTCCAGCGCGCGCTTGGTAGTTCAACCAATGCCAGCTTGGAGCGTCTTCCTAGCTTGAGCGAAGCGATCCCAAGCATACCGCCATCGCCTTCGCACGTACACGCCCAGTCGGATCTCTCTGGCATTTCGACGGCGGATAAGATTCCGTCTTGGCTTCAGACACTTTCGTGGGGGCGTAAACCTCAGCCTGCCGTGTTCAGCCCTTGGGATCCGGAGGAGGAGACGTTGGTTGAGAAGAGTGTGTGAAGAGATGGCATTCAATGATTTATTTATGGCTGCAGCCGGTTCAGGCCAGGGCTCGCGTAGTTTCGATACAATGTGTGTACATAAGTGAATGCTTAACGTTGCAAGGTGTTGGGCCTTGGTTATTATTGACTGGCTGTTGTGAGTAGTTGTTCTACTACTACTTACGTAAGGTTCTACTACTTCACATAAGGTTCTACTACTCACGTCAGGTTCTACTACTGTACTCATAAGAGAATTCCCAGTTCATCATGCTTGCTATTGCCATTACTTGAATACTTGTGTCAGCGAAAGCAGGAAATGTATCTGTTCGAATTCATTGGGCTGAGGTCCAGAAGTAGCTTGTGGACGTCTCGAGTGATCTGACCTGATGTACAAGCACAATCAGGTTGAACAGTATACTTATGTCTAGAGGCTGTGGGCCTGATGAGAACGTTGCTCGTGATTTTGTGTTCAAGCAAATTAGTGCAGTTGGTTCAGAGCAAAATAGAATTCCCAAAATTTAATCCAATACAGCATACTTCTTCAAATGTTCAGGTATCGCGCTGGTCAGACCCTTCGTCTCCAGCCACTTCTTCGAGAACAAGCGACTTTGGTAGCGATATGCGCCGTCGCACAGCATCGTCACGATAGTCTTTCCCTTGCCCAATCTGCCTGCAAGTTCGACAGCTGCAGCAACATTCAATGCTGAACTTGCGCCAAGGTATACACCTTCGTTGTCGAGAAGCTGGTAGAGCATGCTGATTGAGGCTTCGTCTGGCACGGTGAACGCGCCGTCAATGTCGTTGACGAATGTAGCAAGGTTGTCGGTGATCCTGCCTTGGCCAATACCTTAACGCGCGGGGGAGTCAGCTGCGTGTGACTGGATGAAGTGAAGGCTTGCTTACCCTCAGTGATAGAGCTTCCAGACCTTTCAGTGAGCTTGCCACCGCTGGAGATGTAGCTTGTGAGTACACTGCCCGGGGGATCCGCCAACCAGATCTGGGTCTTTCCTCCGCTCTTCTCTTTGAGGAATTTTCCAGTGCCTGCCAATGTGCCGCCAGTGCCAGTCGCACAGACAAACGCGTCCAGCTGTCCGTTCGTTTGTTCCCAAATCTCAGGGCCCGTAGTTTCGTAATGCGCGCGTGCATTGGATGTATTATCAAATTGGTTTGTCCAGACGGCGTTGTCAAGCTTCTCTGCGAACTCGCGCGCCTGATGGTTGTAGTTCGCTGGGTTCTCGAATGCAACTGCAGGGACAGGGTACACTTCCGCGCCGAGCATGCGCAGAAGGTCAATCTTCTCTTGGGATTGTGTGTTTGGCATGAAGATTACGCAGCGGTAGCCCCGTGCGCGGCAGACGTGTGCGAGACCAATGCCAGTATTACCGGCAGTGCCTTCGACAACAGTCCCACCAGCTTTGAGACTGGACGATATTACTTGTATTAAGTGATGAAGTTGACTGAGAGGCAAATCACGCACAGTCCACGTTCCTCCGCATCGCGTACGACGCCAAGCGCCGCGCGATCTTTCACGCTCCCTCCAGGATTTTGGAATTCGGCCTTGCCCAGAATCGTGCACCCTGTCTTCTCAGAAAGCGTTTTGAGGTGAATCTAGAGTCATGGATGAGATGGCCATCTTGGTAAGGACGCAAGAAAGAGGCGGACTAATGGAGTGTTTCCGATGGCTCCAACGAAGCCGTTCGTCGAGCCCGTCGTAAACGCGCGGCGAAGTAAACGGGCTGAGCGAGCAGCACGCACGGCGAACATGGTGGATGTAGTGCAAGACGAAAATTGGACGCTGCTTAGAATCCATCGTTGAGCACAAAGCACGTCATTTCACCATGTTGACGGTACACCATTCCGGCAACAGTCGGACATCTGTGGGTCCAGCCAAGGTATTCAACACACACAGTACTAATTCCAGAGAAAGTAAAATCGATTTCCAAGGTCTACATACATGCATAACGGAAGAATGGCAAGATATGCGGCGCTACACCATTCAAGCAAGATTAAAGATGTGTGTATACTGGACCAACCGAGTGTAAGACTAAAAGAGATGGAAAGACAGATGGCGAGGGACCCCGAAACGGCATGAAGGTAGGTACGAATGTCCGTTTTGACGTTGCAGGTTCGTATAGGACTATTCGTTCAAGGCCATGAGTGTAGAAAGCTAGCTAGTAAGGAAGAAGAGGGCAGCAGCATGGGTATACGAAAAGGTCGAGCGGCCAAGGGCCTTTACTGCTGGCGCTTCTTCACGTTTTGCGATAGCCATTGCAGGCCCTCGAAAAGACCCTCGCCAGTCGTCGCGCAACTGGAGCGGAAGGAAATCAGCACATGTTACCTTCCTGCAGGACAACATGCGTACCTTGGGTGCACGTACCACGACCTATCCCTCATTCTGTGCAGGCCCAGCTTCTCCGTAACCTCCGCCGGGGACATCGCTAGTATAGATGAGAAAATGCAATTAGTAGACGAGAGTGCCACGTACCGCCGGGCAAATCTTGCTTGTTCGCGAAGACGAGCAGCAGACACTCTTTCATCTCGCGGTCGCTCAATATACGGTGCAGCTCCTGCTTTGCCTCGTCGATACGTTCCCGGTCCTGGCTGTCCACCACGAACACGAGTCCCTGTGTGCCAGTGTAGTAGTGCCTCCACAATGGCCGAATCTTGTCCTGGCCTCCGACATCCCAAACGTTGAATTTGACATTCTTGTAGGTGACGGTTTCAACGTTGAAGCCGACTGTAGAATGATTTAGTGAGAGTGGTGACCACGGTCAAGTACGAACCAGTTGGGATGGTCGTAACGGATTGGTTCAATTTGAGCTTGTACAAAATTGCTAAGCGATGATTTCAGAAAACGCAGCAGCCACGAAGGTGTGACGAACTAGTCTTTCCAGCGGCGTCGAGACCCAGCATCAGGAGACGCATCTCCTTATTACCGAATATCTTGCCTTTTAGGTGGGCCGTTAGTTTAGAGAGAGGGGGCGCGACGAGCGACGAGGGCGTACCAAGAGCCTTTGAGAGATTTGCGCCCATTGTTTCTACGCAATTATCTTGAATTTAAAAGAGCGACTGGGGGTTGGTGCGACGGTGGTACGAGGATGAAGAAGGGAAGCGGTCAGGCAGGGAAGGTGGCAGTCAAACAAACCCAAACTCGGCATGCGCTTTCGCGCTCAGACTTATTGGCCTGTGACTTTACCAACACCGTCTTGAATGGCTTCGTCTCCGCCGCCGCCCGACTCGGCAACCGCTGAGCAGCCCAAGCTGTCGGCAGAGGTAACACTATCCATCCTTTTTTGTATTTCTGTGTTCCTTACCTTTTGTCTACAGACTACCATGAACGGTTCCTTGGGCACGGACAGAGCTCCCACCGAAAAGCTCGCTTCAGACGCCGCTCAACCCTCAGCATCTACGAATGCACCTCCCGTACCAGACGCTGGGACTCAGCCCGCCGACGCCAGCGCAGACAAGGATGTCGAAAAACACGAGAGTGGTTCGCTGTCGACCACACTGACAGGCACAAACGCCCCGGCGACGCGGCGCAAGACGCAGGACCCGTCCACTGTAGACTCGTCGCCAGTGGAGAAGAACCAGCAGGCAAAACGCGCCTCTAAGCCCCCGTCCATATTCTCAAAGATTATTCGCAAAATGCTGCCCTGCATCCCGGCCTCGCCGGGCTCACAGCCGCTCGAGATCGACGAGCCCCACGCTGGCAAGCCCACTGCGCCTGCTTCAGAAAAGCCAAGCAAGGAGGAGAACGGCACGGCTGCTTCTGCCGGACAGGCGGGACCTGGCAACCCCGCCCAGGTCCCCACTTCTACCACTTCAACACAACCAAAGGACGCGGCTACCCCCGATCTTACTCCGCTGGACACTACACTACCAGCACCAGGTTCAGAAGACCTTCTCCTACCGCCGACGCCCACGGGCGGTCATCTGCGTCCCCAGGCAGAAACGGAGGGAATGACTTCTGGTGCTGTTGTGCCTCCTGGCGCGACAGGCAACACCAATAAGCGCCACTCGTACATCCCGCCTTCCACACCCAGCCAGGATGGCGACAACGAATCCGACCGCACCAGCATCTCCGAGGAATACGTGGATGAGCTTAACAACCAGGATGATATTGAAGATGAAGAGGACAGGCTGATCATGAACGGTGGTGCTGGCATACCCATTGGACCTGTGCGTTTCTTGCCACAACCACAAATCCTTTGCTCACTCTTCGCGTTAGGATGGAATTCCAAAGCCGCTCCTTCCCCCCATTTCGCCTAACCACGCTGGCCGCAAGTGCCTCGTCCTTGATCTAGACGAAACCCTCGTCCACAGCAGCTTCAAGGTGCATTCTTAGCGCCCTTCATTGTCCAAACCCGTCTCAACTACTTTAGGCGATACCCAACGCCGACTTCGTTGTCCCGGTGGAGATTGAATATCACTGGCACAACGTGTATGTGATCAAGCGCCCCGGCGTCGATAACTTCCTCAAGAAGATGGGGGAAATCTATGAAGTTGTGGTCTTTACTGCAAGTCTAAGCAAGGTATATTCATCCGTGTTTAGCTACGTACGTAACATGCTAATGCCTCCGACCAGTATGCCGACCCGGTTCTCGACAAGCTCGATATTCACCATGTCGTGAAGCACCGACTTTTCCGTGAAAGCTGCTACAACCACCGTGGCAATTATGTGAAGGTCCGTCCGCGCCTTGCGCAGTGCTCCAGGCTTTCCTTCTCACTCCAGCTCCAGGATCTATCACAATTGGGCCGTCCCATTGCCGATTCCATCATCATCGATAACTCCCCTGCATCCTACATCTTCCACCCCAATAATGCCGTCCCGGTATCATCGTGGTTCAACGACCCACACGACACAGAGCTCACCGATCTTGTACCCTTCCTGGACGATCTCGCCGATGTGCCCGATGTGCGTGGCGTTTTGGACGGCGCACGATAGCTGACGGTCAATTGTCCGCTTACGGCGGCGGCGCGTTGTTCCTTCTCACGACGGTTCTCTTCGGTCATTTTGGTCATCTGCGCCATGTCATCTATACCCACTGCAAGCAAATTCATCCATCCATCATTTCTATCTGCACCATAGCGCGTCCGCCATGTGTCCGGAATTACATGTATATCCGCATCCGTTGTCTTAGTCTCGTATCTGCCCTCCCGCCCGTTCTGCGTGTCGTCCTCCCAGTACCCTGTCAACGCGCGCCCACATTCATTACCAGCCAATACTTTCTCGAATCACTGTCCACGTCTTTTATCCCTTTACTTATTAGCTGCTACATCGCGGACATTCATAATTGTCGCCTGTCTGCATGCCCCTGCGGTCCTCCCTTCCGTGTATTCATATCGTTTTACGGTCGCGCTCTCCTCGATCGCCCGCTATCTTGCTTGTTCACGCCATGACCTGAATCGTACGAACGAATTATTTTTTCCCCATAATACGTACTACTACACAAGCACGCACACGCATCTCGCAGTGGAGAGGAGTTCGTGGATGGACTGGCCTACTCGTCTCGTCGCTTTCAACAATGGACTGTGGATCGTGATAATGTTATTGCTGATTTTGCTGCTTCGTAGCCTGAGACTCGATTATTTGTCGTAAGTGGCAAAGAATTAGTGTCTTCGGGGCCCTGTAGACGAATGTGAGCGACGTGCAGACTTACTCGGGTGGCTGTCAAGCGCTCCAGCCATCGCATCGAGCATATCTTGGCATGCTGACGTTCAAAGCACCTTTCTACAAATTGTATCAATGTACCAATTGCTAAGTAACGGATGGTGCATTATGAATAACAGTCAATATGTGAGGACCTTATACCTGTTTAGTCGACCGGCACATTTTGCGGCACAATACCCCGGTCCGGTCAGTGTTTTTTGATCTTCACAGGACGACGTCCAACCAACACCCCGCTCTCTTCAAGACTGTGAGTACCGTCCTGCTGCTCGTAATGCACACCTTTGCATCATCTAGACGCATCCCGCGCGGTTT
This sequence comes from Cylindrobasidium torrendii FP15055 ss-10, assembly GCA_000934385.1. Taxonomy (NCBI): domain Eukaryota; kingdom Fungi; phylum Basidiomycota; class Agaricomycetes; order Agaricales; family Physalacriaceae; genus Cylindrobasidium; species Cylindrobasidium torrendii. The sequence continues at coordinate 186,595 of KN880431.1, forward strand.
CAGGCAAAATGGGAGATGGAAAGCGCTGGATGGATTGCCGAGCATCTGGATAACAATTTCTGACCTTGTCCGATTACAGAACCAATAATGGCTGACGCTGCCCCCCGAGGACGTGGTGGATTTGGACGTGGACGTGGAGACCGTGGACGTGGCCGCCGTGGCCCTCGTCGCGGAGCCCGCAAGGACGAGGAGAAGGAGTGGTGCGCGATAACACATCGGCAGTAGGGGGCATACAACTGACGCGCGCGCTCAGGGTTCCTGTCACCAAGCTCGGCCGCCTTGTGAAGGATGGCAAGATTCGCTCTATGGAGGAGATCTACCTGTTCTCCCTGCCTATCAAGGAGTACCAGGTCGTCGACTACTTCCTCCCCAAGCTCAAGGATGAGGTTATGAAGATCATGCCCGTGCAGAAGCAAACCCGTGCCGGTCAGCGCACCCGTTTCAAAGCATTCGTCGCCATCGGTGACTTCGACGGTCATGTTGGTCTCGGTGTCAAGTGCGCGAAGGAAGTCGCAACCGCCATCCGTGGAGCAATCATTGTCGCCAAGCTCTCTGTCATCCCCGTCCGCCGTGGCTACTGGGGTGCTAAGCTTGGTGAGCCCCACACCGTGCCCTCGAAGGTCTCTGGAAAGGTCGGATCCGTCATGTGCCGTCTCATCCCTGCCCCCCGCGGTACCGGTATCGTTGCCGCCCCCGCATCCAAGCGCATTCTCCAGCTCGCCGGTGTCGAGGATGTCTACACCCAATCAAAAGGATCTACTGCCACCATGGGTAACTTCCTCAAGGCCACCTTTGCTGCGGTACGTTTCTCACCCTACAAGCGCGCCTTATTGAGACTGACAATTTCGTAGATTACCAAAACATACGCTTTCCTCACCCCCGACCTCTGGAGAGAGATCCCACCGTCGAAATTGCCGTTCGACGAGTACAGCGCGCATCTTGCGCTCACGGCGAAGAAGGCTTAGATGTACTTTTATTCCGTAGTGTTGTACTTTTTTCTCAGGCTATCATCCATGCATCTATGCTGCCTTTTCCATGATTCCTGCGCATTTTGTCCTGGCAAAAGATTTCTCGACCACCTACGGGCTGCTGTCCCAATGATTCCTCTGTGTGAGTCTTTCACATAGATGTGCTAGTCGACATCTTCCTTCACAAGCTGTCTCTAGAACGAATATAACATAACATGCTCGAGCTTTCGCTCCGGTAGCAGCGAATTTCAGAGGAACAGTCGTGTCACACACAATCCCTCTGCTTACTACTACATACATACATACTAGCATATATATATGTACTTATACTACTCTATGTGTTGGTAACGCAAGCTTGATGGCGCCCTTGGGACAGGGTGCTGGAGAATGGGCTGCTGGCTGTCCGATTGCCCAGGCATCAGGCTGACGCTACTACGCACGCTCATGATAGAGCTTCGCGCCGTCTCCTTCAGCTGTGTCAGGCTCTGGTGGAACATGTTCTACAGGCTTTCAGTCAGAACGCGGATAGTCAACTTACAGGGAACAAGGATTGTCATACCTGCTCGCGCCAATACTGAAGTCGTCGTTCGCGTTCGGCTTCCCTCTGAGAGCGATGAACCCAGTAGAGACCGAAGAGCGTGCCGAACATGCCTGGTGTGAGGAATGATGAGGACGGGGCGAGGAGAATCGTTTGAGGTGAAGCGTACCGAGGATGATACCGACGCAGACGAGCACATACACCCAAACGCCGACCTCGCTGGGTTTGCGTGGGATGGCCCCGCACCGCCCGGACGACAGACAGTTGAAAGTCTCGCATTCTTTATCCGCGTCGCATTCCTCGCCAATGCGGCGCGCGGCGATACATCTGTGTTGTTGAGCATCGCAGTAGAGGCCGAGACGACAGTTCCCGCTGTCGAGGCATGGTCAATCGAACGTTGTGGAAAGTAAGTGAAGCGGGGACATACCGAGAGACGATGTCCACGGTTTCTTGGCGAGAGACGCCATAGACGATGTAGGGAGTATTCTCGACGGCGCATGGCTCGCCTTCGGTGACGTTGGCCCACCTAGTACAGCAGCGTTACTTTGAATACCAGGACTAGGCGGGATTTGAACGCATACATGCAGACGTTGTTGATGCACACCGAACCGTTGACGTTGAGCCCGAGCTCATTTTTGCCGGCGAGAGCTTTGAAATCTGGCGGGCCTTGACACTGGTCTACAAAGGCGACTCGCTCAGGAAGGATCCCACCTGTTTGTGACTGAGACGCACCGTCGCGGTTCAACTGGCACGGACTATCCACCGGCTGCTGGGGCATACATGCGTCCTCTTCGTCGGGGCAGAATGTCCCTCGCGGGCATTTGGGCGCAAAATCGCTGCCAACGTTGTATCCAAAGGGATAGTCATCTCGCCTGCAGCCTTTGTGTGCGCATGTCGAATTGGCGGCGCAGTACGTCTTCGAGTTGCACTCGTCCCAAAATTGCCATGTCCCGAGCTGAAGGCGGTTGTTCTCCTGGCTGCAGGGCTCGCCCCAGCCCGCGTTGCCCGCAGTGACAAATCCCACTAGAGCGGTGAAGAGGAAGAAGGGTAACATCATGAAAGGGAGAAGCAAAAGTTCGTATTTGTAACAACAGGAGGTTAAGTGGATATATGAGCAAAAGTCCGAGGAAGGAGTTTGTGGCTCAAGAAATAATTTACATGATCGTGCAGCTTTCGTCGTCGCGTCCGAGACGCCTAGTGATTTCGTCGGAGCCCATGCCACCGCGTCCGCCTTGGATGCGAACCACAATCACCCCAGCGTTGTGAGGGTCCAGATCTGCCACCAGAGAATGCCTGTACAATCCATGAGTTGAAAAGTCGTAAAAAAAGGGGCGAAACCGACTTCTGCATCAGGTCCTCAATAGCAGGGCGTATCTTGGCCTGCCCGCCGTTGGAATGGAGGCCCTTGCCTGTATGGTTTTAGCAGAGGCATATCCAACTCGCAGGGACAGCACGCACCGACAATGAGGCGGACTTCGCTGTCACCGCGACGTTTGGCCTGCTCGATAGCGTTGTCCGTGCGCTCAATGGCCTCCTTCACGTACAGTCCGTGCAGGTCAATCTCCGTGGGGCCGCTATCCTACACAAAAAAACTCGGTTTTCCCGTGTCTTTTTATCGACACAGTGAGCGTACCTGGTTGTTCGCTATATACAAAGGGTCAATCAAAAATATCGACAAAGGAAAGGAAAGTCGACGCACCAGTGTAGATCCAATCACTAGCCTTCTTGTTGAGTTCTTGCATCCGACGCTGATGAGCTTTACCCTCATTAGAGAGCTCCTTAGCACGGGCTCCGTTTCCGCTAGTGTACGCTTGCTTGCTCTCCTCGAAACAGCGCGCCATGGCGTCACCCTCCTGGTTCGCCTCATCACGCAGACGGCGGTAATGCTCATCCTGCTGATTGACCTGGTTGTCGTCCTGGCCATAATGTTACCACGCAGTCGAGCTGCAAAGAGCAAAAAAAATCCTGACCTCACGTTTGGGCGGTGGGGTATGGTGCTGCTGCTGTTGATGTTGCTGGGGCGGCTTACCGCTAGGAGGCCGATGCTGTTGTTGCTGTTGCTGTGGTGGCCGATATTCTTGCTTATGGGGCTGCTGATGCTGATGCTGTTGCCCTTCCTGAGACTGCGGTGTACCGGACGATCCGAAGACGCAGTTCAGGAGGCCCCCAAAGAGTTTGCCTAAGAATGACATCGTGGTGGTGGTGGTTGTCCGCAAGGTCATAACCAGGTGTGACAGTCGCACCGTCACCACTCATATACGCGCCAACAGCAAACACGTGTATTAACAAGAAGACAAGAAAATATGTAAGAGTCGGCACTATGATACTTTCGAGATACATGCGAACACTAAATCTCTAGACCGACCATAACGAACGCAGGATCAACTTTGAATGCAGGCTTGGTAACGACGCTGCCACCCACATACATCAAAGCGTGCAATAGCTCGCTGAGATGCGACGACGAGCGTTCGAGGACAATGACCAAAGCAGTGCATTCGAGCTGCTCGTCCGCCAGATCCAAGAGGGCAACGATGCTATTGAACCATCAGTGATGATCCGAGATTGAGAATTGCAGCGGATACGCACCTGTCCCTGAGGCTGACCATCTGTGCACTTTTTCCATCGACGTAGAGCGTCTTGGGCTGGCCAGGGAGGGCCAAGACCATACCATGGAAGTCGGCGGCAAGCTGAGGGCCAGAAATGTTCACACGCTTGGCGTACGGCAGAGCACTGAGCCCGTCGTCTGGGAAGACTGTCATCAAAAAGTCCAGTGCGTCCTTTTCGTCGCCGCCGAATTCTGAGCCGCTGTCGCTGCCTTCATCGGGGGTGAGCGGTGGAGTTGCAAGGTCGGACCCGGCTCTCTTGGGAATAGCGCGGGGGGCAGCGGCGAAGGCCTTGTGATATGGAGAGGGAGACTGCGCCGTGCCGATAGGAAACTTGGACTCATAGGTTGTTTGTTGGAAAGTGTTGCTAGGCGAAGGAGGGAAAGGATAGGAAGGGAAGACTGGCGCCGCACTGTCTCTCACACAATGCGACGACCCTCGGTCAGGAGGGCATTTAGCCTGGGGGGTGTCAAAAACGCCACTGTGGAGGATAAGCCCAAATTCAGTAGATGATGGAAGAGCATTACCTCCGGTCCGCCAGAGAACGTAGTAGAGTAGTAGTACATGTTATCCGATCCTTCCAGTTGGCACACAGCGAGAACGCGAGGGTCAGAGTCGAAAGAGTATGCTGCCCCATCTCCAACGGCCATAGGTCCGTTGCTGATGATGCCGAGTCAGTATTGTGCATCTCCGAGACAAAAAACGAGAGCACGAACGTGGGGCAGAGACTAGATTTCGGTTTGGTAAAATTCATAGTGGAATTCAACGACATTGTCTGCCAACTTGGTGATATGTGTGGTGGGAGCTGCGAGATGTGTGTGAAAAACGAAGGACGAGTCAAGCGCAGATTGCGACTACCTTATAAATGTTTTGGTGGCGACGGAGTGGTGCAAGAGTTGGTGCCGGCCGGTTCTCCTTGGCGGCCGAGAGTCGATGCTGGAGCACAGCAGTCACAAACAAAGCCGGCATCACGGCAGTAATTCAGTGGCGCTGTCAGTTGACATAGCGGAGACACCAATTTGGACACAATAGAAAGCTGCACAAACTCTGGTTTCCTTCCAGAAGAGTCTCGATACGAGTGCAGGCAAGAGTCATCGGCTGAAGCGCTGAACACTGAAAAAAGCAGCAGGTGAGGAGGATGCATGTTTGGGGTCAAGCGCAGTGCTCCTCGTGTATACCCAAGCGCGAATATAAGAGTCTCCTGCCTCGTGCCGTCCATGATCGTGCTTCAATGAAAGCTTCATTCACGGTCCACTTCTTTTGCTATAAGTTACATACTTCGAATGACCCTTCTCTGAACAGAAATTGAACATGTGCCGCTAAACGAGGGCGAACCATAAAGTAGAAGTGTACAACATGACCGGTATCGATATAACCTAGATCTAACTTTGGGTGACACCTTACCATTCCGCTTTCGACCCAGAACCACCATGGCACAGCTGGCCGACGACAACGCCCCTGGGCCTATGCCCCCCTCTGCATGAACCCAAGACCTCCTGTGGGCCACTTCGCGCGTCGAAATTCACAACCTTAGACTCGAGCTGGAGAGCAAATGCGTTATCTTTCTCATCAGCTGGTGTATGCTTTGAGCAGTAGTATTTTCTCTGCAGTTCCCCGTGCTGGATACACATTCAACTCAGTCGAAAACGCGTGCGGATGCTTCAAAAAGCGAGGACTGACTTAGTAAATGCAAGGAGCAAAAGACACTACACCATTGAAGCTCGCAAAACTAGAAAATCGAACCAAACTGTTCTGGTGGACCTTACTCCCCTTTAACCATGAATTTGTCTCTTAGCCCGACCACACAGCAGGGCCAGCTACAACAGTATTAATTCTCTTCTCAGCGCTGGGGTAATAGCAATACTCACGGGCCTCGTATCCAGAGTATCCAGCCGGGAGGCTGTAAATATCTTTCGCAAAGTCAGCTTACTACCGACTTCAAATGCTTCAGGCGCACTAATGTCGATTCCTGGGTCGGTCGCAGAATAAGCTCCTGGGAACGCAACCGTAGGACCGGGAGAGCCGCTGCCACCTCCGACGACGTTTAGCTGCGCGCACGCAATGTAGAATTGGGGTGCGTTGGCGATGTGGAGCGCGATCTGTTCAGCACGGAGGAGATATTGTCTGCGATGGAAACGGTGTCAACGAAATGAGTACAACGAGGTCGATGGAAGGAGGGCTTGCCCGCTTGGAACGCCCGCTGGAATGGTAAAGTTGAACTCTTGGATGTCTTTCGTGGGGTTAGTTGTCACAAGCAAAGGATGTTGAGTGGACCTCTTTTACTTTCAGAATCGAACACCAGCCCAGTGTCAGCCGCGTAGGACGGTGACCATTCCCAAATCTTGAACCAGGTTGAGCCCAAGCCAGCGGATTCAGAGTCTGCAGACGGGACAGCGGTCGACAGATAGGCAGAGAAATACTGGAATGATCATTGTAAGTGGGCTTGTCCACAGGCCGTGGGGAGGTCATAGTACATACCCCGGGATGGCCCATAGTGTTTGATGCTTTGAAGCCAACATTTGATCCTGCCGACACTGTAGCAATACCAGCGCTCGCAGCAGAGGTGTCGTCAAGTTCATAGCAGCGGATAGAGTCGCTGGTCACATCCTCCAGCTAACCGATCTCAATGAGCATCTATCATATCTGCAGCAAGCTGAAGATGGCTTACAGGGCCCTGAGAGTAGTGGTTCTCTGTGATGCGAACATATTCCCACTCTGCCGTGGTCGTGCCATTCACGATGAGGCTGGGAAACGTATCTGAGAATGGTTAGCGAACGTTGTTGAGGGACGACTATGGGCTGTCTGACAGTGTGCGAAGGCTAGAGGCGCAAGGGCAAACAGAAGGAGAGCTTTGGAGAACATCGTGAGCAAAGAGCCTCCATTGACGTCGTTCGAGTTATAAGGCTGCTGCGCGGATAATCAGGGCGCCGAGAATTAAGCTGTACGAAGTGGACAAAGTCAAGTAAAATGCGTGCATGCATTCGAGTACAAATTCAATCGTCGGGTAACTTTCGGATGAAGTGCATTAGGGCACAGTCACAAGGAAAAGCGACTGAGTGGATTCGGAGAGGGTATTGTGATGCAAAGGGCTCAAGGACTAAGCAGATTTGAATGCATCTCTTCGAGTTCAACCTTGCGCGCGCCGTGTTGCCGTTTCAAGTGCCGGCCCGGAACTTATTGGAAGGAGAATTTCGGCCAGATTAATATCGCAGGTTCATTGGAATATTGTCCTCTACCGTCAGAGAGTTTTCGACGCGTGAGCAGTGTTGACGTTGAGAGTCGAGTGGCAACTTGACAATATTGGCATTGGCCCGACGATCACAATGACAATAGCAATAGTCAAATGCCGGTAGGCCCCATTACCTGGGGTCATACCGCCTGCGTTTGCCCACCATCTACACGCTCTGGTATCGCCATGCTACAACCGAATACTTCGTACACCCTTGCGGCGAAATCGAACCAGAAAACTAGCACAGACCTCCCTCAAGAACGTCATGCTCTTTCAATGAAATTGTCGACCCCGGCGCTAAATGCCCTCGCTGCCCAGCCACCACCTACAGTAGAGATGGAATTCGATGGCCCTTCGCCAGTGCGTTTATCTCCAATGCTGTCTGACTCAAACTCAACACCTTCTTACAGGGCCTCTATGTCAACGGTACATTCTTCCCTATCACATTCGCTGAGGAAACCGGCGTTGGCCGCCACGAATTATTCCAGGACAAGAATGGGACGCTCAAATCATACGCGGTGGTCACTGGACAAGTTCACGTATCGCAAGGAGAGCTCAGTGAAGAGGTTGCTGCACGGGTCCAACAGTCGACTCGAGCGGCCCAAGAAGAGAAACAAAAGCGCACTACCAAGATGCTGGACGTTCCTCCACCAACAACGTCCACAAAGGCTCCCTCAAAGCGCAAGGTGACAGCACCTGCTTCGCTCCCACCAAAACCAGTCGCGCCTACTACCTCGAAGCCTTCATCTGACCAAGTCATGTCCCCGAAAGAGACTGCAGACCTTAGAATTCGCATCATACGCACAGTCAACTATGAGCATCGCACATTGACCCAAATACTGGACCTTCTGGCGAAAGAGAAACCCATGTCTGTTCGTGACCATGTACAGGAAATGTTTCTTGAGGTGCGTGATTGTAGCCACACATCTGAGCTGTCACTCACATTCCCTTAGTTATGTGAACCAGATGGACATGGAAAATACAAAGTCAAGGATGAGACATGGCTGCACGCTAATCCTCGTTCGTGGGACGTCCGCGCTGCTGAACGTGACAAACTCCTTGTGGCAGCTCGAGCTGCTCTCACGCGATTGGGACATTCTGCGACGAGCCCCGCGATGCAACGTATAGCTCCAGAACCTGCTTCGTCTTCGGCTAGCAAAGCTAAGCCATCGAAGCCCTCCAAACCGGTCTTGAATGCCGCGGCTGCGAGGGATACATCGCGGGCTCCGTCAGCGATGGCATCTCCTGCGCTGAGCTCGAGTAGTAGTTCATCCAGTCGTCGTCCTGGATCAGGCCACATGCGCAATCCTGTCCCCTCTGCTCGTCCCAAGGACGATGCAGGTCCCAGCAATTTGGCAGGACCCCCGCGCCCAGATCCTCGTGTCAAACAGTTGCGCGAGGAGCCAAATCCAGAGGCGAGAACCAAGCAGCGTCGTGACTCGTCGGCCAGTGACCGTGATATCATGCGAGACGGCGGGTCATTGAAGCGCAGACAACCTAATCGAAACGACACTGACGACGAGGAGGGCTCGCATGCAGCTCAGAAACGTCGCAAGGCAAGCGACGGCGGGGCGCTTCCTGTGACAGTGAAGCGTGAACAGGAGACGAAACTACCTCCGAGCAACAAGGACCACAGAGGGTCTGCTCCTCTTCCATCAAAAGACCGTAGGGACGTGCTTCCTCTCCCCTCAAGAGTTGCACCGGGACCTTCACGTCCTAAAGTTACCAAGGATCAGCCTCTCACTCCCGCACCTGCACACGGTCTTCCGAAAAAGCCGACGACAGCCTATATTCCACCGGTAATGAAGGCGTCCTCGTCCTCTAGGTCATCGACGACAGAAACGCGGCGTCGGCGGGAAACTGTTGACTACACGTCCTCAGAGGACGAGAGCGAGGCGCCTCCAAAGAAGATCAAGCGTCCCAGCACGTCTAACACCACTGCCTCTACCTCGCCTACAATACACAAGCTTTCAGTCCCGCCTATGCGTATAGCCAAGGACAAAACGAAACTGCAGAAGTACAACGCCCTTTACAACGAGTACCTGAAGGTACAAATGACCCTCTCTGAGCAGAAGGGGCGGCTATTGGAACTCAAGGAGGCTATCCAAGCTCAGAACGGGCCTGTGGTGGATGAGGGTGGCGACGTAGAGGCCCTTGGACGTGACGAGCTCAAGGCGCTCGTGTCACGTTGGAAGGATTTGCGCGGGCAGGTTATTGGTTTTTGGAAAGAGCATTCGTGAGTCGGGGCTGCCATCCGATTATCTGTGTTGTGGACGAACGTTTTGTGGATTGGGTGGAATCTTCATTATCGTGTTAGTACTTGTGAACTGCTCTAGCTATCGGTGTATATATATATGGACTTTGTTATTCAATTCAGGATGTGCCTTCAAAAAGTGTGTATAAGTATTTTGTCTTGCTGTAGACCGTCTTCTTTCCAGCATTAGGTTGACCGTCCAGACTCGCGCAGAGATGACGCGTCTGGGCTTGCGCGCGTCGACGCGATCGTGATCAAGAGTCAATCGCTGTCTGAATCCCTCATCATGCCATTCTACACCCCAAAAGCCAACGTTAGTCTCGAAAAGACGCTCATTCTGGTGCGCGCATCTCCCTGCAAATAGAAACTGCGTGAACGAGCGTAGACGTAGCCCGTCGTATCAGCAGCCAATGTTTCCCAACTCGCGGCGGATCTGCTCATAGCATCGCTGTCCCTCAAGTGCATTGGGTCTTTCGACCCAGGCTATTTCATTCCCATGGTGGGCTCCCGTGAGGACGGGGAGGACGGTATTTGTACGGCATGTGAATGTGCGTGCCATCCTAGTCTCAATACCCAACAGTGCTAATCACTTCCCAGTGTACAGCCGCGACGACAAAAACATCATCGTTATGCAGCAAAGGTCTCCGCCTCTCAAGGTCACGGTCCCTGTCCCCTTCTCCCATAGTGATACTGAACAGTATTCTCAGGCGCGCAAACAAGAATTCGTCCACGAGCTACTGTCCTTCCTGCAAGAGTCGCATTTCTCCGCAGTGCTTTTTGCCTCTGGGGTGGATTTGTCCAATCGTACCGATGCACAGATGATGTACGCTCACAATTCCCCTCTGGACGCAACGCGTACACTGACCATCCCAAAAGCACGCCGTTCTACATCATATCTCCCAAAACCGCCCCCAGCTACCCAGGCTTAGCCAACATTCCGCTTCCAGAATACACATCTCCAGTTCCACAGTACATTGACGGCGCAAACGCCGAGCCCACAATTCCATTTATCCCTGGAGGGGGTCTGACCCGGCGCATACTCTCATCACTTCCATCTGGTTACACTATTCCGACCGTAGCATTGCTGCAATTCGTTCCGGAGGGTGACAACAAAGGAGACGCACAGGCGCTCGCCAGCGTCATTGCCCAGGTCGGCAATTTCAACGACCTGATCACGGCTTGGAAGCAGCCAGGAAGTTGGGGCGCAGGATTGTTCGGGACACCGCACGACCAAACACTGTATGGATGAAGAGAAGGAAATGTAGCATGAAGGCAGAAATAAAAGTGTACATATAACAAGCGAAAATATGCGAGGGCGCGACGTATGGAATACAGAGGTGGATTTATTGCTTCCCAGCGATGCCAATCCGGTTTTTCTTTCCCTTCCCCTTCGATGCCTGCTGTAATGTGACATACGCATATGGATCGACTTTTCCTTTCTTCGCAACATCGCCACCTGCTTTCTACAGAATAATGAGTTCCGTATTCGTTGTATAGAACCGGAGGGCAAACCTTGGACTTGAACTCGTGACCCAGCTTGACATCGCTCTTCCGCTTTGACTTGGGTTTCTGGATGCCCTCTGCATCATCCATTTCTACATCCGCATCTTCCTCCTCTCTTCTCCGTTTCTTGGTATCCTTGTTGAATTTGACTTGACCATTTGGTCCGCGCTTGAAACCGTCGACGGACGAGATCGTTTCCCTGTACGCAGCGCCGGCAAGGAGGTCTCCCGCATCGGCCTCTACCGCCGCGTCTTCATCGTCAATAACCATCTTTCCTGTGTCCTCATCTGTCTTGAACTTGGATGCTTCCTGACCGGGTTTTCTCTTCTTCCCATTGCCCGCAGTTGTGACTTTTGTAGCGGCGCCATGCAGTAAATCCATAGGCTCATCGTTGTCCAGACGTATGCGCGCGCCTTCGAATTTGCGCTGGCTCGCAGAGGGCTTGCCTTTTTGCTGGGGCACATCTTCGTCATCACTGTCATCGAGTTCGCTGTCGCTGCCGTATAATACATCCTCGAACGCGTCGCCCGCCGTAGCTTTAGGGGCATCAGCCTGTAACAGATCAGCAAAACAGTATCGTGGAAAACGGAGGTACGCACCTCATCGTCGCTACCTTCCTCTTTGTTGGCTTTGCGACGCTTGGCTCGGTCCTTACGCTTCTTGATGTTGATCAAGACCTTGACCGCCTCTTCATCCTGTGCTACGCCGTATACCTCATCCCACGGGAAGCGCCTAAGCAGGCGCTCGAAAATATGCCGAACCTTGACCTTGAAGTGATTCTTGTGGTCGTGCGACCAGCTGAGCAAGGCAAGCACCAAGTCCTTGAGGTGTGGGCGGATGATGTCAACAGGGAGCGTGTGGATGGCCAGCTTAACGAAGCCAAGGACAGATTTGATGATTTCGCGGTTCGCAGATGTAAGGAAAACCAGCAACGTTGTGAAGATTTCAGAATGCATCTGTGATGAAATGACATCTATCAGACTACATTAGTGACGGGAAAAAACGATATGATTGAATGTCGCACCCTTGAACTCGAAGACAAGGCGAGATATCGCGGTAACGCTGGCGCTGATCATATGGGGCGTCGCACCAGCAAGACCACCAGCCATCATCATCATGAACTCCTCGATACTTGCGTTGGCTGTGTGCCGTCAGCTTCATGGACCACAGAGCGACCGGTTGTGCGCACCTGGCTTAGCATCATCCTCATCCATACCATCAATCATGTCACGCTTGACAGTACCACCCTGCGCCATCCTTTGTCCCATGGTAACAACCAAGTCAAATGCAGCAGACCGCGCCTTGTCTGACGGCTCCTTGGTAGCCAGAACGGCTTCGGGAATCAGAAGTTGAATGACATGAAGTGAAGACGAATCGAGCTTCGCGACTAGTCCAGTCAGGAGAGTAGAGCGATCCTGGCATTTAGCGAGTGAGCATCACTAAGGGTATGTACACAAACATGCATACCCTCTTCGCGGCAGGTAACAAACTCTCAGACCAAGTCGCGATGCGTTGGATGAACGCCGCAGTATCGATCTCGACCTTCCCACTATCGACTAGCTTCGAAAGGACCTTGTAAGCGCGCTTCTGCACCGCCGTGTCTTTGGCACAAAGAACATCTTGGGCACTGCAAAGCTCGAAGAGGTTCTGGGAGTCGACAGGCGAAATGACGGGAAGGATGATAATGAGCAGATCAAGCGTGACGACGAGGAGATTGTCGTCGGACCCATGGCTTCCCTGCCCTGCTAGCTGGACATTGGTCTTGAAAAGCGCAATAACCTTCTGGTAAGCTTTGGCAACATTCTAATGCGGTTTAGCGTGGTGGTCCATGGGAGAAAAACGACAGCTTACCTGCTCGCCGGCGACGCCGACCCATGCTGAGATAAGGTCGCCGATGAGGTTGCGGTGCTGGCGACCGATACTCCCAAAGACATTGAAGAAAACAGAAAGCCAACTCTCTGCCTGAGTAGACAAGAACTCGACGTTTTTGCGCGCCTGCTCGGGTGAGATTCGGCTGGGATTCACGGCCTCCTTTGATGCAGCGATAGCCACGTTTGAGTCAACCATTGTCTTCAACCCCTTCACTATCGGTAGTCGAAGGGAAGGTTGACTGTAAAGGAGCTGCGAGAGTAGCTGCGAGAACTGGGCGGAAAGAGCCTACTTGCACGATGAGAACGGAATCAACGGAGTGAGCAAAAATGCGTACGGTGCTGAGGTCTGGTGTGCCATGGCAATAACCTGCGAATCCTGCCCAGGTTTGTGCAACAAGGACATCCCAAACCTTCACCTCAGACTGCCGCCCGTCGATCTCCGCCTTCTGTTGCAGGTCGAACATGCGCTCGCTCAATGGAACGAAGAACGAGACGAAGTGCGATAGAGGCGAGGGATGCGGTTGTGCGAGCAATGGGAGTAGATATGCGCGAGGCTCATTGCCGTCTTGGCTGTGTGATTGTTAGTACACCGCTAGAATGCAGACATGACTGAACTTGCCGATCCTTGGGTTCCAAGTTCAACGGCAGAAGTCTCAGTATAACATGGGGACCCAGTGTCCGCATCGCTGTCGACAAAGCCTCGTCCGCCGCCTCACGATGCTCGAACGACTTTTCCGTCCGTAGTTGGCCTATGTGTTGAATAACCGGCGTAAACAGCTGCTCAGCCACTTCCGGTTTATGCACAGCGATGCTGGCCATCAGAGACGAGATAATAACCAAAACCTCGGGGATGCAATGTGCGTATTGTAGCGAGTCCAGTGCTCCCGTCGTTTTGGTGACTATCTTCGCGACAGGACTGGAACTATCCGAACCGCCTCTCTCGACCATCTCCATGTCGAAACAGCTGGCAAGTACACTGAGGGTGTTGGCAGCCTCTTTACGGATGGATGCTTCCTTGGATTCGAGGAATGCCCAGACGGTTTTCCATGCCTTGGAGACCTCTCCGGCCCAGTCATCGGAGTTACAGTGACGGTACGCCAGCATGGCCGTGCCGATGAGGTGTATCCAGGTGCAGGAAAGGGATGTGTCCGAGCGCGCAGGAGGGAAGGATAGAATGACCTTGATGATTTCAGGGATCGCAGTCATGGTCGGATTCGTGTCTTCATCGTCTCCAAGAGTGCAGAGGTCGGAAAGGACCGAGTACGATGATTGGGAGAGGTAGGTGTTTCCCAGACGGGGCAGAGCAAGTAACAGTGTGCTGATGGCTGGCAGCGACTAGGTCGGTGTAAGTGGAGACCCATGGCGCAATTTGCGTGACTTACAGAGGGAGGGAGATGTGTGAGGATGGGTTTCATAAATGCGAGGAGGTGAATGCCGTGCTCGGTTCCGCCATTCGAGGTAGTCTTGCCTTGTTTCGCTCGTTGGATAGGTCCCTGGCTAATCTCTGCCAGTACGCCCTTGACCCAGTCTGCAACGCGCTCAGCATATGGGTGTCGAACCATTGGCGTGGGTGGATGAATCAAGATATCCCTGACGAGATCTGCAGCCCTCTTGCGCACTTTTGGTCGGGGATCCAGACAGAGCTGAAGAATTGTTGCGAAGGACTGGCGGATGCCTTGTACTTCGAACTGAGTGCGGTCGAGAGCCAGCAGCAGAGATTGATAAATCGTGAGTTGTGACCGTAGCGGGGGTGCATTTTGTTGGAATAATGGAAATAGTGGGGACGTGAGCTTGAGGATTGGGGAGAGATTTGACTGGATCACTGGTTGAGGGACAAACGGTATCACAAGCGCTAACAAGTAGAGCACTCCAGGGAGAATGTCTCCTTCCCCCATTCCCGTCTCGTTCTTCTGAATAGTTCCCTCCAAGGTTGTGAGCAGCATGGCAAAGTAAGCAGTGGGTGTTTTGTCTGCATTTTGTTCTACTAGCGTCGCTTCCAGAGCTGCCAAGAGTGTTGCGGGCGTTCTTTGGTGTGGCAACGAAGACGATGTATGCCCGCGTATCTTCTCCAGTGCGCGTTCCATGGTGTCAAGACGGCAGGGTAGATCGCCGTCTAAGGTGTGACCAAAAAATATTTTGATCGCTGAAGATATATACATGACGTAATACACCGCTGAATTGCACAGAATCCAGATTGGCTTGCCAACTTACAAGCTACATGCATTCGCCTGCATGCATACAAGAAGAACACTTTTTGGACCACGTTTACATTTCACTTTCAATCAGCATGCATAAACATGCTGGCCGCTACAAAATCTAACATATGCACAAGAAGAAATATGAAGACAAGCCAGCGCCTTCGACCAACTGTGCCAACTCAGTCATTGAAGCTATCGGACATCAAGCTTGTCCACCCTTCCCTCTATTGGCTTTGGCCTCCTCCATTTCTTCGCCCCTCATCAGAGCCTGCGTGTAACAAAATATTGCAATGAGAGAATACAGGGCCGCATTTGTTCCCTAAGATGCGGTCTTATAAGCGACGATAGCCTGTGTGACAGAGTACTCACCTGGTAGTAGAGGACACAACTGAACGCTTGGAAGAACAGCAATACTATTCGCATAGGAAAGCTTCGATAAACGGATAGCGCCTTGAATACTGGTATTGGAAACTCGAGTGCGAGTATGAGGAGGCCCTGGATCATTGCGCTGATTTGGATAACGGGGGTCTTTACAATGAGCATGATGAAAACTGAGGCAGCCGGAGAAGGCCTGTGGAACCATAAGCAAAGGATCAACAATGAGTCGCATACACGTACTGAAGGCCTCCCGGGTCGCGGAGAGTGCCGCCAACAAAGTCCCAGAAGAACTTGCGATAGAATATGCCGAAGAATCCAGACCACACGGCGTCTGGCCGTATTAGCGTGATGTGAGCGCGGTCCATGACAACGTTACTCACAAACGCTGGCCGTGATGGAAATGAAGCGCGCAAGATCATGCCAGACAAGGGCTCCCATAATGAACAAAGGTGATGGGTGGGTTAAGGGTGTATAGGTAAGGTCGACGATTTGAAGTATTGAGCAGGAAGACCGGCTTCAACGATAAGCAAGGCTGGCAGGTTGGATGCGAAGTGAAAGTGAAAAGTTGAAGAAACGAGCCCAGCTCGGGGGAGAAAGAAAAGGTGGAGGAAAGAAAGAAGGTGGTGGTTGCAAGACAAGAGGAAGGGATGGCGATCCGAGCCTATGTACCATCAGATGGACGCGACCCGACAGACTGGTTCCATAGGGCATCCCAGGGGCGGCCGGGCGCGTCGGCGTGATGGCGAGGAGGCGAACGTCGGGGCACAGACACACCAGCAGCGGCCGGGATGCATTCCAAAGTTGAATGTGCATACAGCAACCTAGAGCCAGGATCGCGCCGCCGGTAGCTTTAGTCGGCGCCACGGTAGAGGTCCTTTTTCGTAGCCTGCAGACCGTCATAAAGGTCTTGTTTTGGCCAGGGACAATGAACAATACGCGTTAGCCATGTATAAATGTACTGTACGTGTAGGTGTGTAAGTGAGCAAATAACATCAACATCAGTCTCATCTCTTCCATCGGCCACCACCCGCGGCGATAATGCCGCCGAAACCCAAGCCAAGCAGCAAGGCGCCTGCAAAGGTCTCAAACTCCAAGGATCTCATCTCTCTTGGGTCTCGTCACGTTCAGGACACCCGCAAGGGTAGGCGCGATGCCAATGGAAATCCGATTCCCAAGGAGCGCGGCACGACAACAAAGGCGCTCATTCTGCGCAATGCCAAGAACGGTGCCGGCGCTGGCGAGCTCGTCGCCGTCACTCGTTTGACAGGCAGAGAGAAGCTGGACCTTTTGGCTGGTTTGTAGTCGTTTGCCTCTTATTTGCGTCGGGGCGTTCACCTTCTACACAGAGGATTTGATCCAACGTACTATGCAACAAGCAGTCTCCGCTCCATTTGACATCGAGACGTGTCTGCGTATCGCAGAGTCCCAGTTCTCCAGTATGTCGCGTCGCTACTAATGACAGTAACTTTCTGCTAACATCGGTAGGCTACCTCGACGATATCCACAATCTACACGACCCCGACTTCTTTCAAGGCAAGATAGACGAAGAGCTCAAGGCCCGCGTTGTCAGGGAAGTCAAAGACGATGAGGGAAGACGCGACGACGCGATCCGAGACCCAGCTTTCATAGCATCCACTATCGCTGCTCGGTATGTGCTCCTCTTTTCCTTGTACAGTCTAGTCTTCATCTCCTCGATAAAGTGTCCACAATGCCTATCTCCTCGCGTCCGCGTGGAAAATTGTTGCTGACAACGTATGCGAAATGCAAGAAGACGCAGTTGTGAACGAGAATATCAAGGAGCGGTTGGAACAGAAGAGTTTCCGCGCGCGCTACCTCTGCCTCCGTGACGTGCTCAAGATTATCGTCGACCTCACTCAACTCAAAGTCGCCACTTTCGCCACTACTTCACGTAAGATGTTCCCCATTTTCTCGTCCCTTTTGTCTAAGACCGCCTTGTGCAGCGCATTACTCCAAGTATTTCGTTGCCGTCAGCGCAGACGACTCGGAAAAGATGACTTTTGACAAGCACGGTTTGAAGGATGCCTGCAAGTCCTTCCTTGACTCCATCATGATTGAGATGTGCTTTCCTCAAGGAGAATATCCCAAGAGTGTACTGTTCCAGATCTTGCATGACGCAGTCGAAGAAGCCCCCCGAGAGGCGAAGCGTTTCCCCCAGACAATGTGGGATGCCATTGGCGACCTTTCCGTGAGTAGTGGCGAATGGTTCCATTGCCCGACTAACGCCCTGCACAGGTATGCGTACAGCTCATGGAGATGATTGAGGCCCCTCTCCTTGGGCCAAATTATGAGGAATACCTGAAGACTAACCGCGACATGCCCAAGGCGTTCACACAATGGACTAATGCAGAACAACTCTCGGATCGTGCAGCTGACCTCAACCACAAGCTTGAACGTCTTGTGTCTCCCCTCACCAAGGTTTCGAATCGTACTGCTCTTGATAGCATCTGGAAGCAAATCAACCTGGTATGAAGTTCATTGCAAGTAACCGCATTCGTTGCTGACTGTCGTCCTAGAACTATCAAGCAACATGCAACAAGGAGCCTGACGTTCTTTGGAATCTCTCCGACGCTCTTTACAAAGCTCAGCCGCGCTGGTCTTACGCGTTCGCCCGTCGGAAGATTGCCGATGACTCGGATGCCGACGACTCTGGGGACGAGGGTGGCCAGCGCAAGCTTCCCGGTAAAAAGAAAACTCTTGCCATCAAAGCGGGCTATGAGAGTGATGATTCTATGCCCCCTCTGCAAGATGTCTCTCAGTCTGACGAGTCGGAAATGGACTTCAGTGTTACCGAGGCGGAGAGCGTCACAAGCGATGAGGAAAGCGAGTATGACACAGATGAAGAAGACGAGATTCGCGGTCTCATTCGTGATGCCATGGACACCGCTCACGACGCGGAATGGCTCGAGAACAATGTCGGAAAGCAGGACAATTCTGAAGAAGACCGCCAGAGTAATCCTTTCCTCAGGCTTCTTGGATCTCTTCGTGGTGCGTCGCTTGTCCTGGTGAGACCTCAGTTTCTGAACACCGCGCACAGGTCGTGTCTTCAATTCCAATCCCAAAGTCAGCCCACGCGCTCGCCCGCCTAAGGCTGCAACACCCAAGACTGCCGGTACCAAAGGTTATAACGAAATCATTTTTTTCCAGGTATAAAGTGCTGAAAATTTCTATAGCCGTCCCAGCTGCCGCAGCTAAGAGCACAAAGACGACTGTCGAGGACGACGACGATGATGAGGACGAAGGCGAAGGCAAAAGCAAGTCCAAGAAGAAGAAGAAGCCCAAGAAGAAGAAGAAAACTACTGCTACCGCAGAGACTCTCGCCGCAAGTGGTGGATCTACTCCTGCGCCGGTTGCTGCTCCAGCTGTCGTTTCTGCCCCAGAGGCCAAGGCTGCTGCTCCTCCGTCGCAGACCACTGCCAAATCCGCAACCACCCCTCAGGACGCACCGGCCTCGACTGTGTCAAGTGCAGCTCAGCAACCAGCTACAGCAAAGGAAAAAGCCAAGTCGCGCGGTACTGTTTCTAACGTCAAGGGGGTTCTAACCAGGTTTGGTGTTACCAATGACCCGAGCGAAGAAGAGCAAGTGTCCAAGGGCAGGAAGAGGCACTGGTATAGTACCATTGGGAAGAAGAGCACGCACCATTTGCAGCAAGTGCTCAACACCTCTGAAGATGTGACCAAGGGAAGCCCAGGCATGAAATGGGACACCTTTGTGAAGGTATGTCAGAGCGTCTGCCAAACGCGAACGATTATTGACGATGAGGACTCGCAGATGATGACGGACATGGGCTTCACTCACAACCCAAGCCCTGCTGGATCTGCCGTGCGCTTCGATCCGCCTGGTGGTAGCGACCGCGTACGTTGATCTGTTTATTGTTCTCGAACGTGACTAACCCCGACCTTTTCTGCAGTCCATTACCTTCCACCAGCGTATGTCGGTCTGTTTCCCGCTCCGAACGATACTGATCACAATGCAGCGCATCCTGGCCCTTATATCCACGCAAAGATGCTCAAGGAGTTCAGCAAGAAACTGAGGAAGTACTATGGCTGGGCTCCCGAGGAGCTCGAGGGTAACCTATAGGTCATCAATGGCGCCGCTTGTCAATGACTTGAAATATGTATCAATTCTGTATGTCGTCGTACTTACCTCTCCTGCTTCCTGTCCGTCTGTATGCATCTTGACGTCGTGTATCCTTTGCTATGTATTTTGCACGCCTACTAGTACTCTGCTACTCAATACGACGTTGCTGAAATTCCGGTCTACATCTTCACTTTGTGGGTTGGTGTACTTGAATCCATTCCCCATGTTCAGCGCATGTGAGACCTTCAACGGCAGAGGGCGACCATGAGCCAGGTTTCTGGGGCATGTCAATTGTTTGTCCATTGTTATTTCAATCCGCTTAGCCGACGGCGATGACTAAGCGGTGCATTCACAATCAAGGACCACAACAATGGATTGCGGCCTGTTGCTCTTTTGACTTTAACGACCACTACACCCCGTAAACGAGCCGAAATGCCACCCGCGAACCCTATCTTACGCGATGGTACGCTCTATCTTATTAGTTATGAACACAAAGTTGGAATACCTCTTAGATACTGCTACCCCAACGTACGACGTTTTCCGTCAAGTGTCGTCTTCAGAGGCGGCGGCTCTTCATGGGTACGTACATTCTTGGATGTAGGCATTCTCTGAAGGAAAAACAGGCAGGCTGCCAAGACGCCCCTCATTGCCGGCAGTGTCTGCGGTGGTCTCATGGGAATTGCATGGATCATCGGCTTCACAATCTACTTTGTCAAGCGCGCGCGGAGAAAGAAACTCAAACGGGCGGTTGAAGCAGGCACCGTAACCCCCGACTCCTTGAAGGGCAAACACAGTCACGAACCCAAGACACCCAAAGGCGAATACGTTATTCCACCTGATCCTGCGGTGCTCTTCGCGCAGAAGAAACCAGGAGAACACGCCTTTCCAGAGCGGGAAGAGAGACATCATGCCAAGCGAGGCCACTCTCACACCAAGAGCAAGGATAAAGTGTATGCTGCTGCCATGGTCAACCAATCGCAGTCAAACATGGCAATGCTTGCCCCGGAGGCCTCAACCGCATCTCTGACAACACGGGGGATAGAGACACCGACAGATTCCCCTTCGACAAGACCTCTCATTCCGGCCCATGTGCAGGACGAAGACCAGAGCAGAGCGACCTAATGGGTGATAGATGGGCATGTATTGTGCGTAATGCCTCTCTGAGCGGTGTGGGGTTTTCTAATATCCCGACAGTTTAACGACTCGTAGTTTTGTACCACCACATTTCCTTGATTTATACAGGTATCTTACAGATGATCTTACACATTTCTACTTCCAATTCCCGGTTGTCTCAATCGCAGTACGCACCAACGTTGGCCGGCTGTGGGTATTCTAATCAGTCATGCGTAAACGGACATCGAAAAACATCACATACCGCGACATCTCTGGCATATCTCATCAAAACTCCACGCTTGACGTTTAGCTTGCTTTTATCAGAAGCTTCCCATTCTTGTTTCCGCGCCTCTTGCTCTTTTTCATCGACCATCCAGTTGATTGTGCGCGTCTCAGAGTCAATGACAATGCGGTCTCCATCCTTGACTAGGGCAATAGGTCCCCCGA
This sequence comes from Cylindrobasidium torrendii FP15055 ss-10, assembly GCA_000934385.1. Lineage (NCBI taxonomy): Eukaryota > Fungi > Basidiomycota > Agaricomycetes > Agaricales > Physalacriaceae > Cylindrobasidium > Cylindrobasidium torrendii. The sequence goes on from KN880431.1 coordinate 207,796, forward strand.
GCCTTGCTTCTGGCACGACATGGCCAATAATGAATCCTCGACTTGCGCCTGTGACGCATGTTTAGAGGTCTTGATTACACCAACCGGAATGCAAACCTCACCAGAGAACCGGCCATCCGTGATGAGAGCAGTGCTGCCGCTCAGTCCTGCTCCGGCGATGGCTCCCGTGGGACCTAAGTGGGTGTCATTCGACATGCCTCATCTATATTCGGAGGGCTAGACATACCAAGCATCTACGGCGCAGTTAACTACCCGTTCACGGAATGTTAGGCAAGAACAAGGGCGAACGTACCTCGGGCATCCCAGGTGCTCCTTTCGGGCCTTGGTACCGGAAGATGAGCACCATCCCGGCCGTAATCTCGCCTGCTTCGAGCGCAGGGAAGAACCCATCCAAGCTACAAGAATTACTTTCGATGTCGACACTTGCAGCAGCAAATCACTCACCTATCGAAACACTTCGCCGTTCCCTAAATAACAGCGTCCATCAGGCATGTTTTCGAACGACGGGGACGGTGACAGAACACACCTCGAAGCGCAGGCCCTCCTTCCCAGTGAGCTTTGCCACCGCAGTGCCCGGCGCGAGATTGCCTCTTAGAATGGTGAGATGGCCAGTCTTCTTTATTGGGTTCTCGAGGCGGTGGATGACATCCTGGTTGTCGAAGTTCAACTCGGGCACGTCCTCGACGTTTTCCGCCAGAGTACGCCCTGTGACGGTCATCTGGCTGCCGTCTATGAGGTCCGTGTTCTTGATCAAGTATTTGAGGATAGCAGGGATTCCGCCGACATTGTGGACGTCCTCCATGTAATACCTCCCAGAAGGCCTGGAAACTGGTTTAGCGCATCCAAGGCGCGAGGACGAGGGAAATTTACTTCAGGTCAGCAATGAAAGGCGTCTTGTCAGCGATCCTTTGGAAGTCGTCGATCTCGAGCTAACGGTGAAATACATTAGTTGAGCACGTAACGATACTGAACAGGCATCGGCAGCATACCTCAATATTGGCTGAACGTGCCATGGCAAGAAGATGTAGGACCTGTGGAAGGGTAGGTAAGTAAAATAATACTATCTTCAACAGAAAGATATTCACAGCATTTGTGGACCCTCCTAGAATATTCACGACAACAATGGCGTTCAAGAACGACTGACGCGTCAAGATGTCGCTATAGTGATACTCCTCAATCCCATGGTTATCCCCCAGTCGATACACGCACCTTGGCTTAAGGTCTAGTTGGAGAAGCTTCTTCATATACTTCGCAGCGTTGTAGCATTCTTTCGCTTTGTCTGGGTATTCTGCAGGGATACTGGCAGAGTATGGTAGCGACATTCCAAGCACCTCGAGTGCCGAACTCATCGTGTTGGCACTAAGAGTCGTAAGATTTCTGACGGCGGGGAGTTTCAATGGCAAACGTACGTGAACATTCCACCACAAGCGCCTGCTCCAGGGCATGCATGTCGCACAACATCATGCAGTTCTTCCTCATTAATCTTCTTCATCGCAAACGCCCCAGGGACTTCGTAGGCATCGGCGATGTTAACATGCTCGCCCTTCTTGAAGCCCATGCTTGGACAGTCTGGAACAAGAATCAGCTTCGACAGCGACATGCAACTAGAGGAATATTCACCGAGGTGACGAACACCAGGCTTGATTGTCCCCCCGTAGATGATAATGGTGGGTCTGTTGTGGCGGACTGCGGCCATAAAACAGCCTGGCATGTTCTTGTCGCACCCAGGAAGGGAGATGTTCCCATCATAATGCTGAGCCACCATGATAGCCTCGATGGAATCCGCTATGAGATCCCGACTAGGCAAACTATGGAAGAATGAGCAATAGCTTGAGGGCGGTGACGGGGTCGACTAACGAGTATTTCATGCCTGACGGAGTCGGTGTTAGTGGGATCGGAAATGGCTTGCTATGGAGAAAGTACCATCATGACCCATGGTAATACCATCACTTTGGAAGCAGAGTGAGTTGAAGTAAACGCGTATCACACTGGAAAAGACACCTGATGCCGATAGTACTAAATGCAAGCCCAATCATTCCAGAATCTTTCAATCCTGCCTTGACGTGTTGCGCGAGGTCCAGCTGCGTAATACTGGTGAGTATTGGATCTCTGATAACCCTAAGGGAGCGCTTACAAGGTGTTTGTTGCAAGGATTTCCTGAAAATCAGCATGTAAGCCACCTCATGCTTGAAAATAACAACAGATCCATTCACCTTCCCACCATACTGGGGAAACGCCCACCTGAGCCTTGTTCATATCCTCTTCCGTAAGACCCGCGGCATACACTATCGACACAGATATTAAAAGACCTTGCGAAGAGCAATCATTGCGACGTACGCATAGCCTGCGCGCCTCCACGCGCCTAGTAGTTCACGATCGCGTTTGTGATCAGCCACATAAACATCCCAATGTCGCATACCTTGTCCTGCGTGAGAAAAGAGGAGATTCTGTTCAGTTTGACCTCTCCATCGACGGGTTTTGCGATAGAATGTCTATATTGTTTTACTCAGTATCCTCTTGCTCGACCTCAAATTAAAATTGGAGGATGGACACACATTTGCACATCGCCTTCTGACATTATTATTGCAGGGATGGAGATTTCGAGGCCTGGAATGGGTTGGGGGACGAAGCTGAGGGGTATATATCGTCTGAACTGCTTCTTATACGCCCGGTTTCTCGCCGGGCTCTCGTGCCGTGTATCGAAAGGACCTATCCTCTCGTTCTCGTGACAGTCTCATGATGTCAACAAACAAAAGTTCACCCGTACAGCGTCCAATGACCAGGGCGCTATTCCAGACAGTGTTGGCTGCCAGACGAAGCATATCGTGCAGACTGTTGATCCATTGCCATTTGCCCTCGGGGTACATGGAATTCAAAGTAGTTCATGCATTGCCATTAAATTGTGTGTACAAAATTGGAGAGTTCGTGTGGTCATAAATAATCTTGTCGTCAAAGCATTGCTGCACTACAGTCCGTCATACAGATATGTGTGTCTAGAAGTCGAATCCAGCCTGGCGGAAGGTATCAAGGCTCACACCAGGCTGAGCTTGGTTCGACAAATCTTCGCGGCCCTATTGGGAGAGGTCAAACACCGTCAGTAGCCACTCACACCCGGGTAAATAAAGTGATGCTCACCATCGTGAGGAAGGTCCTTCTCAAGGTGGACCATAGCTGATCGCTGGTATCATGGTTTCCTCCAGCCCCGGACGTGTCCTGCATCGCCAAGGCGCTGAGGAAGTGCTCTGCGGCCTCCTGGTGCGCACCAATGTTCAGACCTGTGATGAGAAAAGAAAATGAGCATGGTGTTCGGTCCGAATCGTCCGGGTCACTCACAAGCAACGCCGACATTGTAGATTGCCCTGGTATATGTGGGGCGAAGTTGCAGGGCTTCCCTATATGCGCCCAGAGCTTCCTCTGGCTTGCTACCATTCGATAAAGAGGAGCCCAGCCTGTTCCACAGAAGGTAGTCTTCCGGTCGAACAGAAAGTGCAGAGGAGAAGCAATCTTTGGCGCGGTCGTAATCGCTTGTCGAGTAGAACAGGACGCCCAGCGCGATTTGAACTTCAGGGTCAAGGATTCCTTGCTGGTGCTGGTTGCGTGCAAGGCTGAGGAACACTTCGGTGATTTTGGCATTGGCATCCCAGGCGACGTGACGAGTAGCCCTCCAAGTGTCGTCCGGAATATGGTGGTCAGGGTAGCGGCCTCGGAGCCATTTGAGGAGCATTGTGTGTGCTGCACGGTCGAAGGACTCGTTGGTATACGAGATTGCAAGGGACTAAAGGCAGTGAGAATGAAATTCGGTTCTGTGAATGGTGGGAAATACTCACCAGCATGCCACTGCCCGCTGCGCCAGCGCCCTCAGCAATGCGAACACCTTCCTGGAGCGCGCGCATTCCCTGAGTCTCGCGCTCATCCATGTTACGGGTTTCTCCCAAGAGAATCCACGCCTCGAATCCGCCCTCTCCAAGGTCGCCCTTTTGGATAGCTGCCTCAAGAAGAAGAGCTGCCTCCGACAGCGATCCATTCTGTTCCAAAAGTGCTTTTGCCTCTGCAAGGTGCGAAGGAGACGGTTGCGCGAGATATTTGTTATTTTGCTCTGCAGGATGGTGAGCAGGTGCAACGAAATAATGCAAGTTCACTGACCAAAGGCATAATCGCCGAGAATGGGGATGCCGTCGCTATCGAACTTGATGGGTTCGTCCATTTCCCCACGGTCTTGCTCGGCCCCACTCTTCCAGGCACTTTGCATCATGGATTCAAAGTCGTAGTCGACATCGGCCTCCTGGTGACCTCCCATCATTGTGTTGAATTCGGATTCCCACTGAGCGAGGTCTTCGGGAGTCTGTTGGACAGACGTCGTTGGCTCAAGGTACCTATGGCAGAATGAATACAGGGAGCATCATCAGGAAAAGTTAGACGCACGCGTCAGGTTTTGAAGATATAGTAGCACTAGCCATGGATTCGGTGACTTCCTCGATGCGGGCACTCGATTGCTCCGCCATAGTCGCGGCTTGGGCGAATGCAGCCTCGAAATCGGCCTCGCGAATCTTGCCCTTGCCCTTGTCCTGTTCGACAGCAGGCATGTAACCGTTCGAAGCAGACTGGTACATGTTCATGCCCATGCCCATGCCACTTCCGTACATCGGCTGCTGGCTGTACATACCCATACTGGGCTGCTGTTGGACTAGCACATAGTTGCATAAGCGATCATGCGAGAAGAAGGTCCAGAAAATACGTACATTGTGAGGATGAAGAGGCCGGCTGAGAGACCGAGGAATGCTGAGGCTGGGAGGCAAACTCGTTGGCCCAGCCTGAAGAGGCCTGGTGGTGCGACTTTTGCGCCTCGAATGAGAGCATGCGCTGTTGCTGTTCGATAACCCATGCATCGTTGATATCTGGGCCGGCTCCATGGAAGCGAGGAGCAGAAAGTCCGGCGCGAAGCGCGGGGGCATTTGTGCCATTGGCTTCGAAGAATTGGCGGGCAAGAGCCAAGTCCTTTTCGCTGGCTACAGCTGACGAGGAGGAAGGGAGGAAGTTGAGCTAGACGTAGGTAGTGTGTGAGCAACTTGTCAATGCGTCAATTGAGCGCAGAACGCACTCTAGATGAGGAGGGCCCGGCCAAACGATCCTGTTGGCCGAGGCTGTTAGTGTAGATCTTTCGGCAGAGATAGTACGAGTACGCACCTGTTGGAGGCTGCGATCACCGTCTGAGTGGGAGAGGACCTTCGAAAGCGGATTGGCTGCGACAGAGCACTCGGAACCAGAAACGAGACTTTGGAAAGACATTGTTGCGAAGAAAGATGGTGATGAGCGGTAGAGATGATGGCTGATGGTCCTGGTTTAAGAGCAATCTTTTGAAGACGGCCGTCAACGTTGTATGTAAGATATCTGTGGGGAACCTCCGAGCCGACTCGGGAATCCGGACCCGGCATCCCGGAGATGATCGAAATCACAAGCTCTCGGCCGGACGGACTCTCTTTGTGATTTACAGTAGTGCGTCGGCAACCCCGTCATCGAACAAGCCAATCTGCCAACCTAACAGCGGCCAATTAGCGGATTATTACCCATCTGGCCATCTCACAAGGATCCAACGATGCTCAGGCTTTCAGCTTTCCGTATTGCTCCCCGCCTGGCGCGTACATACGCATCTCCTGCCGCCCCCAATGCTCTCGTGTTTCTGGAGCACCGAAATGGAGTTCTGGACTCTTCGTCGCTGTCCGCGTTGACGGCCGCAACCCAGCTGGGCGGCCAGGTTACGGGTCTTATTCTTTCCGGCCCCGAAAGTAGTGCAACAGCCATCGAAAACGCGAGCAAGTGTGTATTCCGACTATAGGCTCCTTACCGTCACTTACACCTCCCACAAGGCTCAAGGGTCTCAACAAGCTCATCCATTCGACTGCAGACACTTACAAGTCCCCGGTGGTGGAGGCAGTCACTCCCCTTCTAAAGCAAGTTCTGTCCGATTCGACCTACACCCATGTCGTTTCTGCGACTTCCTCATTCGCAAAGTCCCTGCTACCGCGCGTAGCCGCACTCCTTGATGCGCCGCAAATATCCGACATCACCTCCGTCGAACATGACGCCAGCTCGAATGCGACCACATTCACGCGTCCCATCTACGCCGGCAATGCCATCGCTACTGTCAAAGCATCGTCCTCCATTCCGATCAAGTTTTTCACCGTTCGGTCCACTTCCTTCGCAGCCGCGCTTTCGGCCGACGTTGCTGAAGCTTCTCTTGAAACGCTCGAGCCCGTGTCGGCGGGAGACGTCCCCACAGAACACCTCAAGACCAGCCTCACCAAGTCGGACAGGCCAGAACTGGGAACAGCAAGCCGTATCGTATCCGGTGGACGCCCTCTGAAGGATGCCAAGACGTTTGAAGACACTCTCTACCCTCTTGCAGACGTTCTAGGCGCCGCTGTCGGTGCCTCGCGCGCCGCCGTCGATGCAGGATACGCAGACAACTCACTGCAAGTCGGCCAGACTGGCAAGGTTGTCGCACCCGAACTCTACATGGCATTTGGCATCTCGGGCGCCATCCAGCATTTGGCTGGTATGAAAGACTCCAAGCTGATCGTCGCGGTGAACAAGGTATGCGTCTTGCCCATTGCGCGTGGATCAAACCGCTGACCAGCGCCTCAATCCCAGGATCCGGAGGCACCCATCTTCCAAATTGCTGATGTCGGACTCGTCGGTGACTTGTATCAAGTCATTCCCGAGCTCACGGAGAAGCTGAAAGCGTCCAAGTAAATCATTAATGACTGCTATTGTACCGCTTATGAGGACAGCATTGGTTACAAACTAATGTTCGGGCTTGACATCTACAACATTTATTGTTCCCTGGACAGATGGATAATAACAACATACGCAACTAGGGAGCAGTGCCGACATCTTGTTCCAGCAGTTTGTCGTTGACGCTCTCCAATCCCACACCCCGCAGAATCTTCCCACATCCCTCTTTCTTGACCGCTTCAAGCTCCTCCTCGCTTTTCACAAGGAGCAGGCCTGCAAAACCCAGAGAGTTGACACTAAGTTCATCTCCCGTTTCCGATAATTTGTACGTCTCTTCTCTGCGGGGGATGATATACATATGCTCTTGGGTGAGGATAATGTTATAGGACGGATTTCCTGTGGGGTATGTTGGGTCATGTCGGATCGTCGCAATTGCGTTGTCGAGCAACAAGAGGAACGCATTCGCGAGCGTGGTTTCGAGCTCCTCAGCAGACTTGCTGTAAAGATCGCGAGGGAGGCGGAAGGCATGATTTGCGTACGGTAATGCGTTGATGGCAAATGGTGTTTCTGGGAAGAAGCATGAGACAACGAACAAGATGGGCGTGCGCACACATACCGGTTCTCTCGACGTTCACTTCGCGCGCCAACTTTTCTACTGGCGGGCCGAGAGGGTCGTCGATGCGGATGAGTTGTATGTGCTTGTGAGGTTGGCTGGCGCCGCTCAAATCACCACCTGGTGGTGATTAGTACAAACAGTGATGACTGAGTGGAAGCGTACAGTTGTAGAACGCAAACACTCTCTGGCGAACTTTATCCGCCGCAACTATCAGAGAATACGCGCTTGCCAAATCCTCTGGCATAAGAGGAGACGCCTGCGATTGGAACTCTGTCGTTATAGTCAGAGAGATGTCGCGAGTTTTGATTCTGACCGCACCTTTGGTAACAACGAGAAAGTGGTCGCGAACTACAGAGTACTTGTTCATCTAGACATCCTACTTCAGTCAATAGAAATTGTCGCGTGGACTGAAAGCAACATACAAGGACCACGTACTCCTCTTCAAATTCCTCTGTGCGAAGATATCCAACGAGCAAATTGGGGTTGTATGGTGGTGCGAAGGGATCTGGGCGTTTCTCTTTCTCTACGGGTTCGCTAATTTCGGCGTGCTTCTCTGGGGACTTCTTTTGCAAAGCAGGACACAGGCGTATCTCATACTTCTGGAGTGTTAGACGGATCAAGCGCGTATATGAGACCGACGCACATTGACTCCCCCCTCGTTATGTATGCTGATTGTCGACGGGAAAAACAACAAGTCTCCCGATTCCAGACCGCGTTCAAACTGGATAGGCACTTTCTCAATGATTTCGTGGGGCAGCATGACGATGATATCGCTGGGATAGGGCCAGAAAGTGATGGTTTAACGATAAGGTGACAGTGGATGATCGACGAAGCGGCCGCAATGCAAGCACAGACTAAGATCAGAGTCCAAGAATTGGAATGATCGGCCATGTTGACACCATACCATCACCCCAGGTCTATATTCGAAAGGCCTCACCATGAATTTGGATGCCAGACAACCCTCTTCCCCTTGGAAGAACCTTCCCGTGGATATAGTCCGAGACATACTGGAAGGAATCGCATATCGCTCGGTTGATGATGCCCTAAGCTGTATCGTACTTTCCAAAGCCACAAAGTCATGGTGCAACTTTCCTTTATTTCATCTTCCATTACTACTGGCATTCAACCATGCATTCAGGATCGAGCCCATTCTTTACCACACAATATTCCTGGCATTTCGAATCAAGGATAGGTTGCAAGGCCGTGAAAGACGAGCGATGCGCCTGGAGTTTGCACTCCGTGCGAAAGGTCCAGCATTCTGTCAGCGATACATCAAAAGGGCACGATTTCATGGAATCACTACACGGTTCGAAGATAACGTTCTGCGAGTCGTACGTCTATGCCCATCCATCGAATTCCTGCACATCGGCAGAAACCTAAACGCCATCAAGCGCACTGGCAAGGAAAACATTGGCCGGAATATACACTTTGGGGACATTGCCAACGAAGCCAACCCTCTGTTGTTCAACAATTTGACGTCGGTTTCGTTGCGTGACCTATACGCGAAGAGCATTGCTGCCCTGCCCCAATGTCTGACCCATATCGCACTCTACGTCACCCCGGAAATTCGATACAGCCCGTTAACCCTTGACTCCCTCCGCTTGAGGTGTCCGCATCTGGAAACTGTTGTTCTGGACTACCAAGGCCTCCCTGCGATTTTGTACGACGCCCACTTTCGCCCGGTTTTCCAGCTGTTAGACGCGGAGAAGGATGGCGCTAAGTGGTTGCGGAGGGTGATTGTGAAGAGGACATCGTTTCTTGCGTGGAGTCTGCGTGCTCTGCCTCGGGACGACGAGCGCCTCGTTGTTGTTGCAGGAGCCATCTTGGACCATTCACTGGATGTTCTCTATACTTCAGATTCAGATTCGGATTCCAGTTTCGAAGATCCAGACAAACATCCACCAAAAAGACCTGGTCAAGACGACAGCCCAAAGCACACGTTCCCAGCGAAATTGTTGAACTTCGTAGACGATAAGCTGGCGTTATTGCATGCTGCAGGCGCTTCACATGATGATGTACTATGGATGGACGGGCAGTGGAATTCACATTTGCTTCTATGGGATAGGGTAGAAGCGTACATTAGTCTCCAACACGCAGATCGCGGCAAGTAGTTGAGACTTCAAATTGTCCGCTTGTACCAAAACCATGGCCTTACTTGGAGACCACCCCAGGTTTGTTGTTCTGACTTGCTCCTAGAAGTATGAGTGGCATAAGAGAACGTGCATACCAGACCAATGAAGAATGAGAAATGCCGGGCTAAGACATTCAAGTTTGCGCGCAAGAGGCGAGACTGATCTTGTAATTCCCGATCAGAGTTGAATCAACGAACAATGACAAATGGACGAAGAAGGAAGGTGAAATCATAATCAACAACAGCTTTGGCCTGACTTTTGGACCGCTCGGAGCATGCAGACGGAGGACAAGACAGTATTGGCCGCCCAATGGCGTACTACAATTTTATGGTCACGATTTACGTCGAGCAAAGCAACAGACCATAATACGTATTTTCTACTGCAGCCTAGCAGTCGTAAATTCCCTGAGATTCCAAGACATCGACAAAGCGGATAACTGCAAGAATTAAATCCACGATGTAGGGGACAAAAGGTCACGAACCAGCTTCACGAACCCTTCCTCCTGCACAAGCTCTTCGGCGTAAGATTGAAGTTCTGCATTGGTGAGATTGTAAAGCTGAGTTCGCGTGAGGTCGTCGACAGGTATTTTTGGCGGGATGGTCGAATCGGTGGGCGGCAGAGGTGTTGCTTGTGACGAAGCCAAAGGAGTGTCCTTAGCCTCAGCTTGAGCTTGAGAAGGGAATGGCTGAGAAGTAGACGCAGGCTGAGTGTGAGGCGCAGATTCTTGGCTAGACACAGGAAGCTGATGGGATAATCGAGGTTCGGCAGCAAGATGGGCAGCAGATGCGAGAGCTACAGATGTTTGGACCGATGGCAAGGCGTTATTTTGGGATATATGCGTGTGTTGCTGGAACATGGGGAGAGCGGAAGCACTACTAGACTCAGTCATCGGCGCGCGCAGCTGCGAGAACATATAATCTTGGGGAGCAAGATGAGGAATAGGCTGATGGAACGTAAATGCATCTGAGGGAGGAACGAAAGCTGGCTGTCTTGCGAGGTGCGAGGTTGGATCTTGAAATTGAACGGAGCTGCTTCGCGTTGGAGGTCGAGCTGACTGTGAACGGGAGAAAGCCTCAGAGGACCACGTCGGAAGACCGCGGGGTGGTGGCATGAGGTGGGATTCAGCAGAGTATTGAGAGTCAGGAAATGTTGATTGGTATTGCGATTCATTGGGGGCTGAAATGCTCTGGGGAATGTCGGGCGCGCCGTTTGGCTTGCAAGGACAGACATTCCTGATAGTATTGAGAAATTGAGTGACCGTCGCTGGTGAGGTGAAAGTCATTTGAAAGCGACGGTAAGTCTGACAGGATTAGCTGGGTCACCGTGCTTGCGTGCTGGTTCATAAACATACCGGATTCGCTGTTAATTGCCTTGGGTGAAGGTAGCGAATGCCCACCATGCTGTCCCGATATACGGCCTTGAGGGGGGTTTGCTGACGCATACCATTCGCGCTAAATTCCAGCAGTTCGATATCCTCCTACACAGATGTTAGTGCATTCAGATTGAGCGACAACAACGCACAAGTTGTATATGGTTTGCACTATCCATCTCCCACAATATTCTCAGTCGGACCGACTCCAGTTCGCCATTAGAGGCAGTCCGTGCATCTACGGTAAGGTTGATTGTAGGGTTTGAAAAATGCTGCCAGTCTGCATTATTGATGTTAGGATATGACCGTGAATATTTCTTGAGCGCAAAGTACGAGGTCGAGGTGGTGGATGTCGACATCAGAGAATGATGATGATGCTGATGATATCACGCAGAGTAAGCAATCACTGCCGGCTTGCGAGTTGCCATCGTTCCGCCACCACTATGCCTCCAAAATGGCCCAAAATGCTCAAGAAGATAATGAAGTCCCACCCTATGAAGATACCGAAATACGACATGCCTATCCGGCTACGTCCAGCAAGTTTATCCTCAATACGCGTAGTGCCGTCTGACCGCCACGCAGTGGTTTGTGGTCTTCACCGTGGGGGTTATGGTCACACTTTCGTTGTTGGGTGTTACTGGCGTCCATCGGATATTTCCAGTGGACCGTAAAGTGCTCCACTTCATCTGCTTCAGTCTGTCCACGGCAGTATTCTACTTCATCTTCGACGTCGAAGAGTAAGTCTAGCTAGCCCCTTGCAATTACCACAGAGGTACTGAATTTCTTCCTCTAGAGATGCACGAAGAATATGGTTCTGGAACCACGCTAGTTTGATATTCACAGGATTTGTGTGTTTCTTCGCTGGCGGGTTCTTGAGCGAGGTAGTGAGAGCCGCTCTACCAAACAAACAATTTGACTTTGGGGATGTCTTGGTGAGTAAATCGTCTTTGAACAATCCCGATACTTGACAGCATGAAGGCCAACTGGCTTGGTGCATCCATCGGGCTCTACATTTCATACCATGCCGAGAAGTATTACCGGAAACGACGAGAGGTGCGCTGGTTTCGTGGGCACATCAGTTCAAGGACCTTACAGGCACATTCATAGATCGCTAGGCTATATGCCCCATTGGCCGACGATGTACTCGAAGATGAAGACGAGGATGACACGGATACCCCAGTGCTCCCCTCATACGCAAACCCATCTACCTCAAATAAGCCTATATCCAAGCCAGCACGCAGCACCAATATCTGGGATTCACGAGAGGAGCTGTTTGGCATTGGCAACGATGACGACGACGACGAACCGACTTCATCACGCACGCCCCGCCCAGGACATGGGGAGCCGAGCTTCAAATAACGTTAACGCATTAGAAAATGAAAGAACGTGCACGCCATGTATCGCTTACATCCAACTGTGCTTCCCCACTACCGCAATATCATTAGAAGTGTATCAATCGCGCAAGTCAATGGGAAGCAACGCAGGTCCTTACCTGCACACCGGCCGATGCAGGTCGCATTGAGTCGACCGCGATTTCACTATGCTTGCTCATATGGCCATCTCTAGCGCTGAGCTTCTACTGTGACGGCCCGCGTCCCTAGAGATGAACTTATGCAGCTGGACTCTTTTGCGCATATCCCCTCATGTACACTTGAACACACCCATGACGAGGGCTTGCGCGCTGACAGCGGGTGTCCCGGGCCAGTGCGTCCTTTCGAATATGCCTCTGGAAATTGTATTTTCTCCGTGTGGAAGATAACCCTCAGACCTATCGTCGACTGGACAATGTTCAACTTCAATAATGGATTCATGAATGTTTGGATAAGTCGGCTCGCCACCACGTCCTTACCGCTTCACAGGGGACAACCCACGCCTGTCTATATGTACGCTGTCGCGGTCCGGCAAATATAACGACCTAGGATATAGCCTCAAGTTGTTCGCTGCATGTCCGCAGGTGTGCACCTCGATGGTAAAGGAGGAACGAATTATCCTATGTTGCCACAATTCGCTGTGCAAAGACCTCGATGTCCTCCTCATCATCCGCAGTACGGCGCGCAGTCTACAGTAAGTTGCTGACCATCTGCCTCTGCATCGCAGAATACCTGCGCAGCGAGCACCATTCGCAGCCCAGAACCAAGAAAGGCCGTTGCTTCCGTTGTTCATGCTGTGCTAGTGCGCCAGTCCGGGAATTTGCTTATACCTACCTTTGGATTGGCTACGCAATGTGCGCCTCAACGGAGATCAACATGCTTTCCCAAGTCTCCCTAGAGACTCAGCGGGATGCTGGTTGACTATAAAGAAGGTGCAGGTAAATACCACTTCATTCACCCATCCTCTCCCCGCTTCTATCCTACCCAGCCACATCGCCGCCATGGTTCTCACTGCTCCTTTCGCTGCTGTTTTTGGCCTACTTATGATCGCTACTACTGCCTCGGCGCATCCTCACAAGGCCACCGGACACGCTAAGGCAGCTCTATCTGCTCGCAGTGGCAACACCTGTGGGGATGCAATCGCTCGTCGCGCCGAAGGCATTGCGTCGGCGCGCAGGCGTCACTTGCATAGCCGTATGCTTGAAGATGACTCCCCTCTCGCTAGGCGAGGGTTGGAAAGCAGAGCCAAGTACCCCGAGATCCAAAACACCTCTTGTGTGTTGGCTCCCGATACTGTCGTTGGTGCGCTTTATTCAGTGTCATGGATTGAGGCATGCTCATTTTGTTCTGTAGGCCCGTACTTTGTTGATGGTGAACTCTATCGCCGGGATGTCACTGAGGGCGAGCCAGGCGTTCCGCTTTACCTTGACATAGGAGTCTGTGCGTATAACAATATGTTCTCGTTTGAATGTGTTCTCACCTAGCTGTTGTAGTGGATATGGATACTTGCGAGCCATTGGAGAATGCTTTCATCGACATGTGGCACTGCAACGCCTCCGGGACATATTCTGGGTATACTGGCATTAACCCTGATACTGTTGAGGCATACGATGGCGAGTGTTTGTTTCGATTTCGGGTGTTAACTAGTAGTCTGACTGGTCTCCTAGGCGTAACTGTTCGTGCAGATGGTACAACAGACGACACAACCTTCTTGCGTGGCTTCACCAAGACCGACGCCAGTGGTATTGCCGAGTTCCTCTCTATTTTCCCCGGATACTACTCGTCTCGTACCACACATATTCACATTACAGTGCAGTGAGTCTACCCCCCAGCTTCAATCCTGTTTCTGGGCTAAGACTTTTTCAGTGTCAATGGAACCATTTCTGAGGATGGCACGAACACCCTCGCCTCGAGCAGCATCCAGCATGTCGGTCAACTTTTCTTCGAGGAGGACCTCATCAACCAGGTCTACGAGCTCGACAACTATAACGCGCACCTTTCCACCCTCGACCGCGTATTGAACGACGTACGCAGCTTTCATTGTCAAAGACATTACCGGTACTAATTCTGTCTGCAGGAAGATTCAGTGTATGTCGACGGCAACACTGGCGGATACAGTGCTGTTATCACCACTGAGCTGCTAGGCGATACTCTTGCGGACGGTCTCATTGGCTATATTACTGTCACCGTGAACACCACGAACATCGTTGACATGTCCAACACAAACCCTGTCGGTGTTATCCCGACTGTAAGCTTGGCTGAGGGCGCTGAAGCGTCGGCGAGCGCGGTGGATGCTTGCGAGGGGCTTTGAAGATAATCGGCGCGCGCATGACAAGAGGGCTTATAGAGATAGTCCAAAGAATATTACCCCCCCCCCCCACCACGTTTGGACATTTGCATTTGCTATGAGTAGTCGTACGGTACGGCATACTATGAATACCTACAATATAAACCCCCATAATGTCAAGAAATACATTTGGAGACTTATCTAGAGTCCTGTTTAAGCTTGAACTGATTTTGACAGTGACACGGTCATTCGATTTTCTCGTGAACATGCTCAGGTTTTGAATCTGATGTGGACCTTGTAGCCGCACGTGTATCCAGATGGGCCAAATGGACCGGCGCTTTCCGATCTGCCTACCACATACATCAACCCTGATTGAAGTTGACATTGAGCGCTCACAAAGGTTGAGTAGTTTCAAGAATGGCGCAGCCAAGTCCCGAGCAGCCTCGCACACGAACGCCGCTTCCCAAGTCGCAACTCGCGGCGACATGGCTCATCCAACTCGCTGAACCTATTACTGCCACAGTAATCTTTCCCTTCGCGCCTGAGGCTATTCGGCGCACAGGCATCACCCGCGGCGACGAAAGTAAAACTGGTTACTACGCGGGTATTACGGTACGATGAGGCTCGGTCAATGAGCAAGCGCACAAGCTCATCGTACTATAAGGAATCTGCGTTCTTCATCACAGAGGCCTTGACCGTCTACTTCTGGGGACGTGCCTCGGACCGCTTCGGACGTAGACCTATACTCATCCTCGGTCCTCTGGGGCTCTCGTTTGCTATGGTTGGATTTGGATTATCCAACAAATTCTGGCTTTTGGTGCTGTTTCGCTGTCTCCAGGGCGTCTTCAATGGAAACATAGGCACGTACTTTCCCCCTCGCCAATGATGACAGTATTTTTGACTCTTACTCATTACTAGGTGTTGCAAAGACTGTGATAGCTGAGGTACTTCATGGACCCATTCTGTAGCCCACCATCTGAAAACAACCTCGATTAGTTGACTGACGACACAAATGTCGGCGATGCTTTTGCAGTAACCCCGTTTCTCTGGAGTGTCGGGGTTACCATAGGGTATGCTCGTGTCGAAATTCGCTTTGTGATGTACTGATTTTGAATCAATGTACATAGGCCTATTCTCGGTGGCTTACTCGCGAACCCTCAAGACAGGTGGCCAATATTCAACGACAGTCCGCTCTTTCGCGAGCACCACTACCTCCTACCATGTTTGGCAGCCGGCGGTCTGTCCTTCGCCATTTTCATTGTATCGTTGGTGACCCTGAAAGAGGTCAGTGCCATCCAAGCTACGAAGGTGTCGAGCACTTATCCATTCGAAGACGCATCCGAACCTGGCCAAGAAAGCAAAGCCTAACTCCAGGACCCCACTTCTACAAGATGGGCGGCCTACTGTCGACTATGGTGCAGCTGGAGAAGAAGGTCACCAGGAGCCCGCCAAACCTCTGCGATCCCCTCCACTGAGTGAAGTCGCAACACGAAGTGTTATGGTCGTCATCGGCAATTACTGTCTCATGTCATTCAACAACGCATCCCTCGATGTTCTTACGCCTTTGATGTACTCCACATCCATACCCGCCGGCGGTCTTGGCCTAACACCATTCAAAATCGGGCGCATCATGTTCGCCTTTGGAGTCGTAAACGCAGTTATGCAAATTGGGTTGACGAGCTTCCTTATCCGACGATGGGGTGCACCCAAGACGTTCACGGTATCAGCATTCTGTGGGCTGCTCGCATTCACTGCATTCTCTTGCGAAAGCTACCTTGCAAGGCTCGCAGGATACATTGACTGGAGGGTCATCTTGGCCCTTGTCGTCCAATGGAGTTTCGCCATCATGATATCCCCAACGTACGGCGCGGCCCATGTCCTCATAGTGCACAGTGCGCCGTCGCCCGAAGCCTTGGCCACGACAAACGGGTTGGCGCAGATGTTGTGCTCTGCCACTCGTGCATTGGCACCTACCGCGGCATCGAGCTTGTTTGCATTGTCATTGGAAACCCATGCCCTTGGTGGCTTCCTAGTTTATGCCCTCCTCATCTTTTCTATGACGGTCTTAGTCTGGTGGTCTTTGATGTTGCCAAGGGTGGTAAAAGCCCCGGAAATTATGTTCTAAATTTTCGGAACAGTCGTTGGGGAAGTAGAGGTTGAGTAACCAGTAGTTCAACGTTCAACCCGCAATGTATTCACACTAGATTCACACATTCATAGTAACAGCAAGTACATAGACGTAGACACTTGATATCATAGCACTGCACACCCTATCTGCAGCCCTCGATTTTAGGCAGTAGTGATCAAGTAGGCTGCTGTATCGTGCGCCGCCAGGCTGACGGTGAAGTTCGCCGTAGCAGCATAGCTACCACTCAAGTCCTTCCCAGTCCACATATCGTGGATTTTGAAGCTCCCGCCCGTGCCTAAACTGGGCACAGCTGATAGCGTGAACGCCTTCGTTGCAGCGCTAGCCGAGGTATTGATGATGAAGACATGCGTCCCCGCGGAAGATTGGCCTGCATAATATTCTGGTGGTGTCGTAGTTGGCGCACCGCTATATGCAGTGAAAGGCTTTGCAGGTGCCCCAACTGTCGTGTCTTGGCTAAAGGCGAGAAGCTCCGCGTTTTTGAGGATGCCAACTTGCTCGGTCGTGAGTGTGCTCAGCTGGAAAAGACATTCATCGTAGATACTGTGGAGTGTTCAGAGAAGCTCACATCGGTTCCCCTGCATATCATGAGGTTGGTCTGGCTTTATGCTCAACGGTGGAGACTCACAATAAGATAGGGCTCTTCAGAAATGCCCATGCAGCAAAATGTGTGCGTTCCTCCTCCACAGTGAAGTTACCGTTTCCGATTTCCATCATATCCATATCGTTGTGCGCATAAAAATCGATCGCGTCCAGGTGGTTCACGTTGGTCGATATGATTGACATGAAGTACAACCAAGTGGCACTACAAGGATGTCAATACCCACGTATACACACAGAGAGAGTACCACCATACCTTGAGTCGCCCGACATGCGCCAAGAATGACCCTGCAGAATTTTTCACCTCACAAGTTCACGGCTAGCCCGAACAGCGAGCTACTTACAACGCGAGCACCCCAATCCCAGACATTTGCGTTTCCCCAGTTGCAGAGCGCGAATTGGATGGGTCTATCTTGATTGGCAAGAGCGCCTCTGAGAGATGATCTTCAGTGCTATTGTCACTGGGAAGAACACACAAGCCTACGCCATTTGGCGATACCGCTTCGCAGAGTTGGACTCACTGCGCGCGGGATTAACACCATTCCAGGATTCAGGGTGGAAGACACTCACTACCAGTCGGTGTATGTCCAGTAGTCACTCCAATTTCCGGGAACATTGCAATTGTCTATAGTCCGAGTCAGCTCAACAATCGAAAGGAAATTAGGGGAAGGTTGAGCGCACCGTATTTTAGGTAGTCGATGCCCCATTCAGCCCAGAGCGCTGCATCCACGCTCTCGCCATCCAACGATCCAGGGAAATCAGCACATGTAGCGGAACCAGCATCACTGCAGTCGACATTAGTTAAGTACTCTATGACTAGCAAGCAGAGGGTTATACCTGTAAATTCCAATTTTAAGACCTAAATCATGAATCTTGTCCGCGACCGCCTTGATGCCATTGGGAAATTTGGTAGGGTCCGGGACCATATGCCCAGAGGAATCGCGCGCTTGGAGATCCCAGCAGTCCTGATAAAATCGTATGAGTTATTGTTCTCCGATAAATTGAACAATTCAAGAGAATGGCTAGTTTGCATTGAATGGTGCCCACGCCCGCTGCCCACAACGGGAATGCGGCGGACTTCACGCACATCAATATTCACATATTCATAGCCAGCATCCTTCAGTCCGAGGTCTACCAGGGAGTTTGCAGCGGCAAGGACTTTCTCCTCGGACACAGCTGCAGGTCGTTTAACGAGATCTCCCAGTCACCTCTGGTACGACCCGGCGGAAGGCTCACCGCATCCATAGGCATTCCAATGATTCCAACTACACACAGTTAACTCGAATTTCTGACGCAGCGAGTCGGTGAAGACCTACCCGAGGGCTGGTGTCTTCCCAGTCAGCTTCGACGGGGCATCTGTTGGCGTACTGCTCGAAATGCTCGTTGAACTGGCGCCGGTCCCAGCAGAGGTACTGGTATATGTGGACGCTGTTGTGGACGTTGAAGACACGCCTGAAGTGGCCGCAGTTGAAGGCATCCCCGCGGATGTCGAGGTCGCCTGTAAACACTGGGAGTACCATTCACTGGAATCAACACAGGTGTAGCTATTGGCCGCCGTTGGCTTCTAGAAAATAGAACGCAAGACAGTGACGGACCCGCTGGGACAAGTAGTGTCACCGCTCCAACCACTTCCACCGCATTGGCCATAAGGGCTGTTGGCCCAAACGGGGGCGAAGCAGGATAGAAACGCTAAGAGGAGTACCAGGGGACTATGAGGAAGTAGCATGTTTGGTCGCTACATTTGACCAAATTATTGCCCTTTTATAAGAAGTCGGAAAGTAGTGGGCTAAACGTCGGAATGCACTCAGGGTGCCTCACACGTAGCCTGGTGCGGATGGTCTTTGACGGTACATCTATAAGTCACAGGAGGTCAGCTACGCGGTCCGCTGGGGAGGGCAAATTCCAGGTGGTTTAGGCGAAAGCTGCAGTTGGCCGTGAGCTTCGTCTTCAGCGAAAGTGTGCATAGAACAGTATACCTTGAGTGGGAAGATGGCTTCGTGAGCAAAGGACTGACGCATGGAAATGAAGTCTACCGCAATAATCAGTCTGACTTTCGAAACTGTCAGTCGGTACCGTCTCAAAAACCTAGGAATATAACATGCTACCATAGAGGGTACAGTACCTGTCAAATGGTATGAATTGGTGTACCTAGCTCTGTGCCAGAAGAGCTTCGGCCCTTGTAGACTACGGACATAAATCTTGCGTCCAGGCAGGCCACCAGGTGGTCGGTATTGAAAGACGATGCGGAAGCACAGAAAAAGACTTAGATGCTCTAGAATGTTGATTTGGATTAACGAGTAGTTTGATAAAAAAGCGCTCTACAGTATTCCCGGTCCGTGAAGAAGGTGTGCTGGACTTGAAGATGTCACAGTTGAGAGATAATCAGAAGATAGAAGGGATTGCAGGCACCCTATACGTAGTGCGATCTAGGGTTGTTTTCGAGTCAATCAATCGGAGTCGAATAGGCCGTCGTCGTCGTCGACGCGCCCGGACGGGTGGCCCTCAGCAAGGATATGATGTCTGCAGAGAGGAGCATTAAACAACGAACCTCGTTATGTTTTGAAAAACTTGTCGTACCTGCGTAGCAGCTCCTCTACACCTGCGTTTCCAGCCTCCCAGTCGACACGGACCCAGTTGTGCACCAGCTGACCGTCGCGATAGACGAGCATTGTCGGCAGCATGTCGAGGTCTACATCGTCGTCGTCGCTCACGTCAAAGTCTTCATCGTCGAGGTCATCCTTCTCGTCGAAGTCCTCGTCCTCGTCTTCTTCCTTGATGGTGCGGGGCGGGCGAGTGACAGAGCGTGCTGGGGCGGATGGGGCAGCGCGCGCAAAGCCGAGTGCAGAGGCTCGGCAGCGCAAGAACTTGGTACTGGGGTTTGCGCGCGCTAGACGCGCCAAGGTGTCGTCTAGCACGTAGCAGCGATCAAGTGACTGTGGAATGGTTTAATGATTGGACTCCAGTGCGGAAGGGACTCACCCGGTCGTAAAGGTGAACGGCAACCCAAGTGCCGTTCTTCTCCTTTTCCACAGCCTGTACGTAGCCTTCACGGCCAACCTCCCTGAGATGGCCATAAGGACCCTGTTTGGCCTTGCCGAAGACGTCGACGCGCTGCTGCTCGCGTCGAACGAGCTCGTCGACTTTCTGCTCTCCTCGAGCAGCCTTCTCACGTTCCTCTTCGAGATAGGTCTTGCCGCCGAGGTTCTGCTTCTCCATATTCTGTCGCAACTTGTCCATTTCCTCTGCATGTTTGTGCTTCTCTATTTCCTGGGCTTCCTTGCGGTCGCGAATGACACCCTTGACGCCAGTGCGGCCTGGACCCATGCCGATGGACTCTTGGGGCGCCTCGTCGAGGGGCTCAGTCGCCTTCTTCGCATCGTATTCGTCGTCGTGCCAGCCATGGTCTTCAGATCCTGGCGACGGCGTCCTCACCGGCGAGTTTGAACGCTCTTTACCATTGAAGAACTCCCCCGAGAGAATGAGTTTCTCCAAGTCGGCGTACTGTTGCGGATTTTCGGACATGGTGGTCAGAACGTAAGCTGACGCACTGACGGCACACCATCTGATTGGTAGGTATTGGGTGCAATAATATAATGCTCCCTAAAACGGGCCGAATTCCATGCCGAATAATTGAATCGGTATTAGTGCCAGACAATGCAGATGCCCCAATCTGGGTTTGATTATGGCAAAGCCAAAGAAATGTGGATACGAATACAACTCGGGGAGTAGGTAGCATAGCGCTAATGAAGGTAGGACGGAGAAGGTATATAATACAGTATAGAAATACGGGATATTCAAATAAATTTCCCAGGCCCGATACAGCTACACACGGACGCGGTCAGCCAATTGTGCCTCCTCCTCCTCTGACATTGCGCGCGGTTCCTCCACAAACACCTTCTCCGATAATGTGGGAGCCTCTGCTGGCCCGCGAAGCCTCCAACGGACCCCAGCCCACAACTTCTGCAACCAGGACTTCTTCTGCGACCGGATGGACATGAGGGTCGTCGAGCGCGAGAAGAGGGTGCCCTGTCTTGGTCGTGCCCAACACTCTTCCGGAATAGCAACTGAGCTCAGAGAGCGACGGCGCACAATACAGAAGGTGGGGTGGACTTCACTGACAACGACACGTGTGATGGTCGGGTTATGTTGCCCAGTGATATTGTGCGGATGGAGGGACAGCTCCTGGCCCTTCTCGACCTGCATTCTCCCTTCGATGCGAAAGCGCTTCTCGTCATGTACAGCGACAGGCAAGTAGGTCGGGTCGGGGGCGAAAGGGACAGAGTCGAATACGTGGCGTGATGTCCTCCCAACGCAGACAGGGCGCTGTCGTACGTCTAGGAGCTTGGGCTCGATGTATGAAATGAGATCCGTATATGTTGCAGTGGCTAAATCCATTTCGCGCGCCGCCTCCAGCAAAGCTGATGTGAACTTGCCACCGTCCTTCCCGGTGGACGCCTTTTCAGAAGGACCGCTGGCCGCGAGCAGGGTATGACTGATATCATCAGCGTAGAAGCTCCTTGATATACCAAGCGGGTTGGCCGAGTCTTCGGCGCTTCCGAACCAGCGACATGTCTTGAGGTCTTTCGCAGACACCTTGCGCGTCGGCGTCCAGCGTACTCCTCCGCGCCATCGTAGGTCAGCCGGCGGTGAGAGCGATGTGTCGAGTATGAGGGTAATGTTATCAGTCTTGGTCCGACCCAATTCTCGGAGCATGGCATTCAATGAGAGCGCTGAGATGCCGGCGACACGTCCTTGCGACGTTTTGGTGTCATAGTCGTGAGGGCAGAGGACCTGAACGTCGGCAGCGTCAGAACCGCTGCCAGCCCATCCAGCCGGTAGTTCGACGATGCTCCCGTGTCCGGCGAAATATATAACCACAGCGTCACCCTGCTGGATATTATCGTTGTTGAGCAGGTGCGCAGTGAAGACGTCTTTGATGTTTTGGGTCGTTGCGTCCTCGTCTACCAGCAGTCGTATGTGGGATTTAGGGACGAACAAGTCGTTGAGAAGCCAGCGGCCAACGCGGCGAGCGTCAGACGAGCATGCCTCGAAATCCCAAATGGGACCCGACTTGTATTTGTCGATACCAACGAGCAGGGCGAACGTTTGACTAGGCATTGCTGGAAGCGACGTGAGCTACGCCAGAGATGTGTGATGAGAAAGCCGTACCAGTCATAAGAAGTTGATCATGAACGGAGGGGGGAGAGGAGAGAGACGGAGACGGTGTCCAAGATACCGGTCAGATGTCCTTTTATATATGCACATCCCCAAGAGCTGCAAAAAGTGAAGTAAATCTCGGTCAACTGACCGCACTAGGTGTTTGCAAGCATTCGAAAGCGGAGTAAAACGAGTGTATAACGTTAACTCTTGTGAGCGGACCCTGCATACACGCATGAGAATCGCGGCGCCAGAACGCGCTGTGGGGCGCCGCAAAACGTTCTGCCAACGAGGCAGGAATATTCAAGCAACGACACGGTTGGTATGTCGACGTCATCACTTCATTCGGCTGTTTCAAGGACATGGGGAATTTGTACGAGATTTTTTTTCAAAGTTTATCTTGGGCGTACAAGATCTGCGGGGATGCACCGAGTCCTGTCAAGTAGCACTTGAGTTGCTACTTAACACGGGAAGCATAGGTGTGCGTTCAAGCACAGGCATAGGAATAAGTCTTGCTCGATTGGGAGGATTGTATGGGCCAACTTGTGTTGTGAATTGAACTGACGGTGAGAGACTAAAGTGGATACAGGGGTTGATCGCGATCACAGCTCTCGTCTACGGACGTCCATTATCCACCTCACTTCGCCTACCATTCGGGCTTCGAACATTGGCACGCAAACATGAGCTTCGGGTTAATCTGCCAGCAATGCAAAGAACCGTTGCAGGCAAGTCTCGTTGCCCGCATAGAGTAGGCGAAGTGACTGACGTCCTGCAGCTTGACCAGTCTCTGGTAGATTTGGCGCCCTCTGCGTATGACATGGTAGTCAGCTCGGCACCCCATTCTGTTCAACCTTCCTCTTCTTCGATACCATACGATAGAGCTGCTACTGGTGTGGACAAGCTCGGACAACTACCAGCAGATGCAACCGTCAAGTCGGCTTGGAAGCGCTCGCAAGCCGGACTTTCGCCCCGAGCCCAGGGCAAGCAACCCATACTTTCCCCGGCGGAGTCATTTGTCCTTCTTCAAGAGAGCACGATCCGTAGTATACCTCCTCAAGTTCATGCGTCGCAACAACAACAGAGGCGCGGACTAATGAAACGCGTGAGCAAAGTTCCAGAGACACCCTCGGTAGAGCCTGCCATATTCGACCATCATAATCCCTCACCGTTATCACATCACCTCAGCTCTACCGCTCGGCTGTACAACGTTCTCTCGTCACGGACAGATATAGACCACCCTCTTTGCGCAGAGTGCACACAAATCTTGCTGAATCACCTGCAACGACAACTGGACGAAACAAAGAAGGAGCGGGACGGGTATATTGCGTTTGACAAGGAACTCAAGAAAGAACGGGAAAGGGAAGGCCATGGAGCGATGCAGAAAGAAGAAGCGGAGAAGAAGATCGAGAGGTTAAAGGCAGAGGAGAAGTCGGTGGTTCAAGAGGTCCTAGACGCGGAACGGGAGAGGGACCAGCTCGACCACGAGTTAATGTTGCTGGAACTGGAGGAGAAGGAGTTGGAAGCGGAAGAGGACGAGTACGTGCTTGACTTGTCCTCCCTTTCACATATTAACTTCGCTTGATAGCTTCTGGCGCGCGCACAATGAACAACTGCTGGCCATAGACCAACAGAACATGCAACTTGCGTCACTACGCGCTGCGTATGCATCCGACTTGGCTACTCTCGAGAAGCTCGAACGGGCAAATGTGTATAACGACGCATTTTGCATAGGACATGACGGAGTCTTTGGGACAATAAATGGGCTGCGCTTAGGACGAGTCCCCGGTGTGCCGGTAAGGGAACCCATTTGACCAACCATCAGGGATCTTACATTGACATAGGTCGAATGGGCAGAAATCAATGCAGCCTGGGGGCAAACATTACTGCTTCTGTACACCATCGGTCGTAAGCTCGACTTCACATTTGAGAAGTGCGTCAGAACCCCCGTTTTCTATTGAGACTGTCTTAACAGGCGCCTGTAGCTATCGTCTAGTACCCATGGGATCATTCTCAAGGATAGAAAGAACGACGGCGGACAAATCGATCTATGAGTTGTACGGTTCAGGCGACCTTCACTTTGGTCGGTTGTTGCACAACAGGCGCTTCGACTTGGCCATGGTTGGCTTTATCGAATGCTTGAAGCAACTTATGGACTATATCAAGGCGCTGGACTCCAGCATTGACTTCCCACATCAGTAAGCGGCCGAATTTCTACGTATTCTGCGCACTGACCAGGCCGAAGGGTGGTCAAGGATAAAATTGGGGATGTGTCAGTCAAATTACAGTTTAATCAAGAAGATGCATGGACCAGAGCGTTGCGGCACGTTCTATTGGCACTCAAGATGTGCTTGAAATGGGCGACAAATGGGGCGAATGCTTGAGCATATAGTCGTATGAGTAAGGCCATCTATACGAGCCCACTGCATAAGCACAGAGGTCGCATTGGGCCGAACCATTTAGCTTTGTGATTAAAATGGAAATTCCATTGTTCGACACTACGGAGGACTGCGTAACTTGCCAGTCAGAGAGAACATGTTTGACATAATCACCACTGTTCGAATCAGGAAAGATAAGTTTGACGACCACCACATCGATATCATTCTCCTCAACGTTCTCGGAACTCATTCCGCCAGAATGTACGCCCTAGGCCTGCGAATCTGATGTTTAGCGGCCGGCTCTGTCAGCCTGACAAACCTATCTATACACGATCGCTTTGTCAGAGCATAACCTTGGTTGTGCTACTTCTACTCTGACGTCGGACGTCCAAGACCGCCTTGCGTGCACTTCTGTCGGTCTGGCATAATTGGTCGTCATCGCCATGGGACTTCTCTATCTTGGAACGCCGCTCTCCTGGGATGAAGCCAAAAAATATGCCGATCATGTTCGATACCATGGCATTACCCAGTTTCTGCACATCTGGGATCGTCTGAAGGACCGCTCCGGCGACGAGCTACTATGGGGAGACGAGGTCGGTGAGCCACAGTCACGCCAGCCGCCGTCCACCAACCGCTGCAGATCGAATACATGGTGGTCTCCATGAACGACATAGAGAAGGATGCGAGGCTCTCATTGCGCCAGACAGAGATTCTTGAGAAGCTCAGCTCCATCGTGAGCGACATTACTACCGACTGCCACGCTGCGTACGCCCAACCTTTGCCGTGTTCGACAATCTACTAAGCTTGTACAGCGTCCCCGTCCCTACTTTCCATCCTGAATATGGACGCTTCATGCTCGAGTCGACCCCCGGGTCACCGTACACGGGCTCTATCAGCGATCTCATCTCTGTCGAGGCCAATATGCGCTACAGGTCCGCGACACTGTTTAACGCTCGTCTCAGCAAAGCTGATCTCTACATAGACGCACTCTCGCCCGTAGCCATCTCAAAGAGAACGAAATACCTCTTACTTTTACATCCTACCCGCGCCTAGGCGTCCCAGGACCATTCACCGAGCCGGCTTGCGACCCTTCGAGTGCTATCTCGAGCCACAGTCTATTCCTACCAGAGGAGATCACCAACCCACACGTCCGCTTCCCGTGCGTCGCTCCCATATTCCGGGATGCCGTTACTGATCAATCCCACAGCACACTCACAGCGAACATTCGCCGTCGACGAGGTTCCAAGGTTGCTATCAACCTTCCCGTCTTCTTCGACGAGAACACTCCCAAGCCATTCATTGACCCCACAGTCCCTTGGGACCGCCATATCTATCCTGAAGATTCTGGTACGGCTTCTAACCGAATATACTCAGGACCTTATTTTGAAGACACCCAACAGAGGCAAAGAATGGCGCAGCGCTCCCCGACCATATCTACTTGGATGCCATGGGCTTCGGCATGGGCTGTTGCTGCTTGCAACTGACCTTCCAGGCTTGCAATGTAAATGAGGCAAGAAGGATGTATGATGGCCTCATCCCTATTGGCCCAATCCTAGTGAGAACATCCAGGTCCATCGTGGACCATCTGACTGACTAACCCTCCCAAGCTTGCTCTTACCGCGGCCAGTCCCATATGGCGGGGATATTTAGCAGATGTCGATTGTCGGTGGAATGTTATTGCCGGCAGTGTGGACGATAGGACTGAGGAAGAACGTGGGCTGAAGGTTCGTCATGGCGTCTGGCTCAAAGTTGTTCAATTAACGAAATCTTGTGCTAGCCGTTGAAAGAAAGCCGCTACAGGATCCCGAAGTCGCGGTACGACAGTGTGGACTTGTACATTGCCAAGGACTGGGCAAATCGCCCCGAGTATAATGATACCCATGTCCCGTACGATGAGGCCATTTTCGAGCGTCTACAGAAACATGGTGAGTCCTGTCAATGGACATAATACAATACATAGACTCAGCATAACCACAGGCATCGATGACCTGCTTTCTAAACATGTTGCGCACCTGTTCATTCGTGATCCTCTCGTCGTCTTCTCAGAGACCATCGACCAAGATGATTCAACCAGCAGCGACCATTTCGAGGTTCGACTTGCTTTATCGACTCAGCTTCAGAATATAACCCTGCATTACAGAACATTCAATCCACTAATTGGCAGACTCTGAGATTCAAGCCTCCTCCGCCGAACAGCCCCATTGGCTGGCGTGTTGAATTCCGGAGCATGGAAGTGCAGCCTACCGATTTTGAGAACGCGGCGTTTGCTGTCTTCGTCGTCCTTCTGTCCCGCGCAATACTAGCATTCAACCTCAATTTCTACATCCCGATATCCAAGGTAGAGGACCATTATCGTTGATAGCGCACACCTACTCACACTGAATGCGTGCAGGTTGACACGAACATGGCGCGCGCACAAGTTCGAGCAGCATCGACCGAACAGAAATTCTACTTCAGAAAGAATGTGTTCAGGGATGGATCAAGCCGGCCGTCGAGCTCTGCCTCGTCTTCATGCAGCTGCAGCACTACAGCGACGGAGAAGGAGAAGAAGCTAAGGAACTGCTTCCCCACTGCTCCTGAGCCGGACAACAACTCTCATAAGGGCCCTGTATCGGAGGAGTACGCAGAAATGAGCATGAACGCTATCATGAATGGCGATGTACGTAGCCAGTCACGATTCCACGGGTTTCTCTCATTCTCATTAGGGCGCGAGTTTCCCTGGATTGCTTGGACTTGTACAGGAGTACCTTGATACCATTGAAGTAGACGAAGAATCATTGGCTAAGATCCAAAGCTACCTTGATCTTGTCAGACGGCGCGCAGATGGTAAGCTTGGGGTATACCTCTTTGCTAGTCGCTAACATAAATTAGGCTCTCTGCAAACGCCTGCAACATGGATTAGGAACTTTGTGCGCTCCCATCCAGCGTACAAGAAGGATTCGGTGGTCAACGCGGAAATCAATTACGACCTGATGAAGGCCGTGGATGAGATGTATGTGCAGTGAATTTGGTACTCCAGAGTTTTTCTAATGACCCATCAGCGAGCGAGGGGTACTTAGGGTTCCCGAACTCCTGCCGAAGGATTACACAGGGACAGAACAGGACAAAGGAACTATTGGGCTTTAGCGATTTCAAACACTCTTATTTATCCAAAAATCATGTAAAACTTAGAAACACAACTAGCTATCAACTATCTACCTACATAGACAAAGGCCAACAGTCGGTCCTCTGTACAATACAAACTCTGACTTGCAATCATTTGCCGCCACATTTTCTTACATAATATCGGCTCGAGCACGGCGTGATTCGGCAGCGGCCGAACCCGCCCATCCGTAATTCCACGAGCAGCTGTGCCCCCGTTGACCGCCATGGCCTCGATCCGTATGCTTTCTTCAGCCGCGCGCCGCGCCCCCAGTGCGCTTGCCGCGATGTCTGGCGCCCGCCGTGGCTACGCTGCAGCAGCAGAGAAGCTCAAGCTTTCCCTCGTTCTCCCCCACCAAGTGCGTATTTTTGCCCATTTTCCGTCGAGCCACACGTTAAACAGTTAATGCACACGTAGGCCCTCTTCACATCCGCGGACGTTGTCCAGGTTAACATCTCTGCCGCGACCGGTGACATGGGTATCCTTGCTGAGCACGTACCGTCCATCGAGCCTCTGCGTCCTGGAGTCGTTGAGGTCATCGAGGCAACGGGTGAGGCCCCCAAGAAGTTCTTCGGTGCGTTTGTTGTGCTAGAAGCGTCTACTGAGATTGAACATGCACTCCCTAGTCTCCGGCGGATTTGCTACCGTTCACCCCAACAACCTTCTCACCATCAACGCCGTTGAGGCTGCACCCTTAGAAGACATTGCCCCCGAAGTGCGTCCCACATATGCATCACATTTGCCATTTACCCACAAATGATCCAACAGGCTGTTCGTGCCAACCTCGCAGAGGCAGAGAAGGTCCTCGCTGGCAACGGTTCGGAGGCGGACAAAATGGAGGCTGAGATCGAATCCGAGGTCTACACGGCCATCCAGTTCGCCCTCCAGAAATAGACGCGTCGCACTACTCTCGGAATGAATCCACGCCATTTGCATTCTCATAATTTACAAAATGTACGACTACGACACTCAATACCCCGGCCTTGTTCTTTGCGGACTGGGTAATGGTCGATGCTGTTGGTTTAGATCTTGGCCTTGAGGTATCTGAATATTTCCGGGCTGCTGCCGAGGGTGATATCCTTGACGATGTTGTTGTGGGGGCTGCGTGGCAATGGGCTGCACAACACTTCAGGATCGTGGCATAACTCGCAACAAAGTTTTCACTCACGATTAAGCCTTGCTGCTGCTTCGTGTAAAACGCAAATAGCTCCGCAATCTGGTTCTCCATCGTCTGGCGTTCACGGTACAGACGACCAACTTCCTTCGTCATAGCGCTAACTTCTCGCTTCAATTCCTTCTTGAATTCCTCGACATGAGCTGGATGTGTTCCGTCAGTACCTCCGCAGATACGTCACTAGAACGACGCACCGCGCACGTTGATCTCTGTCGCCTCTTTCATGGCGTCCACGAAGCGTGTCCTTTCGCCTCGGATTTCGGACGTCAGTTCTGCAACACATAATCAACAGAGAGCTCGCGTGGTTACGAGAGCATTCACCTGTGGCCAGTGCATGAAACATGTTGTTGTGATTCTGACTCTGGTGCTGCAAAAGCTCGCTGAGTTGCTCGACCGCTGCAAACAAATTAGTGCAGGCTGATTCAACGTTGATACACCTTACTGAGACCATGAGCATCGCTTTGCCCTTGACTGCGTCCCTCCACACTCGCTCGTAAGGCATCTACACATGCTCTGGTATCCAACACCATTTGTGATAGTGGTGTGGCTGATGCATCCGAATCACCGCCAATTGTCGTGCGAATGGATTCCATTGTACCATGCATAGTTTGGTTCTGGGTGGAACTACTGTTTATGAAGCCCTCGAGCCACTGTATTTGATGTCAGTGGACCAGGCTGCATTTGAGCATCCGGGCTTACACCATTCAACTCATTAAGGTATCGAACACTGTCTGCTTGTTGCTGATCGCGCGATGTTCGCTGTTCAGCTTCCACGGCGAGGAGAGCTTTCACTTCGCGAGTCTACAAAGTCATCATTATCGCCGCTCAGATCGAGTTGGTACACCAACCTCTGCAACGCAGCTCGCGATGTCTGCAGTGACAGAATCAATTTGCTGCGCTAATGGGACAAGGTCCACAGGTGGATGGATAGGCGCTGGGATAACTGGTGGAGGAGTGGCCGCAGGTTGCTGTGGCGGAGCCACATTGGCACATTCGAGCACTTGGAGGTCGTCTTTCAGCGCTCGCAGGTCGTCATTCCTTTTCCTCTCTTCCAACGTATCGATCAAGGACCTCAACTCCCTTGATATGATATGAAGTGTCTGCGCGCTGTTTGCGATATGGTCAAGTTGCGAACTATCGAATCCGGGAGGCAGTTGACGCGACTCCGACTGCTCTGGCATCCCTTGAGCTACAGGCCGACGCGTCAAGTCTGCCACATTTTGCGACATATTCAAGAGCGCGGTATCCGACCGGTCGATGCGAGACGAGACTTCATCCATGCCGCGTTGAACCTGTCCGAACCCCTGCGCAACGTCCAGCGCCAGATTCTCTACAGTGCGAAGGATGGTAGCCATGTCCTGCGGCGACGCTGCCTGGTCCTCCAATAATGGGATGTTTGGCCGGGGTGGAGGCGACCCGCCGGTGTAGGCATCGAAGAAGGAGCCGGTGTCAGTGGTACGGCCCACTGACTTGGAGTCCATGTTCACGGGGAGAAGAGTGGGAAGAGGTTTGTTGGAGGAGAGAACTGAAGTACGAGTAGCTTCAGCTGTAGTTGTCGCATCGGAGGGAAAGTCAAATGGCGGTGCGGGGTGCAGAGTTTCAGACATTTGGTCCTCGAGTTGGGAAGGTGGTAGGGATGGTAGTTGACGCTGCGAATGCGGAGGTACTTCTGCA
The DNA here is from genome assembly GCA_000934385.1 of Cylindrobasidium torrendii FP15055 ss-10. Taxonomy (NCBI): domain Eukaryota; kingdom Fungi; phylum Basidiomycota; class Agaricomycetes; order Agaricales; family Physalacriaceae; genus Cylindrobasidium; species Cylindrobasidium torrendii. The sequence goes on from KN880431.1 coordinate 238,570, forward strand.
GTCTGTAGAGTTTCTAGAATAGAGTGTGTTTGCTGGGCGGGGTCGTTCTTTTGTGAACCAAGAACAACATCCCTAGTGAACGTTAGGCTTGTTCAATGTCCGCGCACTGATACGCACCAAATGCAGGAAACCCAATTCGCACGGTCGTGGATAGTTGTCACAGCAAAACGCTCCGTTGGCCCAGTAGAGAAGAGAAGCTCGAAGAATCGAAGTTCGTCGACGGCAAATTCCTTCGGGATGAGTGCGAGTTCCTCTTCGTCGAGCTGGTTTGAAGCGTGAGAGCGGACATCGATACATTCGTGCAGATAGATATGATGCGATTCTGGATGTCCCCCCATCGAAAGCGAAGATAAGATAAGCCTAGAGCCTTCGAGAGTGAGGTTACAAGCCATCCAGACAGGTAGAATCGAGGGATCGGGTGAGACGCGCGCCATGTAGATAGCAGAGCTAGACATGATAGCCGCCGGAGGAGCTTCGAGCACAGGTGAAGAATACGATGATGAATTGTGAATTTCGACGGTCGACGGCGCAGACAACGAGGCTCGCGAACGTTGGAACATTTGGTTGAGCTTCAGTTTCGACTCGCCTTTCTTCAAGAGCCCAACCAGGTTACGAAACGACTGTCGGACACTAGATTTGCGGTCTTTCTTCGTGAATGGCGATGCGTTCATAGTAGAGGGTAGAGAGTGTCCATGCGGGGCGTCCAAGGGCGAAGATGGGGCTAGTCCAGTCATTGCTTCGTATCGCGAGATGAGTTGCTTCGTCGATGGATTCCTACTGAGCGATATAGAATTGCGCGGGTCCATCGCCCGAGGGCCCATCATGGTGGATAGGAACGTGGGAATGATCTACGATGCCACTGTGATGTTCGACCCAATCGTGGATTCCGATCGCTTTGACCTCGGGTGGCCAAACTTACAACTTGCCAGACGCGTCAAACATCGAGTCGCCTGGGAGGGATTTACTCGGAATTTATATCCAGGGCTTCTAACATACTACCGAGCACGGCTCTTGGCCTACTTCTGGGTATTTATTGTGAATTGACCTGTTTTATAAGCTCTGATTACACCTCGAAATGTCCGAATCATAACGCCATCTCACACTGCCAATACTAAACGCGTAAATTCCAGATCCACAGTGCCGCAAACGGTCCGTCCAGATGCATGCATCTGGCCCCCACCACTCGTGCCGTACCTCCAAGCACTCTCAAGAAAAGTCGGCTCTCTTCATCGCCCGCGTCCCATTTCTTTGATGGATTTGGGGCGTAAGTCCTGCGATGGCCTAAGAAATATAATGAATACTCTACGCAATAATGCCGGCGGCTCATTGACAGAAACCTCACGTTGGTCAGCTCCGAAGACGGAGAAAGGGCCTTAGCGGACTTGGAGGAAAATATTTCGAAGCTATCGCTCCAGGCCTCCGAATTAATAGGACTGCCTGTGGCCCCGTCCGTAGGAAGTTGGAAGGCTCGGAAGCACAACACGAAGTTGCCCTCCTCACGCACGGACAGTGACTGCAGCCAAGATAAAATCGGCTGTTTTTCGTCAAGTAATACACACGCACTCCGAAGGGACAGACCAGGATAGTTTCCCCACGCCATTCCAGCTCGAGCGCGCTTTGGAACAAGCCGCCATGGGTGAGGGTCGTGCACTCATCGCTTGTGTATGCAGCCATTCTTGTTGCCGAGTCGATGAAGATTGGTTGAAGGCCTGCTCTCAGATATATAGAGCGCACATGGATTAGATGAAGCGTAGCTGTCACCATCTGGATGCGGGTTGATAGGTTCGTTCAACCTGTAGAGCACGGCGTGGACAATCGCGCCTCCGTCATCTAGTCCAAAGCGTCTACAGCACACATTAGTAGCCATTGGATAGCTTCGGTAGTACATCACACACGCATAGTCGCGAATCTCAGCCTCTCTCCCATCGGCTTTCACTTCGAAGTAGCGCACCCTGATTACGGGTGGAGGTTCGATGGGCCGTGCATCCACCTTGCTCCCGTGTGAAGGCAGTCTAGGGTTAGATGCCAATCTAAAGTCATCAGAACAGCGTCCTGCAGTAGGCTAAGAGATCCGCGTGGTTCATACTTTCTTCCTCCGGCGGGGGATTGCATAACCTCAAGTTCAGTGTGTACCGTCATGCCTTTGAAAGGCCCATAGTGGTATGCGAGCGCGATGCTCTTGTTGAATGACATTCCTATCGGTGAGAGTCTAACCAGACATTGATCCTGAGGTAAAGCATTTAAAAGCGCGGCTATTTGTCGCTGCTTGGCAGTGCAGACCAATAGAACCAGAAGCTAGGCGCTAGGATGTAGCGTCATAGTAGCTAACCTGGCGTTACTATTGTACTGGGAAAACCGCGGGGGATGAGGTTCGACTCCACACAGTACAACATGAGTTGCTTTTATATACATTGCAGACTCGTTCCACAATTTCAATGCATACATGCGTCCAACGGTCACAGCTGATGCATCTAGCTTGTAGCCATTGAGGTCATCACCTAATCCTACTTACTGAACAAGAGGGAGGCACGCCTAATTGATATGCGCAGTCTTGCATTGCAGATGATCCTGCTAGTGTGCTTTGCTAAGATGCTCAAACATGTTCCGTCTTGGATCGTAGCGTCCCAAAAGAACGTTTTCTGAATCAAGCAACTTTTTACTGGTGCCACTCGGCGCCACCCATCCATAGGTTGGAGTCTGGACAGTCTGTGTCCGATGTCGTTGGTACCTTGATCATCGATCAATCATTCGTACAGCATAGAACACAGCGTGTAAGTCTATAAACGTAAATGACAATAAATGTAGTTAAATAGTACAAAGAAAAAGGCAAATTTAGCACGTCTTCCCTAAGACACCCATGAAGACGACAAGACAAGTTGGCCAGCATTTTTAGGATCGACAGAACATGAGATCCCATGTCTACAAGAACTACATTAGTGGCTGAAAACGGAGAGCAACCCCTTGGACTTACTTAGCCATGGCAGCCTGTATTGCTGGCTTCAATTTGGCGACACCGTCTTTCGAATGCAAGCCTTTGCCCACGATGACTTTCAGGCTTTTGCGATTCTCCAACAGGACCTGCCGGAATGCTTTTTCCGTCTGCTTGACAGCCTCTGCAACGAGTAGCCCATGCACATCGACAATCTCAACACCGACAAGGGTATCGGTTGGGTTGCGCGCTGTACACACATCAGAGCCCCGAGCAAAGGAAGAGAAGGGCGCCTCACCATGCAAATGTCGTCTCTGTGCCTTCTCATGCCACTTCCTTATCTTCTCAGTCGACTCTTCGATCTCGCCTGCAAGCATGAACGCTTGATGTTGGTCACCGTTGCGCAATGCAGCCTGATGGCTTTGATGTAACGTCTTCCTCCGTGCCTCTTCGTCCCATGCATCTTGCCTGAGCTGCCTGGCGCGCGCCGCAACGTTTGCTTCGTCGGATATGTCACTAAGCACTGTATCGCCAGAAGATGCAGCCGCGATTGCTGGCGCCGGGGGCACAGTTGGCTTCGAAGGTCCCGCTGGCGCCGGTCTGGATGACATGGCCGAGGGAGCTGGAACTGGGATGGCTGCGCTGTTCTCTGGTCGGTTTCCGAACAAACGCGAAGCAATAGATGGCATAGGGCGTCCACTACCATCATCATCAGACAATGACCCGTCAGACAGTGCTTGAGGCGTCATGAGAGGGTCGTCTGACATTGGGCGACGTCTACGTGAGGCCCCCCCTGCGTGTCCAGCTCTGTCGGCGGGCGAACCGAATGGTGTTTGCAATGGGTCTCCATCATCGTACGACATGGGCGAGTCCGGCGGCGTGCCACTGCGTGCGCTACCAGGACTGAGAGACGGTGACAATACCGTGTGTGCGTTGGTAGTTGTTGTCGAAGGGTCGTCGACTTCGATAATAGTTGCTGGTTGAAAGAGCACGGTGTGACCAATCGGTGAACCGATTAGTCCACCAATATTGGGAAAGTCGGATTGAAGATGCTCCATCGCACTTAAAGGTCCTTCATGAGAGAGCGAATCACGCCGGCCATTGCTCTGAAGGCGAGGTCGAACCATCGGGACGGGAAGCGGAGGTATTGAGGGCGCGCGCGCCAGAGGCGGCCGATCTCTTGAGAATGACGGCCCCCTTGCACGCATAAGGTCGGGTTTGGGGGATACAACTGGAGGATAGGTCACGGCCGGCGATTTTGGATTGCTTGTGGACCGCGGGCGAATCGGTGGGCTTTGAACCTCAGGCTCAGGGAAAGAAGGGAATATGGCTGCTATGGGGGCAGGCGCAATGGGAGCGACAGGAGACGATACCCTGCTGCCTGCTGATGGATGCAAATCCACCGGCCGAACAGATGGCGGGCGTTGAACTTCTGGGACGTCAGGTACCTGAGCAGGAGCAATAGGGGCCATTGGAGGAAATGCCCGGCCAGGAGAACGCACATGGATTTTCTCCCTGGGTACTGGTGGGGGAACAATGGACGGTGTCGGCGATGCGGTACTGCTGGCAGTCGAGGAATTTAGGCCTGACGTTCTGATGGATGGAGGGCGGCTGTTTCGGTAGGACGAAGAGCGCTGGACTGGTTGAGCTTGGGGCTGAGATGGCAACTGGGTCATAACTGAAGGCACAGGCGTCACAGACGATACAGGCGAGGCCGTTCTGCTTGCACTTGACTCTGAGCTAGACATTGCCAGAGGGGCTGGTACTGGTACTGGATGCGCCATAGCCGCGACTGTTGTCGATGCTCGTGTTAGTACAGGGGACGCCATACTACCCACGACCGATGGCCGGAGAGGGACGGGCCGTGCAGAGGCTGGGCGCGACATTTGAGGCTCCTTGGACCGTGAGGGAGGGCGAGCCGGTGCTGTGGCAAGTGAAGAATTGCCAGTTACCTGAGGTCGTACAGACGATGGGCGTGGAATTTCTCGTTTACGAGGTGGTGAGGACTGGAGTGCTGGAGGATTAGGACGTTGCTCTGGGAAAGGCATCACAGGAGGCGGCGAAGGACTGGGCGCGTAGGTCGGCATTGGAGTTTCAGCATGGTCCGAGATACGCGAAAAGGTTAATGATATCGGTGAAAGCAGTGCTCCAGGAGGATAAAGTGAATGTTGTGCTGGAGGAAGTGGGGATGGCGAAGTCGTGGCCGAGAATGGCGCCCGAAACGCGAGAGTTGGCTCGGTGGCTATGGGAGCCTCCTGGATGGAGGGCCGCGTCGGTGGCTCCGCGGTAAGGAAAAGCGTGTTTTGCGATGCCGGATGTGGGTTAGACGAAGGTGAACGACGGTCTAGTACCAGTGGTGTACTCACGGTGGTACTAGAGAGGGCGGAAGAAAGGGTGGTTGTGGTTGCGGTTGGGTTCTGAGGGCTTGGTGGACTTGGCGGACGGGCCTCGACGAATGGTACGCGCTCCGCCCTTCTGACCGCTGTATACTCCGACCGTCTCGCCTCCCGTTTCCTTCTTCGCCTCTCCGATGTTGTGTCGTGGCCATGATGACTGTTGAGTGTTTCCGAGAAGAGAATGGCCAGGACCGTCCAGACAATCATGTGGCCGATTGCGATGGGATTTTGTGAAAGGTTGAGATAGAAGAGTAGGCGGAGAGCGTAGGCGCCGTACAACAGAGGAGAATGCAGAGAGTTATAGACATAGTACATGGATGTGCCCTCCCAAGCACCGAGCAGAATGGGGCCAAATGCTGACCGCTGCGGCTCATCGACGAGCTGGACGGCTGCGTATACACATAGACTCGATACAAATTGAACCACGCTCTCCATGATGGGAATCGCAAACAGAGGACGTGCCGCAGCGTTCTCTGCGTCTTGCTCGTGGCATGGAGGAAACGTTTTCGGCGATCGGACCGTAAAGCGCACACGTGAGAGGCGCGACGTCCGTTGGCTCAGGGGGTTTGAATGTCAGTTCATTCTCGTCACTCCCATGAACCGTTATCCGACCTATGAAAACGTCGAGTACGACGAGGCCGATTCCAGCGAGGAGGAGGAAGAGGAGGAGGCAGAGATAACAGATTATTTGTACTATCAGCCGTACACTGGCCAACAACAAGGAGGTTACCCACAGCCTATAGCCGCACAGCCGTCGGGCGGATTCACAAGATACCAGCCAGGACAAGCTCTGGAGCCTATACACACTGGAGAGACCCTTCATCTCAACCGGGACAGCCAAAATACGGGAGGCCAGTATTACTCCGACCAGGACTACCTCCCACCCTCCATCCCACCCTCGCTATACACCGGCAGCAGCAGCAACAGCCATGATGATCATGACGTGGACCACTTCAACTACGACCCAGAAGCATATGCGTCCGGCTACAACTCGCAATGGCGCCAGTTCGCTCCGCCCCCACGCTCGCGATCCCCGACCCCGGCGGTGGACGACGAAGACTATCTCGTTGTCGGAGACCGCAGCTTCCACTACACGGGAGAAAGTCCAGAGAAGGATAGGGAGACGCTGCATCAATACGAGGCGCCTGACGAACCCTTTTGGCCCCCGGGAATGGCGAAGCGCGGTTCTTTCACGTCCCAGTCAGATGCAGACGCGCATACCGAGCATCTGCACTTTGGAGGCGCTCCCGTCGGCCGTACGGAGCGACGACATATGAAGAAACGCGTCAAGCTCGTCAATGGCAATCTTGTCACGGAGTCCAAGGTGCCTGCGATGTTGGTCCTTCCGCGGCGTGCCACAGAGGAAACAGGCCAGACCCAGTACAGCGCTATTTTCTGCGATCCCGACGAATTTCCTTCCAAACAATATCCGCTGCGCCAGCTCAAGTACAAGCGGATGACGGAAATCTTTGTGGTCATCACAATGTATAATGTGCGCCTCCTTCCCGGCAACCAAGATGACACAATTAATCCTTGACCCCAGGAAGACGAGATTTTGTTCTGTAGAACACTGTATGGCGTTATGCGCAATATTGCGCAGCTTTGTTCGCGCAAGAACTCAAGAACGTGGGGAAAGAATGGGTGGGAGAAGGTGCGTGCATGTATTCTCAGCCCACTTCACCCTATTAAGCATCTATCAGGTTGTGGTATGCATTGTGTCCGATGGGCGCAAGAAAATCCACCCACGCGTACTGGACTGTTTGACCCTTCTTGGAGTCTATCAGGATCCCCAGAAGGTCCGCGAGCAAGTCGGTTTCCATTCGGGCTCTCCTACCGCCCACTTGTACGAATATACCACGACATTTGGCCTTGACGCCAACCTACACTTCAAGTACCCAGACAAAGGCGTTGTACCCACCCAAATCATGTTCCTTCTCAAGGAGAAAAACCAAAAGAAGATCAACAGTCACAGATGGTTCTTCAACGCGTTCGGACCCATGCTCCAGCCAAAAGTTTGCATCCTGCTCGATGTGGGAACATGCCCAGGGAACAACAGCTTCTACAAGCTATGGAAAACATTTGACCTAAACTCAAACGTTGGCGGCGCGTGCGGTGAGATTGCGGCGTACACAGGCAAATGGGGACGGCTTTTAGTGAATCCTCTTGGTATGCCCTCTGCCTCACCATCTTGTCCTGGCTAACGTGTGCATGCACGTCAGTCGCGTCTCAAAACTTTGAATACAAGATCAGTGGCATTCTAGATAAGCCTACAGAGTCCATGTTCGGCTACATCAGTGTCCTGGTGCGTCGAGCCTCGCTTTTGCTTTCTGCTTCTCATGCTTCGCAGCCTGGAGCATTCTCCGCATATCGGTACATTGCTCTACAGAACGATGAACACGGTGTGGGGCCCCTTGCATCTTACTTCAAAGGGGAGGTGCTTCACGGTCGTGATACAGATATCTTCACCTCGAATATGTGTATGTTCACATCATCACAAAATAACCCTTGGCTTATCTTCACTCAGATCTTGCCGAGGATGTGAGGATTGTGCTTCTGGAGTCGGCCCGCGATTAACGTCACCCTCTCAGCGGATTCTTTGTTTTGAGTTGATAGCGAAGAAGAATTCAGACTGGTGCGTCTAGTAGGCGATCTCAGTCGACACTACGCTCAATGTATCCAGGGTTCTAAGATACGTTCGAGGGGCAGTCGGCGAGACCGACGTGCCTGACGCGTTGCCCGAGTTCATTGCTCAGCGCCGTCGATGGCTCAACGGATCCTTCTTTGCTGCAACATATGCCATAGCGCACACCCCACAGCTATGGAGGTCCGGCCACAGCTTTTCAAGAAAGTTCATGCTTACCGTCGAGACGGTCTACAACATCATGAACCTTTGCTTTGCGTGGTTTAGCATTGTAAGCTAACCGCTCTCCATTAGAACACGAAGATACTAAATATATTCTAGGGCAATTTCTACCTATTTTTCGTACGCCGGAGACCCTCTGCCTGATGCCGACATATCTCATTGTATATCGCAGGTTGTCCTAACTTCTTCGTTGGAGGATGCTGCATTTGGGCTTTGGGGCGGCATCAAGTTCGTGAATTGGTCAAGCCAATACATCCTTGCGGCCCTCATCATTTCGCTGTTCTTTATGTCCATGAGCATCAATCCGAGAAGGTGAGCATCTGTGGGTCCCGCCAGGCGTTTTTTGACATTCTGCAATCAGGGCACACGCAAAATACAAGCTCATTTCTGTCATGTTGTCGGTGCTCATGGTATATATGCTGGCAGCCACCGTTGTTTCTGCCGTGAAGGCAAGCTCCGAAGGCGGCGCTGCTAACTCAATCATGTTGTTCAGCGTAATTATAACGTTCGGCGGTAAATGGTGTTTGAATATTCCTTGATTGAGACTGACCAGGCTGCAGTCTACCTTGTATCAAGCTGCATCGCGATGGACCCTGCCCACATGCTCACAAGTTTTCTCCCATACTTGTTGCTATCACCAACATACATAAACATCCTTAATATGTATGCATCTTCTCCCCCGTTCTTGTCATCAGAGCTCACCCGCGTCTAGTTATGCCTATTCCAACATCGACGACGTACGTCCGCTCTCATCGACTTCGCTTCCAGAACCCTAACTTTCCATTCAGATTTCATGGGGTACAAAACAAGACCTTGACGAGCAGGAGCCAGAAGTTGCAGATGTTGTGCTCCGCGGGCGGGATCAGAACAATATCGTTGAAGTCAGCGAAGCGACACCGGAAGAGAAGAACGACATGTATGATGAGGCCATACATAATTTGAAGAATCGCATACCCATCCCGAAGCCGCCGACACGCGACCCCACCGACGCTGAGCGCGAGCAAGAGGCGAAGGAATATTATGCCAGTGTTAGGACCCATGTAAGTTGACTTCTCGTCGCTATTGTTGGAAGCGGCTTACCTTAACTTTTACTAGGTTTTATTGACTTGGGTTTTGACTAATGTAAGATTGACCACTTTGATTTGGGTGGCTTGGCTGACAATGTGCAGGGCATCTTGCTGGCCCTCATCTTGGGGAGTGGCAGCAACACAACGGATACCTTTACGCGACAGACTCGCGCGAAAACCTACCTTGTCTTTATTCTGGCATTCACTGCCCTCAGTAATATCATCGTGCGCATTAACTTCTCATTGAGCTAAGGATTTCCACTGACCTTCTATGCAGCGGTTCTTGGCGTCGACGATCTACCTATTGATGACTCTCATTACGGGATAGGGCCCTTTCCATGGACACTCGATTGTACGACCTTGTATATTTATGTGTACCCTGACTATTAGACTATGGACAATCGATATGACTACATTCGCTACCTCTTATATGTATCTGCATATCTATCCACCAACTACTCACGGCTCTTCGAGTCCTTGTCTACGCGTTGGAAATCAGGTGAGGTTGCGGTTGTGCAGCATCCCCCTGAAGAAGTCCCTGCAATACTAGACAGTTTGGCATAGGCATCTCAATTTCTATTTACCTTGCTATTGTGTTTGGCCCTGGGACGTTGCATTTGGGCTAGAGTCGAACTTGGACGCTGAATCATGCCCTTGTCACGGAGTCACGCTACTCTAACTTACCACCGATCGTCATTCTGCTCACAACCATAGTCTGTTGGTTAGGCTGTGTCGTTGACCGTGGTTCGTATTCAATTCTCACTTCAGTTCTTTCCATTCTCACCGCATATAGTCACATGATAAACACCTTTCTATGCGCCGAAACAGCTCCTGGTCGAGTTGTGGACGGCGCTTCAGTCAGACCCTACGACGACCAATTCTAATTATTGCGCTCCTGCTATCACTTGTCATCGCTGTTCATGTTCTCTGGGACTATCCTATCCTATTCTCCAGTACAAAGGTTGCAGAACAAGAGAATATCCTTCCTGTACAGCCTGCGGAACACGACCCATCGGTAGCACCAAACATCGAAACAGTCCCGCAGCAAGGGCCTTCCGTGGCACCCGAGTTACCGCTACCTGAAGCTCCTGCAAACTACTCTGTCGTTGGCGACAAGCTACTGAGAAACGACGTTTTGTACGACCCATTTCCACGTCCGGTCAAGGACGACTTTCTCAAGGACCTTACCATTCACCCTATACGCGCACAAGCGGATATTTCCTATGAGTGCTGGGACTACTGGATATCGAATGGTGTATGGGACGGGCCGTGTAGCAACCAGAGGGCGGAAGAGTCGGTCATTGATGTGGTGTGGACATGGGTAAACGGGTCGTGCGTATTCTCTATTCTACCTCTCCAATACTAGTATTTCTAACCGTTCGTAGGGATCCTCTACAAGAAACAACTCGCAACCACTTTGCAGATGTGTCTGGATTCGAGCCGCAAGCAGCTAGATACCGGGAACACGATGAGTTGCGGTTCTCCCTACGTTCTGTAGCTCGTGCAACCGCGGGATGGAAGAACTCCACTTGGCGCATCATTTCTCCCGACATCCAGGACCCAGAGCATCCGGAGAGGCATCTTGGACTTTTGCCCCAATGGCTAGACGCGTCGGTGTCGCTGGCGCGTAGAGAAAGCAGACCTGCAATCGACTTCATCCATGGTGCGTTTTCACGAACCTTGCTCTGAAGTACTTAGTTTGATCCCAGATTTTAGATAGCCAACTCTTCCGCTACTCCTCGCTCGTCGAGCCCACGGAGGAGGACATTGAGCAATGGAGGAATCGAGCTCTTCCAGCTTTCAATAGGTCTGACAGTCGTTACACAACCCAACAGCACACTGAAAGGTTACTTGCAGCCATTCCATTGAAGCACAACTACCCAATCTCGACCCACGGAGGGTCTCGGAGAACATGTAAGTACTCAACGCGCTACCTCGCTACAAACTAATGTTTTTCCACCCACTAGTATTGTTCTCAACGATGACTACTATCTGCGTCTCCCTCTCCCTCCATCTGCCTTCCATACTCCTTTGTACGGTCCCGTTTTTCGGATCGACCCTTCCCAAGCGTTCAATGGCGACAACGCCGGACTTGCTCGAGGGGAACACGAAGCTCTATCATTGCGCTGGTCTGCAAAGGTCCTGAGCGATAGATTTGGAACGCGCGCGAGGTCGTATATCAGCCATAACACGCGCGCCTTTTCGCTTCCACTTATGCACGAGGCGTCGCTGGCCTTCGCAGACAACTACCACTTTACGACGTTCTCGAGATTTCGGGGACAGCACAAGAAACCCAAACAGTTTGAAATGTGCGTTGCCATTTTCCGTGAGGCTGTCACTGGTGCTAATTTTTTCTTTTTCTGTGTAGGAACACCATCTTTACCACAACACACTACACGATGGAAAGGCATCGCGAGGCTTTGTTGTGGTCGTACATTGTAGGAAAGTGGGGCGGCCCGGAAGGTGTCATCACACCGAACAAAGCAGCAGCTATGTGGGCGGAGATGGGCGGTTCAGACGATGTGGAACGACTCAAAGTTCCTCAGGTAGAAGACATGAGTGGCGGAGGTCAGGATGTTATCAAAAACATAGCCGCTGCGGGTCTCGAGACACCCCAGTCTGACAGCCCACAGACGCGAGCTCATGTGGATTACATCTGGAGTTTGTTTTCGCCTTCAATAGTTTCTTAATTGGCTGATGCCTTGCAGCATCGCATGATGGCTTCCCTGTACATCTGGACGGGACACGGCCGCCTTGGCACATGCAAAAAATACGATGTTTCCGCAATAGGGAAGAAAGGGCATGGGACGTCTTCAGAAGGGCAGCAAAGGACGATGTCAAATGCGGTGATGCCAGTACGCTTGTTTTCCAATTTCGGTTTTCTTTGTCTGACGGAAAGCAGTTATTACGCTCATCAAGAAAAACCAGCCCTCGATGGGGCTTGGTGTATTTCTTCCGCCAGCGTCGCCATCTCCATCGAATGCACGTTTGAATCCACTCACGCTGCCTTTGAAAGTTCAAATAGATCCACCGCCTTTCCCAGCGGATCCTCGCGCGTTTGCAGTGTCTCTCCTACAACGTTACGCATACGCCGTTGGCACTGCGTCTTCGCAATTCATCAAGCTAACGGTTCCTTGGGCTGCACGCAAGGATATCGAGCTGGCACAGAAGGTGGACGACCTCGTATTCCTATGCATCAACGATGATATACCCGACGTGGCTAGCGTGATGAAGGAGACTACAAAAATCTATACGGAGTTCATACAGGGAATGTTCCCAGAGCCATTGGATATTGAAAGAGAGGATCGAAGAGGACATCCTGTTACCCATCCAACCACCATCTCAGCCACACAGTTCGATACTACTACTGTTTTGTAAATATTTGCCTAATATCTAACATACTAATGTATACTGTGTTGTGCTGCATAATATTTGGTAGGTCGGTGTAGCGGGTCATGCACTCCTGCACGAAACAATCACACAATGCAGGCGATGCGATAACCAATTTGTCACGCACGCCTTTTAAACACGATCACTATATCCTTTGTTGATCATTACATAATTTGGGAAACTGGACAATGGATGTGTAAAGTCCCCAAAAGCAAAGAACCGATGACCTCAGTAAAAGTATGGATTAGGACCCTCAGACTACATTTTCGTTCATTCATTAATACCGAATTTCCAACCGGTCCTTTTCAAGTTCCCCATGAATCGGCAAGGATTGTCACATTCTGGACAGGCAGGCACTCCTTCGGTTTACAGGTCGTTAGTCCTGTTGTATTCTTCATTTACTTGACGGATAAAATCGCTTGCTTCATGTCCGCCCTAACAACGCGTAAGCACAAGGATGCTTAACAAAGTGGCAGCAGCTTTACTTCGCAGGTTTTCCACGTCCCATCACGAACGCAAATTATCTTCTCGTTAATCAGAACCGTGCAGCTGTTACTGATGGGATAGAGTCGCTCAGAATTAGACCATAATAGCATTGCACAGATGACTTACACGATATTCAGCTTCTTGGATGCTGCCGCACTCTCAGCAAGGAGCTGCCTTCCTTCGTCTGTCTTCCCTTGCAGATCCTCTCCCACGCAATCCGCAAGCTCATCCTCCCAGGCGAAACCTGCCGTAGTCGCACACCGCTGAGCAACATCTCGCAAACCGACTTGGTCCTTCCCCTCGAAATTCGAACATTGAACGTACTGCCACAGCTGGTCGAAAGTCCCGTGCTTTTGAATGCACAGCTGCTGAATATTCCCTCCACACTCCCCAGGGCCGTGTTTACACACCACGCCATAGTCAGTATCAGACGCATTTGGTCTGTGGGTTTGAAAGATTGAGAAGGTGGAGTGTGCTATCTCCGCTTGATTTGTACTCACGTAGCCAGGAAAGTGAGAGAAATATCCGCCTTGTCCTTAACAGAAGGTAGAGCATCGTTCCAAACTGCCTCACAGGCTAATGCGTCGGGGCATCGACTCATGACGCCCAGAGTTACGGCGACTTTCTGGTCGAAGAAGGAAGCGCCGACGAAGGACGCAAAGAGCGTAAAGCTGATCAAGCTGGGAGTGCGCATGGTGGTAGGATGCAAAACCAAGTGGAAGCACCATTACGCTTTCTCGTGACAGTATGACGCCTTAGTTTACACTACTTGCAGCTGGCCGCTAGACTCAGGCTGGCCTCCACACATTCCTTCGAGGGAATCATGATTGAACAGAGCTCACTGCCTAGAATGAGTAGAGTTCACACACGATCCTCGTGCGTGGCAGAAAAACTCGAAATCAGCTCGTAGTAGTTATACGGTCAAATACAAGGGGAATCATGCCCCAGTCAACTACGTCTCCGTCCCGACCATGGTGTCGAGACAGTGTATAAGTGGTCTGGCTATCCTTGTACCAAGAGTGTAACTAAGTACTCCTGGCAGTCATTCCAACACTCGGCTCGCCTGTAGTGATTGCCTCTTCGCACGCGAGCTCAGGGGATTAACCTCGGCAATGATATGGAGGAAAGATACAAATTACAGCCGTCCAACGTTCCTTTACCAAGGTATTTCCAAATGTACCAGCGGAGGCAGCTAGCCAGCCACTCCCGGAAATCATGCAACACCTAATGATCAATCGTCGAAGAGTGGTTGGAAGGGCTGAGAGCACGACAAACCAAATCAGTAGATTTTCCCAGTCAGAACGCATACATACATACCTTGACTGAGTCCTCCGAACGTATATTCTGCGTGGCCTCTACGGTCTCATCCTCTTCCATCAACATTATACTTTGCGGCGACGCCCGCGAGTCTGCCACAAGTTCATCGTCCATGTTATCTTCTCCGTTGTTGAACATGTCTACGTCCTCAGCGGTGAGGTCTTCCAACCCCAAGTCCGCCAGACTGGGTTGAGATGATAGTCTTGGCTGCTGTGAAGTGCTAGGAAAGAATAAAGGTTCCTGGTCTAATGGCGGAGGTGAAGAAGGAGGCAGCTGCCTGCGAGGTGGTGTTGGCTCGCGGGGCTGAAACCGTGCAGGCGGTGGTGGGAGTGATAGTGGTGGAGGCATACTTGCACGATCTTGACTGTAGAGAGGGAAGGAGCCCGGTGGTACCATATCATCCATGTCGTCCATGTTATTCCTACGAGTAGGAGTCTCGGGTGGCATTGAACGCGACACTGACCGTGACGGTTGACGAGCTGGAACTGGAGTTTGCTGCACCGCCTTCGCAGATTTCCGCATACGAGGCTCATTGGATCCATCGGGTTCTGGCTCGCGCGAGCGTTTTCGGACGGCGCGCAGGACAACTTGTTCAGGTTGGGTGGTACCAACCTGGCTCGTCGAAATGACGAACAGAGCAGTGAAGCCATCACCTTCAACGTCTATAGAGAGGGGAGCAGCAGGCTCTGTGAAGTGTATATCCATCGTGACCGCCATGGAGTCTGTGAATGCAATGGTAGCCTACGTCCGGTCAGTCAAGCCCTCAACTGTAGCAATACGACGAACAGAAAATTCGCCCAGATGAAATGCTATCACCGTAGGCGCGGCATAGAGGTTGTATACATCGAATTCTTCGGTACTGATAGCCAGTGTAGTACCAATATCAGACTTGCCTACACGATGAATTAGCATCACATCAGCCACATTTCTAGTCAACATACCTTTGGAATCTACAGAGGATGCCAGCGTCTTGACTTCGATTTCATCTTTTCCGAATGTCCAGACAAGCTGGGAATCAGACTTGCTTCCGCGCGCGGTAGGAAAATGGTCGACCATGTCCTTGATAGCGCGAGGACCAGCAGTGATCAAGCTTTCTGTCTCTGCGTCTGGAAGTCCTGGAGATAGGATAGTCGTTACAGATGATAATAACAGTCTGTGTGTCTTAATGACACCTCCAGCATCATAAGGTCTCGATAGTTGGCTGGCACAATGGACGCACCGTGTTTGCAATGAAGGATCACTATGAGTTTGCTCTCCACCCCATCGTCCTCTTCGCCATTGCCCTCAGCTATGTTGAGCTCCACCTTCTCCACTGTCTTATCGACTGCTCTTCCTTTCAATATTGAAAGCAGAGACTTACTGCATATCAGCACAACCCTCGGGGATGTAACAATCACGCACCTTAACCAACAACTGGCCCGTCACATTATCATCTTCTCCCTCTTCTAAAGAGTACTTCTGGAAGAAGGCGCGATCCAACTTGAAGCGAGTGTAAGCTGATTTGGAGGAATTCGTAGTCGAGAGATCCAGACAGTCCGCCATCGCGTTCAATGTGAGCTCGTCGCCATACCGCGCTATACATGTCAATGCGCGCGTAAATGCTAGTGAAGACGTGTGAGTCAGAGATACTCATAAGTTGGTGCCATACGTTTGAGCGCTGACGCGTCTAATGTAGCCTGCATGAGGGCCGGTAGAATGTCGCGTTCAGCATCTCGACGCGATCGCGTGCTGTTGGTCCGGTCCGGTTTTGTGGCGTGCCGAATTTTGACCATGCTCTTCGTCCCCGAGCTTAGTAATCAGAGAATAGACCACAGTGTGTTCAAACAAGCGGAGTGAGCGGGACGGTGGAAAACAGCTTTGATATTGCGTGTAAAATGACTAAAAATACAATGGGATGGGATGTGGTTATGGTGAATGCGTCTACTTTGCGTGGTGTACTTATCTACAACCTTGTCTACAGATATAAAGAAGGTTCATATTAATCGTTTAATTTTATGTTGAGCCGTTAACGATGGGGGGAGCATCCTCACGGCGCAGAGAAGCCTCGGCGACCATGGCCTCCTCTGGGTGCGGGGGCTTGAAGTGGGCGAGCTGCTGAGCCATCTCGGCAGCGAGCACACTTGGGCCGGCTGCGGCTGCGACGAAACCAAGGAATGGTGGGGAAGGATTCAACGGGCGAGTGCAAAACTCAGGGTGCGCCTGAAGGCCCACAAAGTAAGGGTGGTCTGTTCATGGTGATTTAGCACAAGGAGCTGAGTCGGGAAACATAACGTACCTGGCAACTCCAGAATCTGCATGCGCTCTCCCTTTTCATCTTTACCACAGAAGTTGAGCCCACTGGCCACCAGCTTTTCAACCCACTCTGGGTTGACTTCATAACGGTGGCGGTGACGCTCCCAGATCTTGGGCGCGCCGGCGTAGAGTTTGCGGACTTTGGACCAAGACTCAGTTCCGTCCTCGAAGACGGTGGGGCGAAGACCAAGGCGCATCGTGCCTCCCATATGGGTTCGAGAAATCTCGGGCATGAACACGATAGCTGGGTGCTCTGTCTTTGGGTTGAATTCCTCGGATGTAGCACCTGAAAATGAGTTCGTTATCGCGAATGAGATCGCACACTGTTGGACATACCAGGGATGTTGAGGACATTCCTTGCCCACTCAACAACGGCGAGTTGGAAACCCATGCAAATACCAAGGAATGGAATTTGCTGCTCGCGCGCGTACTTGATGGCCATCATCATGCCCTCCGTCCCACGGTTTCCAAACGCTCCGGGTACCAGGATACCACTAAACCAGTTGTTCAATACCAGTGCAGCCAGTGATTTGATGAAGCCTTACCTTGCGCCTACGACGGCCCTCCAGGCGTCATGATACTGCGCAGGTTTGGTCTCCTGCGTCTCTGGTTCAAGGTTCGACGACTCCACCCACTACACCAACATCAGTAAAGAGTACCCATGGAATACCATGTGCTTACCGTTACTTTGAGCTTGCGGCGAACTCTGAAGGCAGAGTGTTCCAAGGATTTGATGACCGACATGTAAGAATCCTTGAGGTCGGTGTATTTTCCGACGAGAACAATGTGGACAGAGTCGAAAAGCCTTGCTTGCCTAACGAACGGTCAGCTTCCCGATTCATAAGCTGGCGGCCAAAGAAACACACCCATTGCACATATCGTGCCAGCGCTTTTCCAAGTCGAGGCCAACCTGAGCTGCCTTTTGTGGTACATTGATGCTACCCAAGTCGAGGCGCTTACGCAGGTATTCAATGATACCTTGAGACTGAAGGAGAAGAGGGACGTGGTACACAGACTCCAAGTCGTGAACTCCAAAGACCTGTTCGGGGGCGACATGGCAAAACATGGATATTTTCTCCTTGGTGCTGGCGCTCACAGGCTCTTGATGAAGAAGTCGGCATGCAATCTGCCCGCATGAGATAAAGGACCGATGCTGGTGACAAGAGACATACGAGATCAGGCAACAGTCCAAGACCACGAAGGGAATGCACGGTGGTCTGCGTCGGCTTGGTTTTTTGTTCACCATGGAGGTCGGGGACAAGCGAGACGTGGATAAGAGCAAAGTTCTTGTATCCGACACGGAATTGGAATTGGCGCATGGCCTCAACGAATGGCGCGGACTCGATGTCACCGACGGTACCGCCGAGCTGCAATATATATTAGTTCATTCCAATAACAAGTACGGTGTGCCATACCTCCACTATGCACACATCAGGCTCTTCGCCCGTTTCATCAACAGGCACTTTGGCAACGCGCTCGATCCATTCTTGGATTGCGGTCGTGATATGGGGGACAATCTGGACGGTTTGAGCCTTAGGATAGTCGAGCTTGGTTCAACTGACCTGCACCGTTTTCCCCAAGTATTCGCCGCGACGCTGGAAAATGTGAGATAGAATGGACGTCGGCAGGATAGCGATCGCACCTCTTTTTCAATGACCTCGCGGTAGATTTTGCCCGTTGTGATGTTGTTATCACGCGAAAGAGTGACATTGAGATAACGCTCGTAGTTGCCGAGATCAAGGTCGACCTCTCCACCATCGTTGAGCACATAGACCTCGCCTGTAAGTGTTGAACGGGATGAAGAGGTATGTTGGCTAAATTGGCGCCTACCGTGTTCTTGTGGGCGCATTGTGCCCGCATCGATGTTCATATACGGATCGATTTTGATGGAGGTGACCTTGAGGCCAATCGTCTTCAGCAGCAAGCCGGTCGAAGAGGCTTAGATATTTGTGAGTCAACGAGCAGGGCAGAGGTAGCGTTACATACCGATGACACCCTTGCCAATGCCGCTAACCACACCTCCAGATACAACGATGTATTTTGTCATTGTGCACAGCGATGCTGGGGACTCGATGGTTAAGTGACAAGAAGATATGCGATCACTTTTTTTCGAAGTGTGAGCACAGCCACCCGCCAATTTGGGTTGCCATATCACGCGGCGACGCGACGCGATCAGGATCAGGGACAATGGGCAATGGCGCCGGCTGAATTTGGGCTGAACACTCTTTCCAACCACCAAGCAAATACTCTAAGCTTCAGATGATTGCTCGCATACTCAAGCGCTCAAAACTTGAGTATGTACCGAGACTCCGAGAAGTTGAATCGATGTGTCAAGGTAGGTTAACAAACAACATTGAAGACAGCAGTAACACCGACGTCAAGACAATAGCCCAGCGCTTAGCGCTTCTGAGCACTGCCATAGGAAGCTATCAGCATCCGTTTCGGTGAGATGAAGTTCTTGGTGCGTGCACACATCTGAGTAGCTTAGCGCTTACCACTATTAAGATTTAGTATCGCTCCCAAACCATTTATTCTTCTACAGGATACAAATGTGCGACCCATCAAATAATAATCCCAAATTGAATCAAAAATCATTCGCGACCAGCGCGTTGTAAGAAAATCTTCGCATTCGCTATCGCCTCGCCAAGTTCCTAGTTCTCACCTCCCTTCTCGCCTCCTTGCTTAGCATCTCCTTGCTTAGCATCATCTTGCTTGGAAGCATCTCCTTGCTTAGAATCCGCCGCTACGGACGGCTCCGCGGACGAGGCCTCGGTCTTGGTCTCAGCGGTAGCAGGCGATGTGGCTTCACTGGACTTGGCAGGAGTTTCCTCTGCCTTTGTCGCGGTGTTCTTTGATCCCTTCGAGCCGTCTGCAGTGGTCGGGCTCGCGGTCTCAGCGCTGGAACTAGCTGCCGTAGCCTCACTGGACTTGGTCGATGCTTCGGTCGTCTTGGAATCTCCACCCTTCGACGAAGCGGCCGAAGTAGTCTCAGCGCTGGCACTGGCCGTAGATTCGCTGGACTCGGTCGACGCTTCCGCTGTCTTTGTTGCGGCGTTCTTCGAGCTCTTGGACGAACTCTCTGCCGCTGTCGAACTGGCACTTGCTGCAGTTTCATCGGCGCTCTGTGTCACCGAAGATGTGGCAGCAGATGTCGCGCTCTCTGTCGCACTGGCCCTCGTCTTGGTCTTGGTCTTTGAAGAGGATTCACTCGAGCTTGGTAGATCCGATGCGACGCTGGAGGATGCCTGGGAACCAGATACTGTCGAAGAGGCGGTTTCTGACGCAGAAGCGGTTGCCGACGCGGAAGCGGATGCCGACGCAGAGGCTGTTCCCGATGCTGAGAGGGATGCAGAGGAGCTGGCCGCGGAGGACGCTGTCGAGCTGGCGCTGGCTGACTTGGTGCCAGAAACAGATGCGCTCTTGGTATCCGAACTTGACGCGGTGCTTGCCTCGGCGGAGCTTACAGCGGAAGACGAAGAGCTTGCGAGTGCTGCGGGCTTGCCATCTGCAGTGACAGTGAACTATACAGAAGGTCAGCGTGAGGATGAATAACAATAATGGACACATACGTAGATCATGTCGTCCAATGAACCATGCTGGGCGACAGGGACAATAAGAGGCTGGTGGTTGGATGCAGCATTGATAGACGCAAGACGGTATACACCGACGGGGAGGCCGTCTGTAATGTCAGCGCTAAGTTCTCCATTCTGGGCCGCCTCATTAATGCCCTTGAAGAAGGCAAACTTGGTAGGATCCGTTGGGTTCGGGGTGTCCAAGGAGTCGATGGCCTCAATGACAAAGTGGGAATGCCCAATGATCTGGCCGGATTTGTCGAGTTGCTGAGGAGCGGAGAAGTAGTTAGTCTTTGCGTTGACGAAGGAACCAGTGACCATGTTCTTGATCGCCATCTTCACAGTGAATGCTGTATCCGCTTTGACCGTGCCGAAGTTGTTCGGGAACGTGAACTTGGAGCTGGGCATGAGCGCCTTAGCGGGAATCGCCCCGATGGGTGCTGGGTTGCAACTACAAGAAGTAAGAATGGGATGCTTCGTAATTTGCGGACAAGATGCAGACCTTCCAGTTTCTACCTGCTGGCCGTTTGTGATAGGCAAGTTCGTTGTAAGACAGAAGTTGATGAAGTTGTTGGAGGAGGTGAGGGATGCAGATTGGCCGTCGACCGGAACCTGGTTACCGTCCTGAGCAAAGCCAGAGGCGATGACCTTGGGGTCGAGCGCTGCGTAGAGGTGAGCTTGAGGTTGTATCATTTGGCATGAGACTCACTCAAAGACGTTTGTGGATCCGTGGTCGCATTGCTGGTCGCGCCTGTAGTGCTTCCACCAGTCGTTGCCGCGCTGGTTCCAGTGTTGGTCAATCCACCACCGTTGTTGTTGTTTGAACCTGTATTGCTCGATCCGCTGCCACTGCTAGATCCAGTACTGGTCGAACCTGTGCTACCCTTCGACCCGCCGCTGGAGGAAGAGTTGTTGGACCCAGAACCTATTGGACAACGTCTGAGCACCCATCAGCTCGACGTAGAGACATGGCGTACCAGAGCTGCTACCGGATCCCGTTCCGTTGTTCGTGCCGGTATTGGTTCCTGTGCTACCTTTCGATCCACCGCTGGACGAAGATCCAGAACCTAATGGACTGTTTGAGCATGGACGCGCTCTAAGAATTGCCACGGCGCACCAGAGCTGCTGGATCCCGATCCGCTGTTCCCGTTTCCGCCGGTTGCGACTGCACTTGCTCCGGTGACAGTGACGGTTTGGGTAACGACGTTATTTACCTGAAGCAACGTTCATTGAGGGTCCAGAAAAATAGAGGAGACGCACATCACAGGTAGCGGCGAGCGCACCCGCTGCAGAGGTTGTTGCTGCTGCAACAGTAACAGTTTGCGTGACAACGTTGTTGACCTGAAATCCTCCTTCAGTAAACATATTCTAGCATTGCAAAGAACAATGTACATCACAAGTTGCATCGAGTGCGGCGGCGCTTGAAGTTGTTGCGGCGCTTGTGGCACTAGCAACGGAGGTCGTGGTTGGGGTGACATTGCTTGCCGAAGCCGCATGGTGAAATTGATATGCCTTGTGCGGTGCGCCCTGCACGAGAAGGCCAGATAATGATACGCCGAGAACGCAGAAAGACAGAAGGTTGGAACGCATGTTGTAATGCTTGAACGAAGGGGGTAATTAACGATTGTTTGAGGTTGAAAGTTCTTGAAAGATAGGATGGGTTGAAAGAATGAAGGGCGACCACCAGTGTCGGCGTATGGAAGAAAAAGCTGAGGCGCAAGGCCAAAGTCGAAACCACTGAACAATTGGGAAGGAAGGAAGGGAGCGTGGGCGTGTGCGAGTCCCATGCTGGACTTTATATCTCTCATCAATGAGCAGAGTGTACCTTATGGTGTACCTGGTTGTCGTCGGCGACCAAGGTGTGAATGAGCCGCGATCAGTCATCATGCTTTTCGAATTGAACCACATTTACTGATATCCAGTTACTTTGCGGCTTGAGTTCTCCTCGTCTGGTTCGCTATGTAATGGGAAAAATACACCCTCCCAAAACTCAAAGTCGAGAGTTGTACTGTATAGACTCTTGGGGGCCGCTATCCCATAGGCTACTGATGGAAGTGAGGGGAGCCTATCTATTCTCGCAAGGCTCAAAAATAGTCCTGCCCTGCTGGCCCATAAACTCAGGGGCAACATCTGGCCAAGCCAGTGGATCCACTGAAATCACCCCGTCAACGACCGGACGCCGGGAGAGCCTAAGCTACGGATTTAGCGTTACTAGTGCACTGTACATATACAGTCCTCATGCAGGCCTACCATTGCTCGAAGCCAAGTACAATTAATCTACATACCACCCAGGACTCCTGGGGTTCGTCTACTCCATCGCGGACAACCTGCTCGAGTGTATAGCGCTTTGACCGCGCTAGCGCTGATCGATTCACCTCTTCATCTCCCCATTGTTGTCAGAAGCGGCGCGCTCGTTAGCATCGGCCCTCGGGCGCATGGGTATAACGGATGAGGCGGGTCTGAGTGTGATCTGTGCCAAATTACAGAATATTACTCGCTGCACGATGCGACCCGCGAGCGACGAATGATGGTCACCTCTGAATCTGCTACAATATTTGCGCCTAAAATTCGGTTATTTTCACCAACTTGGGTGTATCATTTCGTTTGTACACATTGTGTAATGGGATTTGACAAAGGGCAAGACGATGAAAGCACATACGTACCATTACTGTAAATTATAGCTGCTAGTCTAATAGGGTTCTGAATCCTTGGTACTGTAACGATGTAACTCTACGACTCATGACAAGAGTCGTCCGCTCGAGATAGATAGATAGTTAATTATGGACCGCAAGCTCAAGTCTCCAACGACGCACGCCATGTCAGTAGCGTCGCATGCATCTTCAAGTCATCAACAAGCCCTTTCATCTTCTTCGAATCCACTCCATTCTCATGCTCATCCACAGCCGTAAGCCACGCAGCCAACTTTCCGACCTGCTCTCCGTCCGTAAACATCCACCATCTCTCCTCGTCGTTTTTCACCGACTCGTCTAAAACAGCATCATTGGGTGGTTTCCCCCAGACAGCGACAATGGCACTCCAATCCGGCGGCTCCGCGACATCTTTCCATGTCTTTCCACGTCCGCGCTTGGGGAGCCTGCCACTCGGTTCACTGTAATAGTCCAACACAGCTTTGGCATAATGTCGGTCCAATGGCCCAGGCGACAGAGCCCAGTACTTGCGCCCTTCGTGGTCTGTGCCCAAGGGGCCGGTGCGCAATGTGCCATCGTGTTGCGCTACCTTCAGAGCACAGTCAAGCGTCTCAAGAACCTGCTTGTGCTTCGCACGCTTGGTCTTGAGCTCAGCTGCCTGCGATCACGTTAGTTCGATTCACCCCAAGTCAAAGCACAAACATACATCGCTAGTCGCCTCTTTGATCTTCTCAAATCTCTCCCTCTCTAACCTTGCAGCGTCTATCTTCTGTCGGCCCTGGTCCTTTGCGCGTTGGACACCATTTTCCAGCTCAACTCGAACCACTTCGTAGCCCAAGATGCGCTGGGCCAAGCAGAGCACAATAGGCACGCACTGCGCTGTGACCAGTACGCGACCCGCCTCGGGTTCACGAATATTGCGCGTCGTACGTGAGACGATAGGTACAGCATTAGCTGGAGGCGGCAGCGGATCTGGGAGCGCAAAACGGGGTGGCAAGGCGTTCAAAGCGGCTTCCATTCTGGCGAGATTGCCAGCCGATTTCTTCATCTGCTGTATAGCACTCTTCAATGCCTACCATATAATGGATAAGTAATGTCGACAACAAAAGCATGGGATGAGCTCTTACAGTAGTGTCCGCCGGGTCTGCTTCCTCCCCAAGAATCACGTCTAACATCCATGTTAAGATACTCTTCAAGCTGAGGTCGCTAATCCAAGGAATCATGCTGTCCTTGTCAGCGTGCGTTTCTCCTGTTATGTATGCTAGCTCTTGTAGCGCTTTTGACATGCCTGCATCCGGGGCAAAGCGCATACAAAACTCGTAGACGAGAATACGATCTTCCGTGTCGTTAACCGAGATATCCACCGGAACAGGCCGCCAGCTGAGCTTAGGAATCGGCTTTAGCTTGGGAGCAGGTTTAGCTGGAACAATGGGCGGTGGTGTTTCCACAGAGGGAGTAGCTTCAGCGGCTGCATTGTCCTTACTTGATGGAACAATGAGTATTTCTCGGAGGCCACGATGAGAAAACTCACTCGATAGGTTGTGCACTGTCCTCCCTGATCTTGCGGCATCTCCAACAACCACATGCGCCTTGGCACCTGAAGCATCTACGAACAATGAATTGAATCTCGCGGTATTGTTTCGAGCACATACTTGAACGAATATGGTGCATTGCAGTGACCAGCACTTTCGGAAGTACGTTTGATACCTTGGATATCCGAGCCATATTTGGCCAGACAAGTAGCGCAATAGTTTAGTGGACACTGTTTAGTCGCTGATTTCATGAACGTGCATCTGACAGACTCTGAGGCTGCATTAGAGAAAAGAGAACATTGGAAGTAGTTGTTACACACCATTTGGGTCCTTTTTGCGTCTGCATTGATGGCAAATGACCAGTTCGACCTCAACCTCAGCTTCAAAGGGCGTAGACTTGTCGCAGGTCCTAGGTTTCTTGGACCCCCCTGGTTTGACAGAGTCGTCGACCACTTTGCGTTTGCTGCTGGGTTTCGTCTGCAAATTCTCCTTCATTGTGCTCTTCACGGGCATGGACCGAGGCCGGTGAAGGTGAGAGGGCGGAATCTCAACATAAACCTGTTTGAAGGATTCCGGGCGACGTAGGATAGAGGAAGATGCGGGCTGATCGCTGTCTGCGTGTTTCTTTGAGGTAGAAGGCCGACGATGGAATGGTGAAGGCGGGATCTCGACGTATACTTGTTTGAACGACGCGGTCAACGCGTTGTGACCAAGTGATTGTTCTGGACTCATCACAGACGAAGCAGGTTTACGCCCGTGTAATGGTGAAGGCGGTATTTCCACCGCGACCCGTTTGAAGTGGGGTCGAGATGAAGAGGACATGGTTGTTAAGAGTAAGTTGGTCTTTGGGAGGTCGCGTTGCGGCCATCACATACAAAGACATCATGTGACCCGTCGTCACACAGGCTCGATCAAATTTCCGGTGTGACAGTGACAAGCTTTCCCTTCCGACGTCGTACTATCCTCCCGTTCGCAAAAATCATTACCAATGGCGCACGCTGACCACACTCGCGATCCCTGGTATGTTTTTCGGCGCTGGGTTCTGCTTCGCCATTAACCGTTGCCTAGCCCATGGGTCATCCTTAATGACTTTGGTGGTGCCTTCTCTATGGGTGCCATTGGTGGTGGTATCTGGTATAGCATCAAGGGCGCGCGCAACTCCCCAAGGGTGCGTTAGGCTGAAAACTGCTTGTGGTCTCATGCTTACATCTGTCGCAGGGGTCACGATTCGTCGGCGCCATTTCGTCCATGAAAGCGCGCGCACCAGTAACTGGAGGCAACTTTGGCGTCTGGGGTGGCATGTTCTCAACATTCGACTGTGCGGTGAAGGGGTACAGGCAAAAGGAGGATGCGTGGAACGGCATTATCTCCGGCTTCTTTACGGGTGGTTGCCTTGCGCTACGAAGTGCGTGTCAAATCGTTCTCATGAGACAACCTCTAACCGTATGTCAGGCGGTCCGCGGTCTGCATTTGGGTCAGCTGTAGCCTGTGGTATCCTTCTTGGTGTGTTCGAGGGCGTTGGTGTGTTAGTCAACCGCATGTTCGCTCCCCCATGTAAGTGCGAAAACTCTGCTTGGTGCCTGTTTACCGACGTTTCCTGCAGTACCCTCCGCTATGCCTCAGCAAGCACCCGCAGCTCTTCCCGGATTATCTTAGACTATATAATACATCGCCCTCATTACCCAGCTCGCACTGTGACTAATCCACTCATCCTCACGACATTGTCAAATTGGCCCTCCGCTACCCTCCCGCTTCTCTGTTGCAAAATGCAGTCATGGATTCAATCAATTATCAAGAGAACGCATGTTTAGATATTTAGATGCGTGGCAAAAACATCCTCATGTCGAGATTTAGTTCAGTTCCAAGCTTTGCAGTTGGATATTGCATTGCTCTGTTATGCAGCTGTACACACACATCGCATTGATGTTTCTCAGTTTGATCTCGAGCTTCGCGTCATTGTGGTTTGACCAAAGACAGGTGCTTGAAATCCGTGGTCGGGCTTGTCGTTGACATTGAAGGCATTTGATTTGGACTCCTGCCTACATAGAAGAGCGAGGCATTCATGGACGTCTGTGGTGGCGTTGTGCTTGAACAAAAGTTCTTCTTTTCGTCATGGCCCTCTCCAGTTACGTCGGTTAGGATCGATCTATGGCGGTCTGTCTGTCGTCTGACTGCTTGTTCAACAGACAGCCAACGCGTAGCTAGTGACGTCAAACTGGTCTCATCGTCTTTATAAACGCGAGCAAGATGAATCGTTGGACATTCAACGCAAACTCTCACCTTTTCCATCACGAATCTATCTCACACTTTGCCCGCCCTTGAAATCATGGCATCCACACTCGACCCGTACACCCAGAAGGCAGAGGCCAACAAGTATAGTCCACAGGAAAAGATTTCTTGTACGCATGTATGCCCAGGAATTTCCACCCTTTTCTCATTCTTGCTTTAGCTCTCCATGAACTCGTCAAGTCCTGCTCTACCGGCATGCTGACCACCCGCGCCGAAGACGGCAGCATGCACTCGCGCGCCATGGTTCCAACATCTCGTACGCACCCACGGAACGCTTCTCCAGCTATGACGCTGACAGCCTGCACTGTAGCGCATAACGCCACCCAAGTTAACCTTGTTTTCATTGGCAACAACTCATCGCACAAGTTCGAAGAAGTCCAACATGATTCCCATGTCAATGTCAGCTTCTACAACACCTCTTCTACGAGTTGGGCATCGTGCGTTCAAGCTCAATCAAGTTAGGATAGTCTTCCTCATATCCTGCAGGTTTTCCGGCAAGGCTCGCATCAGTCGTGACCAGGAAGCGATCAAGAAACACTGGTCATCCTCGTACGCTGCATTTTTCCCTTCCTCACACAATTCGTTCTCATGCGTACATGCAGAATGGGTGCCTATTTTGGAGATCTCAAAGACGGTGTTCACAAAGGCGATGTCAATGATCCTCGTATTTCGATTATCGAAGTTGTCCCGGACGAGGTGCGATTCTGGGTCGCTCAGAAAGGCGCCGTCGGACGGGCAGTCGATATTGCCGTGAGCTCTGTCACGAGTGGAACATCTGCGCCGGGAGATCTCGTCACGTTGTCCAAGGCAGAGGTGAGTTTGCACGGTGGAGTCGCCTAGCCTCTAGGTGGTTGAGCTGACTTTTCGTAGATCCAGTTGATCCAGGGCCTTCAGACGGCTCAGTAAAGTCAAAAGCGAAATTAAACACTGTACAATATATCATCAGAATAGCCACTACCTCCATATGCATTGTTGTCAACTGTGTCCTAGTTTTGAAGATTGATAAGGCGATATAATGTGACCATTGCTTGTATTCCATTTGCTACCTTCCCTGGCGGACAAGGATTTTGTGCTGTCCATGTATTAGTTGAGGCGCGGCAACGCAGATCGATCATCAAACTGTCCCAATGAGGGAATGAAAGTAGCAAACAGGGTTGCATAAAGCTCCCGCTCTAGTAGGTCTGAGCGAATCCAAATGGCCAGATGGATCCTTGCAGTTACCATGTATATTCAATGGCTTCAGATGCGTCAAATTTTGCAGAGTCCTCTCGGCGTTAGCGTTGCGACCTCGTGTATCCCGAGAAATCCTAATGGGGATGATCGACGTTTTGGAGTTGGAAATTGGAATATACAGAATTGTGCTGAGCCGATTTGTGCCTTGTGTATGCGCTCGGGCCCATCGGAGAACGTCAGTAACAATATTTATTTCTCAGTTATCTCTACAATCTGCGTGCCATTCCAGTCAGCGCGACGGTGCGGGACCGTTGACATGCAAAATTGGACCAGGTTCGCATGCGAGTCGAGGACTGTCGACGATGATGAAAATCGGACCATCGGGGAACAATCAATGATGCATTGCTGACCAGGCACCCGCGGAGCAAACGGACGATGGGTTTAAGAACATGGGTCAGATTAAGGTTGTCTGTCTCCTTGCTTTCCTTCTTACCTTCATGTCACCTACAACTCCCGGTTTTTATGCGATACCTCCCGCACTCCTGCTAGCCATTCCGCTCTCTGCACTTGCTGTCATCGTCTCGCCTGGACATCGTCAAGTGCGAGGGCTCAAGTTCACTTTGCCCATACTTCTGCTGTCCCTGGTGGCTCTTCTCGTCGCGATCCTTGGGATTGCCTCCGTACGCGTATCAAAGCTCGAACGGGCGCATCAAGTCTTTTTGATACTTCTTCGACTCCAAGGCGCGTTTTTTCGATAGTCAATCGCCCTACAAACCATAACAAGTGCTGCAGTTGCTATCTACTTCCTTGTACTCATCACTCGCAACAACTTCGCTGGTAACTCACATAAAACCAACCTTGTGGTCTACAACATTGGGTTATCAATCTTTCTAACGTGCGGTGCGTGTTTACGTTGCTATATTCGCTTCATGGCTCATGAAGTCGCGCCAGCTACCATTCTCGCGTTCATCTCTCTCTTCCTTCCACTTCAAGTGACCCCGCTCATCCCGCCTTTTCTCAATCTTATATTCGCGACACTGACTATCCCGCTTGTTGTGTACTTTATCCTCGCCCGGCCACCCGCGAGCGCGTCGACGTACAGCGATTCTGATTCCACACCGGCCACTCCTGACGATCTTGAATCCGTTCCACCCGACTCGCCGACGATCTACAAGCAAGCTTTTGAACTGCGTCAGATATTCCCGCCTAGGCCAGCGTCAGCTACGGTTCCCGTCGAATTCCCTCAATCATCTAGTCAGCAATGTAGTACTAGCAAGCCACTGTTCGTACTGCTCCTGGCTCAACTTGTCTACCTCCTTGCCATGGCATTCGACATCTGCATCGCCGTACTTACTCGTCATGCAATACAAGAGGAAGTAGACAAAGGGAGGACCGAGATGGAAACTGGCGTATGGAAAACGGTCATCGGGCTGAGGTGCTTTGAAGGGCTCTGCGTGGTTGTTGGCTGTGGCTGCACGATGCTTGTCTGGAAATGTGAGCAACCTTTACCTCGGTATTGGTATTCACTGAATTTATCCTGAAGGGACTGTCGGAGAACATACAACACCCCCGCGTCCTACTATTGCCCAAGGCTGGTGGCATCGAAGGACACTCAGCAATACCTCTTCATTCTGTTCACCCGGTCTCGGTCTCAAAGGAAGGAGTCCAAGTGTTCCGTTCGCCACCATGCCACAAGAGGCTGGTGATTTACCGAGCCCCGAGCGGCGCGAACGGTCCCCATCCGGCCTCCTCAACGAGCTGAGGGAAAGCATTCACTCCTTCATTTCTGATTCGTCTGCGCGCCGGTCGCGCCTTCACCCACCCAGCCTACCACTTCGCACTCAGTCGACACAGCAATCTCGACGCTCAGCGAGCCCCCCAATGACCTCTGAATCTCCTGCGATGCCTGGACCGATATTCAACGACGTTTTCGACACAGACGATCCATTCGCAGCGCCTGCCCCGCGCCTAGCTGGTGTTCAACAGCACCGACCAAAGATGCCAACGACGCGTCTTAGCGCCTGGGGCGCGTTGACGCTGCCATCAATCACGAAGAGTCTCAGTCGTCCCAACAGCAGGAAGGGCCGAGGACCGTCTCCAATCACAAATTTGCAGTCGTTCGAGGAAGAGGCGCGTGTGGCAGAGCGGGTTTTAGAAAAGTTGAAGTCCAGCTCAACTGATTCCTTGTAAGCGTGTTAATGGCCGGTTTTCAAATTGTAGCGTAGCTGTACAGTGTACTTCATAAGCATCGTGTTATTTCCTCTGTTTTGCCCAGGATTGTATTAGTATCATTATCGTCACTTATACTTACGGATTGCCGGGAATGCGAAGGTCTGGAACCCGAAAGCAAAAGAAAAAGGATTGTGCGCCAGTTCGCGTGAACTCGACGTCGTGAGAGAAGCAGATATGGGCACCAAACAAAGCTAACAACGCGACGACGTGATGGATCACGCCAACACGTGATAGCGGCAGCCATACCGAATTTCCTTTTTTAACTTACTACCACCACCATCGCTTCTCATTTTCCTCACAGCTAAGCGCGATGGAAATTATCGAAATCACATCGTCCGAGGATGAAGCAGACTACGCACCACCGCCACCTCGAGTCAACAAAGGCAAAGGCAAAGTAGCAGTAAACCGTCGGCCGTACGGTCTGCGGATATCCGACGCTACGACTGAGGACAGCGACTCGGTTATTTCGATCCACAGCGAGCCTGGTCCCTCTGTCGTGCGCTCCACATCACCCATGAGCATAGACCAGACATTGGACGTCGACCCCCTGGCACAAGTCCTCGACATTGTGCCAGACGTTGATCCCAACCACGCACAAGAACTCATTGAGCGGCACCGGCCGAATTACGGAGACAAAGTCGTTGAAGCTGTACTGCATGCACTATTCGAGGATAGGTCCTACCCAAAAGTCACAAAGAAACGCAAGTCTGCCGCCCCGGAGCCGGGCCCGTCGAAGCGCGCTCGCATGGAGGATGCGGTGGACTATACGAGCACGGAGAGGGAGCACAGAGGAGGGCCTTACTATGCAGACCTTGCTATCGTGCGTGATTATGCTTTAGGGCTTGTGGCGATGGGCTGACTTGGTTTTTGCAGGAACAGCTAATGCTTGACTATCCTACTATCCGCAAACCCGATCTCCGTCGGCTTCTCGAATCCAACAATGGGTTCTACGTGCCTACGTTTCTTTGGTTGAAAGCGCAAATGGAGCGTGGTGTGAAGGTCGGGGATGTACTAAAGGCCCCGCGCGCTGTCACCAAGGGCAAGCGATGCGCGCGCGAGGACATAGAACTCGAGGTGGAAATCGAATGGCTTGCTCGGCAGTCTAGACATTCTGAACCTGCAGTGATTCCCGATGAAGAGGCGGAGGAGGGCGAAGGCATCGAATGTGGCTGTTGTTTCAGTGATTACCCGTTCTCCAAGATGGTGCAGTGTCCAGAAGCGCATTTGTTCTGCTCCGACTGCTTCAAGCAGTACGCCGAGACCCAGCTGGGCGGTCACGATGTCAAACTCGTTTGTATGGATCAGTCTGGATGCAAGGCGCCGTTTCCAGACAGCGAGCTCAAGCGATTATTATCGGACAAGCTGTGGGACCTTTACGAACGTCTCAAGCAGCGCAAAGATATCGAGGCGGCTGGACTGGATAACTTGGAGGAGTGCCCTTTGTGTGACTATAAATGCGTTATCGACAACCCAGACGAGAAACTCTTTCGCTGCGGAAATGAAGAGACGTGCGGCGCTGTGACGTGCCGACAATGCAAGAAAGCGGTGAGTCTCTCCTTTGTGGGTGACAAGTCTATATTCATCCATCTGCTTAGGACCACCTGCCCAAGACATGCAAGGGTTTGTCAATTTCCAATCGACCTTGTACTGTAGTTGACTCGATTTCAGAAATGGAGGAAGACAAGCATCTTGACGGTCGGCATGCCGTAGAAGAAGCTATGAGTACGTTCTTTATATCTAACCGTTATTTCCACATTATTCACTATTCTTAAGCTGCTGCTCTCGTCCGCAATTGTCCTAAATGTACCCGTGGTATGTCTGGTATCCTTCGCTCGCTGTCTAACTGCTCACCACCTTGAAGCATTCATGAAAGAAGCCGGCGTATGTCTCATTCATATTCGAACACACACTTTCTCAACATGTACCAGTGCAACAAAATGTTATGTCCTAACTGTAACACTCTATCGTGCTACATCTGCCGAGAAATCATCAAGGGATACGAGCACTTCAACGTTAGCTCTATTGCATTCTTCCATCGCACCCTCGCTCACTATTTCCCAGCAGAATCTCCCTGCGGGTCACCCGCAACAGAGGAAGTCCAGTAGCAGCAAGTGCATGTTATGGGACAATGTCGAAAGTCGGCATGCAGACGAAGTCAAGGCAGCCGCAAAGCTCGCCCAAGAACGCTATCGCGCAGAGAATCCGGATGTAGAAGAAGACGACCTTCATGTGGACTTGCCGCCGAATCCGCCCCCGCCGCCTGCGCCTGCGCCGTACCGCGGAGGCGGGATGTATGGTATGGGCGTGGACGACCTGTTCCACTACGACATTGGTTTCCCGCCTGGGATGCTGGCGAGACATATGATGAGGGCTATGCCGCCGCCTGCTCCGGTGAGGCCTGCTGTGAGGGCCGCGCCGGTATACCGTGCGCCTCTTCCTGCTGCTGCCCATCCGCTGTACTTGGATCGAGAAGGTAGGCGGTACCATCGTGCGCCGCCTGTGCTGCCACCTATGCCTCTACCAAGGCCCAGGCGCAATGTTCCTAGGCGGTGAAAGAGGGAGAGAGGTTGATCGTGTTGGTGTTCCTCGTAGACTCGTGAGCGGGGCGCCGAACGTTCAATCTGAAATAGGACAGCGCGCTTCTTAGTTTAACATAGCTACATATCAAACTACTTTTGCAACTACATACATACATAGTTTCGTTCCTTATTATAACTACTTCCACTTCATATGTATAGTCTTATTTGTCTTTTGTTGTACGGCCACTGAGTGCTTGAGCTGGGAAAAGTATCCTTTGTTGCACAACAGTCGTCCCCATTGAAGAATGCCTTCAGTTGGGATTACAAGACGCAAGTCGCACATTATTTGATGAGAAGATCAAAAATGACAGATTTTGCAACTAGTCAACAACAGTTGTATGTAGGTTTTACAAACGATAGAATGTTCTTGTCTACTAGAAGGAGAAGAGCGTGTCCATGATCATGCCAGCGGCCTTGCTCGGCACTGCTGGAGCATCCTGTTCGGTCGAGCTTGGACCAGCCCATTTGCCTGTGTCCACCAGCTTGCCACTACCATACGTGCTAGTGGCCGGCGGAGCCTTGAAGGGATGCGCCTCGGTGTTGAAGATATCTGCGCGGTGTATCAGCTTCCTCTTAAACACAGAACAGTGTCAGGGTGCATACAGTCGTCGATAGACATATTCTGCGGTTCATCGAAGGTGAGGTATAGATACTTGAGGACCTCGGCAAACCAGAAGCTTTCCATGTCGTTCACCTTCGCACTGGCTTCGTCGTCGACATCTTCAATACCGTCGTAGGCTACACTGGCAGGAAGATACTTCAAGATACTCTGAACAGCATCGGCGGCACGGTCGAGGTATTTGGTATCTCCAGTAATCCGCCAAGCATAAAAGTTGGACTCAAGAACCTCTGGACGAAGGATGTAGTAGCTACTGGTGATGTAGAAGCCATGTTCCTCGTAGAAGGCAATCTGCTCATCGGTAGGATCGCTTCCACCTATGATAGATGTAGTAAGGCACCAAAATACTCAGAGGGTCAGAAATGCTCACCGGTGTAGTTCGACTGTGCAGTCATGTATGCGAACCCTTCTGGACCGAGCCCCGTCTTTGTGCCCGCGTAGGTGTTCCAGCAGCCATCGACGAGGTCCAATGCAGCCTTCTTGATTTCGTCGTTCCCAACGAGTGCAGCCCCTACGGCACGCTTAGCAAGAGTTTGATAGACCACTCCACCCAAAGCCTCTCACCGTAAAGCCAGTTGCCACCATGGAAGCACGCAAGATGGGAGCTCGTCATTCTGTAGCGCTTTGTATCGTCGGTCGCCGTTCCGTTGTACTGGCAGGTGTAAACATGGTCCCCAACAGTCGAAGTCTACTCTTTTCATGAGCTAAGAACGTTGCTGCATCAGAAATAGAATACAAACCCTCAACAAGTTCTGGATGCTGGAGTCGACAGCAGTAAGCCAGGTGTCCATCCAGATAGGATCTTCTGTGTTGTACAGGCGTGCATATTTGACAAGATATTCGAAGTAGCTGTCGCTTGCACCACCCCATGACTAGCTGTGTTATTGACGATAGTGAACATCATATTCGAAGGACGTACCACAAAGGCGTTAGTGAATTCTCCGGTTGTCGGGCTAATTCCCTGAGCGGCAAGACCGGGAAGAGGTGCGGGAAGCTCGGCGATGTGGCGGAAGGCGTTCTCGGCAAGCTCTTTGTAAGTCGAATTACCCGTGAAGTCACTTAGCCTTGCCCATTCTAAAATGAGGGTCCCTGCTTCCGCAATATTGGACACGGCGCGCTCGGGCTCGTTCGTGTTGAAGTTCATGTGTCCCCAGGGAATCTCAGAGCCAGATGTCTGTCGAGGAAATGAGCATCAGAACAACTTCGCAACGAAGGTGCTCGAGATAACTGGCACCTACCGTCCATGCGAATGCAAGCTTATCAGCGACTTCCTTGGACTTCGCAACGAGGATATCGTCGGTCTTGCCTCGGAGCTCATACGCACTAAGCATCCCGCCGATGAAGCGAATCGTCGTCTCGAAAACACTGGCCATCGCAATTCGGTTAAAGGTGAAATGGTATTTGGAACAACGACCAACCTAACAGTGTCGTTGGTCTTGCTCCGAGTAAAGTCGATGGTCCCGACATACTCGACGGCCTCGTCGAGCAAGTCCTAAGTCGAGCAGTAAAGCAAAGGATCTCGCCTTTATAATCGTGTACGTACGTTGAGACCCATCACGTACTGCCATCAAGGTTAGCGCACTAGTGTCGGAGACAAAATGTGTCGTACCATGGTGGACATGGCGTCCACTATAGAGGAGCCCCAGCCATTGCGGCTGTCAATGAACGACTTGTTTCCAGGCGCGAGGTCGTCGTGCCCCCAAGCAAATTCCCTTTGGTTAACTCCATCAGAGGTGGATACCCAATGAAGTGAGAAAGAGCGCGCACTTATAGGCAGCATAACTGTCGGTGAAGATCTTCTTCACAGCATCGCGGTTCGCGGCGGCGGTCTCAGGCAAGGAGAGGTCTGGTTTTTGCACGGAGGCAGCAAAGGAGGGTGTAGCGGAAAGGGCGGCAGCAACGAGTGTAATTTGCCTGAGCATCGCGAACCAAGGACGGATGATGGAAGTAGGTTGGCAAGGGCCCTGCTTCGAAACTTCCTAGGATCGAGCAGCTTTATAACAGTTCGGTCGACCGGCGCACCCTGGTTGACCGTCTCGTCGGAAAGCTTGTCCTGAGCATGTCGCTTACGATCCTCCACCATGCACCTAGCACCATGTATGGACTGCAATTCAACCAGAATCGGGGTTATCAAGAGCATATGACCTCAAGAACCAGTTGAACACAGGCGCGTGCTACCAAGTTGCCACTCAAGTCCAATAACTGCACCTGAAGCTTCTGCCAGGGCTCTTCAAAATGCCAACATCTCGACGGATTTGCTATGTTTGCGGTAGACGATACTCAGCGTGACTTGCCTCTGAGTGGGTAGTGGATGAAGCAAGCGTGCTGATGTTCAGCAGGCATACCATCGAAGGATGTGCTGGAAAGTCATAGTCATTCATATCAAACAGTCACAGAGTAGTAGAAGAGTAGGACATGTGAACACCGGGTCTGGACGAACATATAGAAAGATATACTCAAGTATACTAGGAGACTGGCGGGCATAATTTATGAACGTTCGCCACGAAGGCGGCGAGCAAGAGCGAGATCCTTTGGTTGGCTATAAACGCATTGAATATTGCAGCACACAGGAGAAGGCAAGAAACATACATAGTAACCCGCTTGGCGTGGATAGCGGCAAGGTTAGTGTCTTCGAAGAGGGAGACAAGGTAAGCCTCGGCGGCTTCTTGGAGGGCCATCACGGCAGACGACTGGAATCGAAGGTCGGTCTGGACAGGCAATAAGAACAATGCATTTACACCAACTTGCAAAAATGAAAGTCACCTTGAAATCCTGGGCGATTTCACGAACAAGTCGCTGGAAGGGGAGCTTGCGAATGAGCAACTCCGTGGACTTCTGGTAGCGACGAATTTCACGGAGCGCGACAGTTCCAGGGCGGAACCTGTGAGGCTTCTTGACACCGCCAGTCGCAGCCTGAAAGGCGGCGGGATGACGTAATTAGTGATCAAGACAGCGGGCGGGAAGGCGGGATAAGATGACGCACTGTTGCGGTCTTGCGCGCGGCCTTTGTGGCAAGCTGCTTACGCGGGGCTTTGCCTTTAGTAGGAGTCAGTGTCTGAAATAAAAACTAAAGTCGACAAGAAGAGCAGACGTGCCTCCGGTTGACTTGCGGGCGGTTTGCTGGCAACGACGACAACGACATGAGCACGATGGCACGCGTAGTACAAGGGGAAATCATGCAGCGAACCTTAGTACGGGCCATGGGAATTTACTTAGAGTGAGGCGGGATTGAGATAATGGGACTACTGGCGGGGGTCGTGATAGCAGGTAGGCAAGGGCGACAAACCCCTTGTTCGACGACTGCTGGAAACCCCCAGCGGATTCTCGGACTCTGAATATCCCATTACATGATTTTCCCACGCTCTGAAGCGATTTAAACATCGAAGATGGCCTGTGAGCTCGCCCGGTCCCAAAAATTCGCAATAAATTGGTATCGATGCAGAATCTTCTTCAGAGACCTCACATGGTTTTTTCGTGATTTTAAGCCGCCCCACCGACTCACGCCAATTGCCAAAGATGTTCCCGAGCGTCTCGATCGCACAGTTACCATGGATGACCGAATAGCAAATTCAAAATCACTTCAGCAGTTCTTCGAGCAAGCTCATCAAGATATTCTACAAGTCACAATACTCAATATGTATTGCCACCAAACCCATATCCTACAGAAGCTAACATAAAACAGCAGTTGTCAGCGTACTAGCCAACAGAAGCATACATAGGTAGGGGGAAAAATCGCAGGAAAAAGAAAAAGAAAGATGAGATGAAAGGCCCTCATGAGTATATGGGAACAGCAAGTTTACCGAGATACATGTATATACGTGGATTAACACAAAAAAGTTAGTAGTGTCCTCTAGGTTTAGCAGAAAATGTCGATAAGGTTAAGGTAGGGCATAAATAAGAGGAAACCTAGGAGGACCTAAATGCGCATCCCCGTTCGCACGATGCCTCGTAGCGCACTGAATGCAAACCGGAAGCCATTATGACAAGCCCAAATCAAGGAGATGATAAGAATGGGCAGCCAGAACAGCAAGAGCATGCGGTCGTCTGAGTGAACTTGTGAGTTCGCATGTCGTGTAAGGGAGAAAGAAAGAGACTGACGCTTCTTTTGGCTCTTTGGTGTGTAGGTATACGCAGACATGTCTTGCTCTGTCATCTCCACAGTATTGTAGCCAAACTGTCTGGATGGGCCGACCGTCTTCGAAGATGATTCCGATGGCGCTTCCGCTGTCTTCGATGATGATGCCTCTGGCTCGGCGCGAGGCGTATACTGGGGCGGAGGCTCGACCTCCGACTGCTTCATAGCACCAGCAGTCACCAACCAACGTTCCCACGCACGCCTCAACTCGACACCATCAAACTTGCCTTTCCCGTCAACGGCACCTTGCCCAAAGATGGTGGGTAGTGCAGGGATGTATGGAATCATCACAGGTAACACCGGGATTTGGAGCGGTAGCGCTTGCCAGTTCACCGCGGGGATGCCTTTGATATGCGGGAGGTTCGGTAGTTGAGGGGATCCAGGCAGTTGAGCGAATGTCTTCTGCAAGAGCTCGGTGAAGGAAGGCGGTTCATGGAAATCAGCAAACAATATCCGCTTGTCCTTCTTGTCCTTCTCGGGGCTCGGCGCACGCACGCGCTGGCGTAGGTCGTTCCGGGATCGACGGTGGCGAGGAACAGCCCGAGCGGTACTACGACGCACAACTGGTACATCATCCTCGTCATCTCCCCAAGCAGCTTCCTCCTCATCCTCCATTTCTCTCGACCGCGCGATCTGTGCTGGCGTGGTCAACAAACCTTCAAAGAGGCCCTCCCGTCCAATTTCAACGGCCGTCTTTCCAGTAGCGTTAACAATCTCCAAATCAGCGCCAGCGTCCACCAAGGCAGCCACAATGCCGCTGTGTCCCACCACAGAGGCGAAGTGCAGAGCAGTGTAACCGTTACGGTCACGCGCATCCAACTCGATGCCACGGGCGACAAGGAAGCGAACGAGTGTCTCGAATCCAAGGAATGCCGCAAGATGGAGGAGGGTCTGGCCACTGGAACTAGCGTGCGAAAGTGCTTTCCGTGTCGCAATCGCAGACGTAGCGTCTTCCAGTGGTGTGTCGATGACGGCGAGGAAATCAACCATGACACTTTCGAAGTTCTCGCTCTCGCCAGCCCGCGAATGGAGAAGAGGTCGAAGGTCGTGTACGACTGTATTGGACAGTTGCATTGCGTTGGGGGCATTTGTTGAGCCGTTTGCGCTAGAGTCTCCGGCAGATCCAACAATACGCATTGCAACATTCTTAGCCTCTTCGATCTTCCCGGTCATTTTGAGACCCACGACCTGGAGTGCCAGTTCCATACTGAAGGCGCGAGTCAGCAAAGGTTACAACGGAAGGGCAGGCGCGGCTTACAGTGCTCTATCCGATTCATCCGAATATGTAAACAATGCCGGCGGTCCGCCATTCTGTTCCTCCTGTTTAGGGAATCCATCGAACCAAACAGATACAACGCCGGGTGAGTCCCGTGGAGGGAGTACACAAACAAGTGTATTCTCGCTCCATCGCTGTGTCGAGCTAGCCGCAACGTCGCCAAAGATACAGTTGAGCGTCATAGTTGGGTGGAAATTTGAACCAAGGATGGTCACCTCAATCCCACCGTGTGTGGGGCCACAGTTGGGCACCATGCGATGAATAGTGGGAAGGGATGAAGGCACTGACGCCGACAAGCTGGGTTCGAAGAACAAATAAGGAATGGGGTTGGGGTGTGACGGTATCATGACCGGGGGAGGGGGTGCAAGCAAAGGAATAGATTCAGGTGAAGGTACTGAGAAGTCGCTGTCGGTCGCCGCTGAAGACATGTTGATATCTGCCGGGGTGATGAGGCCATCTGGGGAGGACTCGGAATCAAACGAGGAGAAGTGCAGGGGTGGCGGTTGTGAGGCCAATGCCGGGTCCAGGGGAAGGAATGATGGTGGTGTAGGCGAGCGCGTAGATGGCAAAGTTGCTTGAGAGACAGCAGGCGAAGGTTCGCTGGACTGAGCATCGACGTAACGACTTGGTTTAGCAGACGCGTCGTATGGCTTCCCACGCTTTGCGGCTTGCTCCTTCTTGCGTTTAGATGGTGCGCGCGCCTCGACCGGGGAATCACCGCTTGCCGGTAACTGAGACCATTCGTAATCTCGGGTGGCAAACGGTGTATTAATGTCGTTCTGCTTTGCCGTCGAGGTTTTGTGGTCATCCGTTATCATGATAGGTCTTGAGGAACCAGCCCCAACGATACGGCCGGTGTGATCCATCATGGTGAAGTGAACATGGAAGCCAACCTTCTCGCGATGGTGGCGGCAATAGCATGTTATGCGGAGGGGGAGGACCACAGAGCCAGTGGAAAAGTCGACCACTTCCGAGCAGTTGAATTGTATTATGCTGCTGGTATCCTCTTTCGGCTTCGACGACCGTTTGCTTGGATCGTCGCCGGAATCTGAGTCGGAACGGGCAGGGCGGACCCTTGCAGCAAGTTTTTTCGCTACACGTTTTGCCTAAACGTGCTTGTGGTGAGTTACTGCACCAAGAGACTGACGCAAGAATGCTGACCTCTCTGGCCCGGCAGCTAGTGCAGCTGACGACAGGATTATGGGGTGGCGACGCGCAGGTCACGCTGACGCTAAGGTGCAAGACATCCAGCGGATCTGGATCTATAGCAAATTGAGCAAAGAATGCAAACATAATGATAGGGTGTACTAACCAATTTTCCCCTGTTTTCGCGTTCGCCGCTTGGTTGCAGTACCGGGAGGAAGTTTGAGCCAATTCCATGAACCGACGCGGTCGTATTTGTGTGGATCGGCCGAGGCGCTATGGTCAGCGAGGTCGACAGTAACGCGCACTTGTGTCTCAACACGCGACTTGGTGCCATTTTCTGGAATGCTGGGAAACATGACCGGCAGACTGCTCGCTGATCAGAGTCGGGAGCGCACAGGAGTTTCTGACACGCACTTTACGCAACTCTCGCGCGGCGGAAAAACGACTTTGTGAGACCCTGCCTGCGCGTCCTGACGGCGAGGGGAAGCGGTCACCGGCGGCGGGAGGGGCTTCGTGACCGACATGGTGGTGGGTGGAAGTTGGGGGAGAAACGATGGTGCGGTCTGGAATGCCGAAGGAGGGCCGGAGGACGCAAAGTCGGGTATACCAAGATGGGCCATTCCAAGGCGTGTAAAAGAGGAGTCTACACCGAGCGACGTTGAGCTAGGGGACAGGTGTGAGCGCGGCCAAGACACGGGTGAGCGTACGCACTCGTCATATGCATGGCTTTCGATGAGGTCGTCTAATTGGAGCATTGCATCGTCTTCTGGTTTAGGCATGCCAAAACTCCCATCCGATGGCTGTCGAAAGCTGGTATCTTTGCTCTGGTCGTACCAGGAGTGGATGTCAAAGTCTTGCTGCGCAATATCAAATGAGTCGGAATCGTCTGGTGTTCGTGGTGACGGTGAGCGAGAATTTGTCGTCGGCGACGACACGGACATAGCAAGCGCCTGCAAGATGAAGATAGGTGGGAGAGGGACGGCAACGTGCGATCGTTCTCTACAAAGTGACAATGTTAACCGGAGCAAATGCACTAGCTTACGTAAGCCATGAAGTTCCCGGGTACGAAACGACTTTTACCACGACTCAGGGCTCTCAGGGAAGTTTCCTGCTTTTATATATACATTTTACGTTCGATTGCTACTCTAACCTGAGTGTAGGAAACAAGTTTAGGTGGGATAGCTCGCAGCAATGGCATGACTGCTCGTGGACAGCATGAGCTACACCTACGCAGCTTATCGTTGACAATGGCTTTTAGGATGCGATATTGATGCGATACACACTTCATTGGCAATCTACTCCTCGTATTGGGTGCAGCATAGAGTTCTCCGGTCCCCCCGTTCCTCGCGAGCGCTCCTCCTACCTCGGACTGCAAAGTCTACCTAGTAAATCTTGATGCATTTTTCAAAATTGAAACGCCGGTGTGCTCGCGACCAAAATCGCTCTGGTCTTGCGAATATTCCTGCCGAAGAATCGCATAAAACTCTAATGTGGTAGCCTGATGGCAGGAGCCCATTGCCAACCTCGTGGAATGTGATCGCGGACATGCCATCACGCCTCCATGAGCCGTACCGCCCGCTTTGGGACACTACTTCGAGGACGACTGAGAATATGCACTGCTCAGCTCCATACCGCTCCCACCGCTTCGAGTGCACAAAGGACAAAAGAATTGCTGCCCCGCATCCTCCCGCCGCCTAGCGACACTTGCCCACCGGAACAGTCCATCGACATATGGAATCGCGTGTTGGACGCGCCATCGGCTCCCGCAGTGACAGTGTCAGGTGTGTAGTGCTCCAGAACAGTACTTTGAGACATTCATCGCTCTACCAAGTCCTCAGCTCGGATCAATGGTCAAATTCGCACCAGCTAGTCACGGCCTTCCTGCGGGAGCCCTTCGCGTCGGATGCGTCCAACATTGACCGAGTCGCGGCGAGGTGGAACAACAAACGAACTCAGTCGTTGGTCATCAAGTGCGTCAACCGCTGCACAACCCATTCATCGCACAAGACTCAATCCAACCTTCTTGTAGACCCAGCCCGGATGCCGCACCTTCCACATTCCCATGTTCCTCTTCATATCTTCGCCAATTTTCGGCACCTATACAGATTGAGGAGTTTCTCACCTCGAATATCCGACACGCGTCGACCCTCGAAGGCTATCTCCGGGCTGACATACCTCTCATCCTGATCAATCCTCTTACGGCCTCAATAGCTGATATCTTTCACCTTCGTTCAATATTCCAAAATCCAAACACACTCTATGTGATTACCCACGCTTCTTCATCCCCGACGGACTCGTTATCCCTCCGCGAACGATATGGTGCTGCGTTTGAAGGCCTGAACATTCTTTTCGCCGACCCGCACCTTGCAATCTACGCGCTTGATATATTGAAAGCCGATCCCAACTCTCCTACTGCCGTACAAGCGTATCAGGACGCGTTTGTACAGTCCGGTATCTCGACTATCTCCAGCGCTATCCGGCGAATTATAGAAACTACGAAAAAGACCGCCCCATCCGAGATCGTCGAGGAGCTGCAAGAAGAGAAACGTTTGGCACAACTGCGGATGTTGAAGGCTATCCTCAAGGGGCATCAAGCAGAGCTTGATGCACAGGCAGTGACCGTGAGTCGTCTGCAAGCCCGCACTGCCGAAGAACGTGTCCGCACCTATGCGGATATTTTCGACAAGGAGACATCTGCGCACATTCAACACCAGGCAGGCAAAGAGATCAAGGATGCCCTTGTGCGGTTATCTTGGTGGCGCATGGTCGGCCATGTTGACGAGATTACATCTGTCGTTTCCGCCATTGTCGCACGATCGATGGGCAGACTCGAGAAACAGGTATATACTCTTTTACTCTGCCTCGATCTGTGTTCATAAAGCTCATATGCGGCTAGCTCGTGTACAACAGTGGGCGTTTAAGTCATGTACAACAAGAGTATGCGAGGAAGACACTGAAGGTTCTCCCGCCGCCTGGGAGCTTGTTGCACTCGGCCGTACTCGAGAATGAGCTAGCGCAGCTCATGCAGTCGCCCCACTACGCACTCGGTCCCAGCACATTCTTGGAGCCGTTGATGGCGCGAGAAAGCCAGATTAACCAATACCCGACTACGAGATTGCACATTGCAGGCCAGCGCTCGGTCATCGGATGTGGTATCTCATCGGTCGCGGGTGTGGCAATGGGATGGGTGGGATGGATGGATTGGTTGGGTTCCGCTACGTCGCTCGGTTTGGAGGCACAAACCATGTTCGGCGTTGGCGGGCTAGTCTCTGTCCTTGGATTGAGATGGGCGGTGGGGCATTGGGAGAAAGCCAAGAAACGTTGGTGGGCGGATTATTCGAGGGTTTATGAAGGTCTTGAGCGAGACCTTAAGGCAAGTCAGGATATAATCAGGCGAGTAACATACTAACCATGCTTCCAGAGGACAACGGAGCAAGTGCTAGCGAAGAATGTGCTACTCGTTCCAAGCCAGGGCTGCGCGAATATGACCGAGAGGATTGAGAAGCGGAACCGAGAGATTGAGGAGTTGGCAGATGAGGTGACCGCTCTTGAGGGTATCAATTCACCTGGCTCTTCCTAATACTACTGTGTCGGAAGAGTAAGTAGTGGGAGTAGCGTAATTCTATCATCTCTCAGAGTATTGATTGATGTTCTACCGAACGCAAGCATCGAGGGCCGACGATGGAATGTCACACTACCCAAGTTTGTCTATTTCTCACACGCCGTGCCGCTGACGAAACAATGGGCTTGCCGGCGATCCCAATCGGGCCGTTCCCATCAGCTATTTGCTCAGAATTCCATCCACACTGCACTGGCAAAACATAAGTTTCGACCCATCTGATAATCTAAAAACAAATGATTGTATACTAGATATCCTTAAACATCAAATCCGAGCGTAGCACGTACTTGGTCCCACTTTTCACTTGAGAACCCTCATGTAGCATGCAATCCGGGCCATGTCTATGCAGTAAAGCAGTCCCACGCGAAAGCTCCGGCACAATTGCATCCACATCACGCTTCTTCTCGTCCTTGTAGAATATCGTCTGTGAAGCAAAGGCTCAGTATCGCCTCAAACACCGAAAGGAAAATCAAGCCACCTCCCCGCCAACAACGCCATCCTCAACACCAGTCAGATACACGAGCAGAGTCCATTCCGAGTGCTGGCCCGTTTCTTCGTCGTAGACGTAATCATCGTAGTGAGGTCTATGTATGCTCAGTAAGACCAAATCGAAAGAAACGACAGACAGTGGAAATATGTACCCAAAATATTGTGCCGGGGTATACTTGTAGAAGCGAATGTTCGAGTTGTACGCAACAGCCTCTCGTGAGTCCGCTCGTGTAGAGCGTCTTATCGATTTGGAGGGAGCAAACGCTGGGAGATGTGGATTCAAGCGCGCTCGTAGGTGCTCGGCGAATGTGGACGATTGTACGCTGAACCGGTCTGATGCTTGTTAGGGATATTTCGCCAGCATTCTCATGGTAATAGCTGACAGTTAACACGCTCTGCCTCTCCCCTGCGCTTGGGGGGAGTCAATTCTAGTGGTAAGCTGTCGATAGCCTTGATTGCAGCGTCACACTCTTTCGCAGATAGAAAATTCTGATTGACAATGTTGGACTCGAGGAGTGCGATGTTCAACAGAATACATACGTCAACGAGGATAATCTGGTCCTCTAAAATGACTCTTGCCTCAAGGTCGCGTTTCTTAGCGAATTGTAATTTCGCGAGAATCTGGTCTGCGGTCTGCCTCTTGTCCTCTGGCTTCGCGGATGGTGGCGGAGGAGCAGCTTTGGATCCCTTCTTTGCTGCCATAGTCAATCCAATCGATGGAATTCGTTATTCGTATTGCTGATGGCAAGAGGGAAAGTTACATAGGACACCGATCGCTGTTTTCTGAGGCTACGTTCATGTCGGCCTGTCGATGCCGGAGCAGTTTGTCGCCGTCCACACGGCCACCTTCCACGAATTTCGCATAGAGTGCATCGAAAATGGGACAAATGCATTCGTGACCAT
Organism: Cylindrobasidium torrendii FP15055 ss-10; assembly: GCA_000934385.1. Classification (NCBI taxonomy): domain Eukaryota; kingdom Fungi; phylum Basidiomycota; class Agaricomycetes; order Agaricales; family Physalacriaceae; genus Cylindrobasidium; species Cylindrobasidium torrendii. The sequence goes on from KN880431.1 coordinate 283,522, forward strand.
CTTGGTTCTTGGCACTCTCAGCAGTGTCCTCTATGTAAAGTCATCTCCGTCCACTCTGATGCCAACTAAACAGATCACAGTTGTATTCCGCGTATCTTCCACTTGTGCTGGCCATAGCTTTGCTCTGGAGACAACAAAATAGCCTAATCTCAGGTGCGCATCTAGCAATTGCGTTGCTTGACATACTAATGGCTTTTCAGAATCACTCTTCATTGTACCAGGTCATGGTATCCAACTTGAGCAGCAACGTGGACCTCGTACATTCCGGAGGACAACCAGACGGTTTGTTCCACTCTCCAGGCTGCGGGACGTTGTCATCAACGAGGGACTGTCTGGCTGGAACGTGCGGTACTATCTGGCAGTAGTAACAGAGGATCAGACTGGCGCGACGCGTCTCGAGGTTGTTTTCGAGGTGCGTGTTGGACAGCTTTGGTGCGCATTGGGCTCACATTCGAGGAAGTCGTTCCTCCCGCGCTTTCCCATTCTCCACAAGGTCTACAATGAAGTGCATGATATCCTGGAGGACGACTGGCGCGGTGATATAGCCGCCTGTAGCCACCGGTCCGCAGGCGGAAAGTACTAGGATGGTGTACCTTTGTTGACCTCCTAGTTGTCAATATCGAGGTACGTTGTTGTCCCATTCTGCGCTAAGGCGCTGAACGACGAAGTAACTTATGATAGATTACGATTTGTGACAATGCACGGTACTATTCCCTTGTTACAAGCCATCCCTTTTAAGCCCGCCCGGGCCGCACTGCCAGGACCGCGCCATTATTGGGCAAATGTTCCGCCGTGCGTTCACTTCGCAGGCTGTCGATGGCAGACAGCTGAGGACGCCGGAAAATCCTCGGAGAGTTCACATGAACGTCCAAACTCTCAGCTGTCCCCTGCCCAGCGTTGCCATATAAGAAGATGTCGTAGATAACTGCCCGAATCCACTTCTCGAACTCATCCTGCCCTCAGCCATGTCCGCCATCAAGGTATCCGGAACCAAGCTTGTCGATGAACAAGGCCAGGAAATTGTTCTGCGTGGCTCAGCGCTTGGCGGTTGGATGAAGTAAGTGCTCACGGTCAATGCACGCCATTGTACTTATGGGGCGTAGTATGGAGAACTTTATTTCAGGTCAGCTAATCTGCATGCATCTACCTCTTTTGCTGAGTGGAATCTATGAGGTTTCCCTGGGTGCGAGTATCAAATTCGAGAGACGTTGGCGGCTACGATTGGTGAAGAGAAGTCTGGATTCTTTTTCGACAAGGTGCGTGGAGAATCATTCCTGCTTGTCGCGACACTCAAGGCCATCCCCTACAGTTCCTAGAATATTTCTTTACCGAAGACGACGCCAAGTTCTACGCTAGCCTTGGACTGAACTCTGTTCGTCTGCCCTTCAATTACCATCACTTCGAAGGTAGGCTCTTTCCGCGGATTGTGAAATGCCGAAACCATGATGGCCCATGTAGATGACATGAACCCACGCGTCCTGAAAGAGTCAGGCTTCAAGCACCTTGACCGTGTCATTGACCTATGTGCAAAGTATAATATCTATGCCATCCTCGACCTGCACACGGCCCCTGGTGGCCAGAACGTCGACTGGCACGCCGACCATGGCACACACATTGCCAATTGTACGTCGCTCGTCTCTTGGCTCGCAGTTTGTACTGAATGGCTATCCAGTTTGGAATCATAAGGACTTCCAAGACCGAACCATTTGGCTCTGGGAAAAGCTCGCCGAACATTACAAGGGCAACAAGTGGGTTGCCGGTTACAATCCCCTCAACGAACCGACAGATCCCAAACATACCCGCCTCATCGACTTTTACTCGCGCCTACACAAGGCTATCCGTGCTATCGACCCCGACCACACCATCTTCTTCGACGGAAACACATTCGCCTCAGACTTCAGTCATTTCGGCGATGTGCACAAGGATTGGGATAACACGGCATACTCCATTCACGACTATTCCGTCTTTGGCTTCCCAGCAGCGCCGGAACCTTATACTGGGACGGAGTCGCAACAGCATCGTATGCGCAGGAGCTACGAAAAGAAGAGGGAGTGGATGGACCAGCGCGGACTTTGCGTCTGGAATGGTGAATGGGGCCCCGTCTACGCGCGCACTCAGTATGAGGGCGACAAGACGGATGAGATCAACAAGGTTCGCTACCACGTCCTCAAGGACCAGCTTCAGATCTACAACAAGGTGCGTGAAATGAACCTTCGCGTTCGATGCAATGCAAACAATGATTCAGGACAAATTGAGTTGGACGATTTGGCTATACAAAGACATCGGCTTCCAAGGGATGGTTTACGTCGACCAGGAGACACCCTACATCAAGCTCTTCAAAGACTTCCTGGCTAAAAAGCACCGATGTGCAATCGATGCTTGGGGCGCAGATGACTCTGAGGTGAAGCATATCTATGAACCTCTCATCAAGCATATCGAAGAGTCTGTCCCGGCGAAGTATCAGACGCTATACCCATACCCCGTCTGGAAGGATGTGGCCGTGCGCACAAAACGCCTGGCGAGCAGCATCCTCCTTGCGGAGTATTTCGTGCAGGAGTGGGCTGACCACTTTATCGGGAAGAGCCTGGAGGAGATTGATGATATCGCGAAGAGCTTTAGGTTCGACCATTGCTTGAAACGCGAGGGTTTAAACCATATCCTTACGGAGAATGCAAAAGCGGTCGCGTAAAGTAGGTTTCGGTCGCAGTTCAACGTTCAACGAGAAATGTACGATATGCAGTCAATTCTATTCAAGTCCGCTGTGGGATGGTGTCTGCCTGAAGCTCGTGAGAACAGCAGCGTGTAGTTGGGAAATTTCTACTGACCCATGAGTATGTGTGAACACATCCTCGCATTCGGTTGCGGATCTTCATTCCGATGCCATCGTGGGTTGGTGAAATGTATGTTCAGAGATTTGTGGCATGCATCTTAACGTGATCTTGCGCAATTGTGAGGCCCTAACGATAGGCACATGTTATCCCAATGTCACGACGCGAATTTCGGCGCGTCCCATTCAGTGAATGTACGGTCAGATTCATTCAAGTGTGCTCACATTGGTCGGACAATACTTACACTACTGGTACTTAGGTATCTCGCTCGAGCTGGGCATGATGCTTGAATGTTGCTTGAATGGCTACTTCAGTACGAGCACCTGCACTTTCCCGGTGTCATTCAACATCGAAAGCATCGAAGCGCGTGCGCAAGAGCCTACTTACTACAAGGTTTACTCGAGGCATGTGTTCTGGAGCGCTAGCTATGGAAGGGGCATCGATATCTTTCGCCCTAGCTGCGGCTGGCATTGCAATTGCTGGGCTCAAATCTGGCTCGAATGTTCCAGTCGCAAGCTAGCTTACAGCCGTCCAACTCACCACGATAGATTAGCATGCATATTATGCGACGGGCGTTGCCGAAGTTTGATCGAATATCATCGCGGCGAACTTGTGGCTGGCGTCGAGTCTACTCACAAATGTTCACTGGCATTGCGCCCCCACTAATTGATAAATTACTATCTGTTGCTGTTGTTCCTGCTACAGGTACTCTGCATTCACATCGTGAATCGCTGTTCGTTAGCGTTCGTTACGCTATTGTCGGCCCTTCAATTTAAAGTCTGTACCCTTGTTGTGGTGCGTGCTTCCCATCCCTTCAGCATTCAGGTAGAAATCTCGCGGGCGCGCGCACGGTTGGCAAGTCTGATACAGACCTCGTGAGGCTGTTAGACTCACTCGAACTGCAATCGAAAGTAACCTAATGATTACTTCTTTCGTAGGCGCACGGTAACTTCAAGCAGCCAGATGCCAAATGCCACTTTGAATTGGATCTCCTCTTAATCGCGCGCGCGCGCAGACTCTTGCAGGTTACTGAGGCCAGAAGGCATCATGTGGGAACTCTACGGTCACAATGCCAACTGTCTATCCACTACCTATCTCTGCAGCCGTGTGGCTGTGACGAGTATCGACTCTTATATAAACCCCAGATGAAAACGAGAATTCGCCTTTGTTCCCGCCATGCCACAGTCGGACGAAACTGCAGTGCGGACACAATCTCATTCATTATATAATCATCTAAATTCACTTCCCTTATTAGGCGTACGAAGGCGCATACCTTATCTCGCCCCTTGTCGAGAACCTCCCATTCGACATCTTGGCTGAAATATTCCGAAAGACGCTGGAGTCGTACAACGATGACTTTGATGAAAGGGAAAGCACCTTTGGACACCAAGCAATTCTTCCCATCGCACACGCTATGTCTCACGTTTCCCGCTCCTGGCGCATAGCTGCTCTGTCTGCCGGCTTCCTGTGGTGCGAAATAGAAGTGAATTCGCAGACGATTCATGACCACCTTACTGTCTGTCTGGCACGAGCTGGTGGTAGCCAACTTGACGTCGCTATCCACTGTCCCGAAGTTGGTGACCTGGACCAGAAAAACATAGAAGCGGTCTTCGCGCGCGTACAGAAGTGGAGGACTTGCAAGATATTCATGGTGACAGAATCACTGGCACAGCCGATTGCTATGCGTCTCTGCGGCGCAAACGCCCCGCACCTCAGGTATCTTTCCCTCGAACTGCTCGACAGCGACAATCTCAGCCACGCCAACGTGAATACTCCGATACTCGACGGCAAAGTAGGCGCACCATTACTTTCCTTCATCCGTCTCCGCGGTTACGCCTTCCGGTATTTTGTCCCACCACGCTTGGCCGTTTCTACCCTCCATCTGGAGCTCACTACATTTTGTGTCCTTCTCAATTTCTCCGCCTTCAAAACCTTTGTAGAGAATTTTCCCATGCTTCAGCACCTCTCCCTCTGGGGCGACATGCTCGGGGAGCCAGAGAAATTGTGGCCGTTCCCCCCCATGAAGGACGGAATCCCTGGGACACTCATCGACCTCCCGAAGCTGCGCTCTCTCCGCCTCTATTCGCACTCTGGTTCGATTTATTCTGGCCTCCTCCAAGTTCTCAACGCCCCCAACTTGACCACCCTCAACCTCCGAGGCATGGCCATGCACGACCTCAATCCCCTCGCTCGGACATGCCCACATAAATACACCAGCGTCAAGTCCATTCTTCTTACCGACATCGATTTCCCCATTCACGACGCGTATGAGACGCTGAGGACCGTGTTCCCGTGCTTGGGGAAGCTCGGGGTGCTCGGCCAAGATTACCAAGTCCCAGTCCTCCTCAAATTCTTGTCGGGCGAGTTCACCGACGGACGGTTGCCGTGGGAGGACCTGCACACGTTCACCATTTCGCTGGACGTGCAGAAATGCGAGCTACTCCAGGAGACGATGAAGGTGCGGCTAGAGAGGGAACACCCTGTTCGTCAGCTATACGTGGTTTCGGTGCATGAAGCTGTGGATGATTATATGGAGAACGAATGGGAGTTGGAGGAGCCGGCTTTTGACGTGCTCTATGGCTTCGACGAGATATGGCCGCCGGGGAGAACAATTGAAGATTTTGATAATTGGCTTTTCCTCTAACAAACATTGAGTTTCCTTTGCTTGGGAACTATATACGTGTGATACACGCACATTCTGTCGGGGAAAAGTTTCTTAGTTTCGTCGTCCGTTCGTTTTCCCTCTTGGGTTGTCATAATTCGCACTTACGATACCGGATTTCAATGCATACAAGTACAGTAGATAGTAATACGTTACCGAACTGAAAGTACAATACACTCAAGGCATGCAACCTTGACGAGAACATAATTGATTGCTTCTTTCCACATTTCTTCTCTCGAATTTGTACACTGGAGTTTCCGTGAGCACCACGCAAAAGACTAGAATTGGCAACATACCACAAGCGCCGCTGCTGGGCTTTGTCGCAAAAATGACTTCACTCAACTTGTCGCCTTCCAGACCCTTGTACGGGCCATACGAGTCCCTCACTTTGGCAATGAAGGACTCGACCTGAGCCTCTGGTACAAGAGAAACAGTGCAGCCTCCCCATCCCGCACCCGTCAAACGGCTACCAATTGCACCTGCCTCCCTTGCCAAGGTCGTGAGCTGGTCCAGCTCAGGACACGAGCACTCATACACCTCCGCACAGCTCTTTTGCGACGCGTTCATCAGGTCGCCCAACTGCTCCAGCGATCCACCGCCGATGCAGATCTTCCTGAATTGCAGCACCCGCAGAGCCTCGTCGTAGACATGCTTCGCACGCTTGTACAGTTGGAAGTAGGTGGCCTCGACCTGGAAGCGAGAGAAATACAGCTCGTCAAACGTTGCGGTATCGAGACCGGTCAGAGCGATCATTTCATCGAGCTTGACACCAAGCTGACCGTCAGCACTAGTCGCTGGCCTGAGGCCCTCTACTTCCTGGCTGAGCTTGACGAGGGCCTCTTCGAGCTTCTCCACGCTAATTTCCTCTCCTTCTTTCTCACCAACGTGACGGCCGAGGACTTCACGAAGAGTGATCGCCTCCTTGGGCCCGACCATGACGCCAAGACGCAGGGCAAGGGCACGAGCCGCGGCGAGAGTTTCGACCACACGGAGGTTATACTGGAATTTGGCACTCGCGGCCTTGTCGGATACGACGAGTGAGTTTGCGCAGACAAAGACAGCACCGTGTGGGAGAGCAACAGGTGTCGCCGAAAGAGTAGGGAAGAAGGAAATATACAGAGCTGAAGAGGCGTCGCACATGACGGATGCGGCCTACAACATTATGTTTAGCTTGAGTTCTACACGGTGAGGGAACCTGAACTGACTTGGTCCATTCCTCCGGAGTTGACCCCAACGCGAGTCTCATTACGCACGGCAAGTTGAACAAGCTCTCCCTTATTAATCTTGGAGCCGACGTTCGTAAGGTTAGGCTCCAGCTAAAAGGGCAATGAGTTTCCAAGATAAAGGCCATACACAGCGGACCATTTACCTTGCCATTGACTGCGAGGAAAGCAAGGGTCGAAGCTACAACCATCGCAGCACTTGAAGAAAGTCCTGAGCCCGCCGGGACCGAACCAGTCACCAGGAGGTCGACTGGAACTGGGGATCCTGGGGTAAAGTATTGGTTTAGCACGCCCTATGACCTATCAGCTTGACTGCTAGAATGTGTCGTCGTGGGACGCACGTAGTATCCAGCCTTGACATAGCTCTCCCATCGCAGCTCAGCAGGATTAATTTCCAAGTGCCATGGCTCGGCGCGCACGGCGGAATCTGAGGGTTCATTGTGATTGTGGGAAGGGGCAAAGGCAGCTCTGGTATATTTAGGCAGAAGGTTGTCGGCAACGGTATGGCCCGGGACGTCGTGAGCCCTCGGTGCGATAGCGATGAGAATGTCGCGTTCAACTGCAGCTGGGAGGACACCGAAGAGGCAGTAATCGATATGTTCGCCTAAGTTTACATTTAGTTTTGTGTGATGACGGCGATCTGGAGATACATACCGATGAGGCTGACAAGAGATTAGCACTGTGTCAATGTGTTTGTGAAGGATACGCACTTGACTCGGCCGGGTGCACGGGCAATATAAGCAGGCTTGCGTCCGAACCTCTTTTCGAACTCTTCCGCCAGATTATTCCAGCGAGTAGCGTGGTCGACAGTCGTCCCAAGATTGTTGTAGAGATCGTTTAATTGTGTGTACACTGGGATTGGAGCTTTGGCGGCCATGATTTAAATTTTATCGATGGGGAAAGAGGAGAAGATGCGCAAGGTGAACTCCATCACTCTCTTTATAAGTAACCACAAGGTCCGCGTCGAATCCGGTCCGGCTGAGTCTTGGGTAGCTTCTAGACAATCTCGACAGCCCCCAGCAGTATTTCGAATACTTCTGGAGTCTGTTCCCCACGCGGTGGGGTCTGGAGTAAACGGTGGCATTGAGGGGGGCGGCAAAAACGGTTCATTGGGCTTTCCGTGATGCCTGCGAGCATCGTGGTCGATTATAATAAGTGATTTCGGCAGTTCGGCACGAATAACAAATCAACGCGGTGTTGACACGGATTTGGCCACCCTTTCTTGTCGCGTCGCGTCATGTCGAAACGAGCTGCTGAGAGGCAACTTACCAAAGACGACGAGGAAATTGTGTGTCAACTCCGTTAAATCTATGGTCGTGCTTCTCATTTTACTAGGGTGGTGATGAGCAAATTGAGCGTGGAATGAAGAAGGCGGATGCAGCCACGCTCGCAGCTCGACCGTAAGCGCTTCAATCCATTCAAGTGCAAAAACTGAAATATTCGAAGGATGAGGGGGATGCCCAAAAGGATGAGTGGGATTGGCTCTCCTTCACCAGCGTCTCCACTAAAGCCAAAGGCGCCGGAGGTGCGTGGATCGCTATGGCGGACAACAGACAGCTTATTGTTATCACAGACATCACCAAGTAAATTCGGTGGATTCTCCGGGTTCGGTGGGCCAAGTACATCCAATGGATTCGCTGCCACTCCTCCCACAACGCCGGGGAATTCGGCGCCTACTCTCGATTCAACATGGACATCCACACCATCCACACCACCAGCAGGTGCCACGAAAACTGCACGGGCATTGGGATCCCTTCTAGCTGATTCGGCTCTACCCGCCTCCCCCGCCCCGGCCACACAAAGCAACAGCGATGAACCCGCCGAGACATACCTCAAAGCCGTTTGGGGACTCAACACGAGCTTTATCGATGCCGCTAAGGCCCAGATTGAGAAAGCCCCCTTCTCGGACATTAGTCCTTTGTTCGACACATACAAGAAACATTTGATGATCTTCAAGGCCAACCGTCAGACATCAGAGGCCGCTTTGAACACTGCGCCAAAGTCAGCAATGTCATTTTCCGCTGGGTTCGGAGGGGCGCCTCCAGCTAGTTCAGGATCAAAGCCTTCACCATTTGGCATGCCTCCCGCACCGGCAACGGGTAACGCGTCGAAAGACGCGTCGAAGGGCTTTGTCTTTAACCCTTCTGCGGCCCCCAAGTCCAGCGGAAACCTTTTTGGGTTCCCCGCATCTTCTTCCACCACTACCTCAAAGCCAGCCGAGGTCTTGTTCAAACCTCTGGATGCTCCCGTAATCAAGCCTGTTGAGCTGCCAGCCACAAATTCGTTGTTCGGTGGGAACACGACGTCTATCGCTCCTACCACATCTACTTCACTCTTTGGCGCGCCGCCTAGCACGGCTCCTTCGACGTCGCTCTTCGGTGGCCCACCTTCTCCGGGAAAATCGTTATTCGGCGCTGCACCGACTGCCGGGAGTGACGCGGCCAAGTCAAATCCATTCGGTTTCAAACCCAGTTCAACAAAAGAGACACCCCCAAGCTCATCGCCGTTTCAATTCGGTGGCCCTCCAAAAGAGGCAGCGCCAACGACCTCAACGTTCTCGTTCGGCACTAAACCTGATACCAACGGCTCTTCGAAGCCCGACGCTGCCCCGACCAGCAGCTTCTTTTCAACACCACCGGGCGGTGGCCTGTCTGGTTTTGGTGGCTTTGGAAAGCCGGCTACACCAAGCTCAAACCCCCTCGGTTTTGCATTTGGTACAGCGCCGGAGAAGAAAGAGTCGACCGAGCCAGAAGCCAGTAGCTCTCAGAGCACCGAGCCTACCTCTGATGCGTCGAATCCACTCGGAGGCACCAACCCCCACGATGAAGAGGGCGAGGGAGAAGAAAACGAGACTACAACGCACTCGGTGAAACTCAAGGCGTATCGCCTGAAGCCCGAGCCCGAGAGAGGTTGGGCAGACCTGGGTGTTGGTTTCGTGCGATTGAAGAAGGACAAGAGCAGTGAGAATCGCAGAATGCTCATGCGTAATAGCGGTTCGGGGAAGATCATCATCGTGCGTATTTCTCATCTCATGCGCGCGCATGTCTCTGATTGACGGCTTGTCTACAGAACTTCGCATTATATTCCGGTTTGCATCCTACGTTGAACGGCAAAGCTGTTTCGTTTGTTGGTCATGACAATGGACAGGCTGTATCATATTCACTACGCATGAAGACAGAAGACCAAGCCCGGGGATTACTCGAGGCTATGGAGCGCGAGACTGCGACACTCAAGCCGAAGGATTAGTTATGTTCGAGTGGCTTTTCGGTCCATGTATGTGTGCATTATACAGTACAATATATCCTACATCACCCCATCTTCCATATAAATGGTGTCCGTTATTTGCCGTTGAAGTGACTTTGCGCATTATGCCATATGGAATTGAGCACAAATGCCTCGCTGAGAAGCATCTCTATTTCATGGTCGCCCCAGCCCTGTGTGGGGAGAGATTGCAGGAACATGATGATGCCTTGAAAATCCATTGTCCGCAGTTTGTCACTCCACTTGACGAGAAAGGCTGAGCATACATAGAGGTGAAATTGTGAGAAGGCGTCCGGACCCTCTGCCTGTCTAAGTGTGAGCAGGAACCTAGCGGAGTCGAGAGCAGACCTACGAGGTATGTATCCCACATCCGAATGGTGTTCTGCACACTTATCTCCCGCATAAGCAGACAGTTCATCCATCTAAATGCAAATTGCATGAACTCGACGTTTTGGGCCTCTAGGTGTGAGGACAGCGCGGCTGAGTGGATTTGAGCAAACGGAAGACGAAGGTACGATGGGACGCACGGTCTATGCGTGCAACAAGCTCAGTCATCCGACGAATACTTCGCTGGATCCCAGGCTGTGCGAAGATGTAATTGTCCTGGATGCCGTCTAGCAGTCTGGAAAGACACCAAAAAGAATCTGCTTCGATGGCATCGAGAACGTGTTTTGGTAGGAGCCCAGTGTCGAAGTCTTCTGGGTTTATGTCTTCAAAATTGGTCAACACAAGTTTAGATCATACTAGGGTGAAGTACCAATGTATGCGGAGAGAAAGACTTGGAAGAATGGCGTTGCTAGATCGTTTATTCCTTGTACATATCCACTGGCCGGATGTCGAATCGCCCAGACGTAAAGAATGCGCTCTAAACTGCGCTGTGTCGACGCGTGCATCCACAAACGAACGCCCGGACGCGTCCTGGGTACGTCAATCTCTATTTGATGCCATATTTGTTGGTCAAGGCCTTCTCTGTCGCGCGCGAAAGCGACTTCGACGAGCGAGAGATATTCTTGGCGTTTGCGCGCAAGAGTAGATGTGCGGAGGGGGGTTGGAAGAGGAAGGTATCCAAGAAGCAGTTGCCAGGCCATTGGGCGGAAGTCCTCAGGGATCCCTGCCCAAGCCAGCTTGCGCAGTTCAGCTGCACAGCGGAAATGAGAGAAGCGTAAACAAGCAAGGCGGATAGACGCACTAATGTTCACATCTTGTGCACCAAGGCAGTCGACAAACTTGTTTCTGCGATTCGTGCGAATAGATTTCTCCCGTATAAGTTTCTCGGATTTTTGGGCGTCCTCTCCTTCATGAGACGGCGCGGAGGATGATCGGTCCTTTCGACGGGGTCGATGGTGCACACCATTCAGTGGATCTGTCCATTAGCATAAAAATGTATTGCATTCTGGATACACACCAGTCACCACGGCCTCCACGTCGTTTCTGATACCAGATTTTTCAGACCGCCCCTTCAGTGTGGATGCATCAGGATCGACCGATGTCGTGTCGTACTCGAGCTCGCCCAATATCATGTCTCCATCGACATCCGCATCATCCCGTCTTGTTTCTGCAGCAATATCATCGAAACTATCTTCCGGCCCATTCGCCTCTTTCTCGTCTTCTGGTCCGGTGCGGACGATGGTCCAGCCAGACTTTGGCACGGGAGGCTCCTCTCTCGGTGGGTATGAGCTTGGATTCGGTGCAGAAACATGAGTGTAAGAGAATGAGAGATTCGACGAGGATGCATCACTGTTGTGTGCAACTGAACTTGATGTGGATGCTTTAGGCACGGGGCGCGGGGCTGACTTTCTAGGCGCAGTTTCGTCGTCCGATCCCGAGTCCCATGCGTCGTCGTCTCCCCAGTCAAATGCCGAGAAATGCGTAGAATGCACGCCGATGTGCGGTCGAGCAGGCGGAGAGCGGGCCATCGGTCGACGGATGCCAGTGGAAGGAAGGAGTTATGCTGATCTCCCTGACATCATTTGAGCTTTGCAGAAACTTGGCCTAACGCCACGATGGTCGCACTCTCCGACTTTACGAGCTGCGAGCTCTCCGACGCCCTGATCAAATTGGGACACCCCCATGGCGGCTACATGCCCGACATCAATCTCATTTCAACACTTCCCAGCGATACAACAATCTGTGGTCCTGCATACACCGTCCAGATGGTCCTTGCCTCGGATACCGATGCTCCCAAGCTCACAGCGCACTTCGTCGACACGGCGAAAGCCGACTCTATCATCGTTGTATCTGCACCGCCAAGTACACCTGCTCTACCTTTCGTGAGCATTGCTCACTGCATATACCAGATATCAAGAACGCGGTATGGGGCGGCCTCATGAGCGCTGGTGCTATAGGACGCTCCGCCCGAGGCGTCGTGATTTCTGGCCGGTGCAGAGATATCACTGAGCATGGCAACCTCGGCTTCCCCGTCTTCTCCAAGGGCCATTCGACCCTTGGCCAATCCCCATTCACAAGGCCCTCTGCCATCGAAGTCCCAATCACCATCTCCCAAGACGACTTCCCCGCTGTCACAGTCAACCCGGGAGACATGATTGTGGGTGATAAAGATGGGGTTGTATGTGTCCCAAAAGATCTCGTCGAGAAAGTGGTCGAATTAGCCGACCTCGGACGCAAGATAGATGCCCTCTGTCTACAAGACATCATCACTGGCAAAGGTGTTCAAGCATCCTTCAAAGAGCACAGAGGCAAGACCCAGCTGTAAATCATACCAGGAGTAGGTTAATGAAAATGTAAATGTAAAGGAATATATAGTGTACAACTTGTAAATGTATCATGCAAATTATCTCTTGTTCTTTCGTTTGCTCGCCGGCCTTCCTTCCACACTTGCCTCCGTCTGGGCTTGTAGAATGACATCCCGGCTCAAGCAGAAATCAATGTGGTCATTGAGCCCTTGGTTATCGACTTCCATTGTCTTGCCACATATTGGACACTCTTGTTCCGCCAAAAGTGCTGGCTTTGACGTTCGGCTCGAATGTGCCTTGCTCTTCGGTTTCTTGGAGGGCGACGCAGGAGTGAATACATCCTCGTCCACTGCCCCATCATCGTCTTCCGGATACTCGACCATGTCCGCGTCGTTATCCTCGTGAAATCCGGGCATCGCCTCTTGCAAAACTTCCGCGGACGCCCCATGAACTTGCGGGGAGCCGTCTAGTTTCCTCTTCTTGTTAGAGCCCTCGTCTTCCGCCTTAGCGGGTTCGAAGAACTGTGTAGTGTTTGGTCAGTTAAACATGTGTGCCATTAGGATGAAGGAAGGGTACCCTTTTGATCCCAGCCACAGAATCCTCCGCCCGTAAGTCCTTCAACTTGGTGACTCTCAAGCCAATGAGCCTCAGTTTCAGCGGGAGCTCAGGCAGGAGCAGCTCTTTCCCCAGTTTGAAGAGCTCCTCCTTCTTGTTCACCCAACGGTCACAGGAGCGTGCACGAGTGAAGACTTGGTATGTGTCGAGTTTGTACTTGAGCGTGACAGTACGCCCCGTCCACCCAGAGTGTTCCATGTCATCCTCGAGTTCCTGCGCCACTTCTTCGAGCTTCTGCAATAGCTTTTCCTTGTCACCCAAAGTGTTGAAGGTCCTGTGGAGTCGTAAGTCGGTAGCGCAGTGGACGTTCCACAGATAGATACCTTTCCGCACCGATACTCTTCCTCTCTTCCCGGGCGTGCGGCTGGACAACGTTAGACGCTATGCCCAGATAGGTCTGGATAAGAAAATGTAGGCCAAACTGCTTGTCCATCAAAGAGACGACGGCTCTGTGTATGTAGATATCTCCACATGTCTGGGCGAGGCGTTGTAAGCTCGCTGTTGGGCGCGCATCCCTAGGACGCACCTTGATTCCGATGGATTCTAGCAGCCTTTCATTGACCCTGCCTATACCAGGTATCTTCCGTATCGAAAGCTTGTTCATAAAGTCCATGATAGCCTCCCGTTCGAAGGGAAGGCAATATTGTCCATTGGGTTTATTCTAGTCCGAAGTCAGTTTATTCCCAGCCATATGAAAGAAGACGAACTTTGTCTGAGCAGATCTTTTTGTTAGGGAAAGCTCGTCAGAGAATCTTAGCCACAAAATCTGTAGGGCATACTTTGGCTAACATCTTCGAGCTTCTGTTAGCTGAGAACCTCGACCTGGTATAAACGTACTTTATTTGGGGCAATACCAGCGCTAACGGTCAGCTTTGTTTCTTCCTCGACCTTCGCTCGCATTTCGCTCACACATTCCTCAGCTGTAATTCCATGTTCTTTACAGTATCCAGTGACACTAGAGTTTGTCAAATCAACGGCTGTTAGGCATCGAACGTAGACGTACTTGAGGTATGCCTCATCGCAGCTCATTGGACACATGTCGGCATCGTACCGTTGAAAAACAGCCATGATTTTCTTGGACATCTCACTGTATCGCGCAAAATGATTCTTGACGAAGATGAGCTCTGGGCAAAGTTTCTTGGCAATAAATCCCGCCATCCCAGAACGCACGCCAAACTTGCGTGCATCGTATGAAGCTGTGGTCAATACACCGTGGCCAACCTAGAGTATGGTGCACGTAAGACAAACATATGACAGAGGAAGACGCAGGAAACATCTGAATGACAACGTACGCCGAAAGGTTTCCCTTTGAGAGAAGGATTATCGAGAAGTTCGACGTTCTGTGCGAGCATGGGTGAGTTTGCCGCGCGGTATATGTCTTCCGGACGCACTGCATAGAACGCATCCATATCAACATGCACGATGGTCTGTGAAAGATCGCGTTTGCCTTCGAGCTCAGTTAACTGGGCATGGATAAGGACATGTTACTATCGCAAGGAGGGGATACACGCGCACCAGAGCGTCCACTCCAGCTTCTACCTTCGCTATGGAGTTTTAGAATCATGTAGACGAGCAAAGACGCGCAGGGCGCACCTAAATCGACTCCTCGTGTCACTTCATCTCTTAGCTTCAAGATCTTGTCAATCCGCTCTGTCAAATCCTTGTCTTTCCGCTTCTCATTCTGTAGTGACAGAGCCATATTCAGGACATTATTTCCAGGCAGTAACAGGAACGAACTTCGTAAAACTTGGATCCCTTGGAGGCTTCTGCTATAATGCGATTGATGTCTGACTGGTCTGTCGCAAGCCTATGTGCTGTTCAATGGCCTATCCTTCTGCAACTTAGATCCACGCACCCCGCCTTTCCCGCTGAAGGGCCCGCCAACCGACGAACGAGACTGTCCGGATCATCCTCCTTTGAGCTCGAAATTGGCGCACGCGAGTTGGGCGCCCGCGAACTGGAAGAATTTGGCGCTCGCGAGGCTGCAGAATTCGGAACCTTGGACGTGGAGGCGGAGGTAGAAGGAACTGGCTGTGAGTCTTCAATCATGGTTTGCCTGAGCACTTCATGGGCTGGACATCGTGGCTGTTACAGATCAAGTCTTTACCGGCACCGAGGTCCATGATGATCACGAATTAACGCTCACGTGAGGGTGTGATGGTGCCAGGCTTCAACCAAACAATCACTGAGATGCAGAGCAGGATTTCGTTGCGCCATCATCGTGCAGGAGCGACAGTACTAAGTATTGGCTCATCGTACCAGGGCTGTACTTTTGCTATGTATCATAGCATGAGGTCGTTGCCCTCCTACCCTCTCGTTGTTCGTTACCAAACAATAGGGCCAGCTGGACCGCGTTGCCAAAAGCATGGCCACCAACTTGCTCCACAACTCGGCATCCTCGATCCCGGCATTTCGAACGATATAAAGCACATCCTAAAGTGGATGCTATGCAAACCCCGCAAGCACACCCTTTCCCTCCACCACTTCAGTTCTCTTTCCCCTTCTTCCTTCGAGCCTGGTGCTCTTCCCATTCTTTAACCAATTCTAGTTGATTCCAACCTGCAACTACTACCCTCTCTTTCTTGCCGACTTTCCTTTTCACTCACGATGGTTCGCGTCAACATGATTTCATCTCTCATTCTCGGTGCAACCCTCACTACATTCACCGTTGCTGCGCCAGTCACGAAGCGCATTGCTCAGACAATCTCCGAATCCACTGCCGAATGGGAGAAGGCTTGTGTAAGCGCTCGTTATTGTATGCAGCGTTCAAAAATGGTTCATTGATGTGCTGCATTCTTAGACGGCAGCAGGTGGTGCCGGTCAATGTAACACTATCTCGCAGAAAGCGTTCACCTCTCTCCTTGCTGCTGGAGGCGCCTGCGATCAGCAAGATTCCGGCGATGCCATGATTGACCTTGCAAAACAACTCAATAACGACGCTGAAATGATCAGGCTCGCCCAACTCTTCGTCCAGCAGCCCCGCAACGCCGTATGTCCTTGGAGTTATGCCATGACCAAACAACTCACCCGTATCTGCAGCCTGACTCCCTGCAAGTTCCATACTGCCAAACGGAGCCCAAGAATCAGGAGCTCAGCGGTCTTTTCCATTGCCAATTCGAGGGTTCCGATTTCACCAAATTCAGTGGCGACCAGTCCGGCAACGTTCCTCTCGGGGCGAGTGAGGTCAACCCTCCGGGCTCTTGCCCCGCCAAGACCGACGGCCCCGTACCAGATGGCGTGCAGCTCAACACTATTGCGACTGATCCTGGCGCTGGTAATGCGTGCGTGCTTTCCAGCTCATAACTCGAGTTTCCTGGTTCACATCTTCTCTCAGGTCAGGATCGACGAATGGCACAGACACAACGGGGTCCGGCTCTACAAATGGCACAGATACCACTGGGGCGGGAGGCTCATCCACAGAAGGCAGTGGGTCAACCGATGCAGGTGGTTCGACAGGCAAAGATACAACAGGAACTGGAAATGGAACTTCGACGGACAGTGGTTCGACTGGCACCAACTCGACCGGCTCCGACACTTCAAGCAGCAGCAGTGGCTCGACTGGTAGCTCCTCCACAAGCGCACCGAGCGCTAGCAGCACCGGAAACTCTGGCTCCAGCAGTACCAGCACTGGCAGTGCAAGCACTCCAAGTGCATCTGCCGGTGGTGATTTCCTGAAGGCCAATGGCGAGCAAGCTATCCAAGAAAACCAGGAATTCGAGGGTCTATCAGCGGACGACTCGTGCAATGACGGAGAGACGGCCTGTGTTGAAGGCGGCTTTGCGCAATGTGTCGGCGGTGCATGGTCGATTACCGACTGCTCTTCCGGTACACAGTGCTTCTCTCTCCCTCTCGTTAACAAAGCTGGAACGGTACGTGCTTCTACACTCCAAGCATTTCTAGGGTACTGACTATGCGAAGAGCATAACATGCTCGACCCAGGAGGACGCGGATGCACGCATTGCTGCCACAGGCGCCCAGTGAAGAGATATGATTTGAATGAGGATGAAGCGTGGAAGATGTTAATTTATTGTCATGATCGTTCGAGGTTGAGAGGCAGATGTAGCGGTAGTTTCCAGGAGCGCGGCATCAGGATGCCCGTTGGCTTCAGCTAATTTATTGAAGTTTTTGTTTGTGCAAATTCTGATCATGAGTTGTTCTGTGCAATACAGATTGGATGAGGCTTGACTGATCCAATTTTATTCATCAGAAGGTCAACATGTATTAGTGGCCGAATGGCACTGCACCACCGCAGAACAAGGACACAAACAATTTGTCACACAAGATCTCCTTAAATGGAAATACTCGTATGGTCTGTGACACCAATGCGACGGTTTAAGGGTGAGACGAGCTTGACACTGCACACATAACTTCTTCGATAATTTACTTGTATTTGCTCCCAGGATTGGGCGATTGGTCCAACATGCGGTATCAAGTATGGCAACATCGCATCAGTACTACGCGTCAACGTCTGTAGAGGACTGGTTTGCAACCAGCCACGCATAGCAAGATGCTGCCCGCACGTACATACATAATCAATAAGAAATCCATCGTACAACGATGGTACAACATAACGAAAAGCGATAACGGGTGTGAAAGGTGTACTAGGTAGTAAATATAGGTCGTAAGGTGTGCGTAAACGAGAACAATGAACGGGAACACTATATCGGTACTCAGAAACAGAAACAGATATCAACACACAATCAACCCCCTGCCACAGAATCAGACACCCATAGCTGAGCCTATAGATGGGGCAAGCGAGGGCGCCCTTGAGGCCCTTGGCGTATGCAAGGGCGAAGCATTTCCATGCCCTTGAGTCTCCCAAAGTTTGTCCTTCGCCGTCACTTCGATATCCCCAAACGGCTCGTCCTGCTTGATTTTGACACAGTCGCGCGTACCCAAGACAAGCAGTTCGAAAAAGAAGGATGCCGCAGCGCGGCGAGAAGCCTTAGTCACAGTTAGTCCTTTATGTTCTGCCGAGTTAGACAACACATACCTTGTAAGCCATCTGATTGAAGCTCAACGTTTTCTCCTCGTCCCCATCGTCGACTCTCAGTTCATTCTTGATAACGGACATCGCTTTGATTGTGTTCTTGCTGGAGCCCTTGTTACCAGCTTCGGCCGCCTCTAAGTCATGGCTAGATATCGACTGCGATTGCGTTGACGGGCCCGAATCAAACATCGCAATCGGGCAACTCGCATCGGCGTAGTTTTCTTGTTCGTCGAGGGCAGGCGTAGAATATCGACTGAGTGCAGATGGCGCAGCCGACGCTCTTGGGTTTACATCATCACCAAGATCAACGTCAGCGGCGGGAACATCCAGCTGGAAGTCGTCGAAGTTGCCAGACTGGTCACCAAAGTCAAACCCTCCCTCCGGCCCAAGACTGGGCCTGCGTCCAATGTCGCTGGCCAGACCCGCACTGGGAGCCACACTCGGATCCCTTCGCGCCTGTTCAACTTCATCGTCGTCTTGCAGATCCAATTTCCTCTTCTTCGTCGGACTTGCATTGGGCGACGCCGCACGCTTCTTCCTGGAAGGAGCCCGTCCCGACGCAGGGATCATGAACATATTAGCCAGCTCAGGTGCTAAGCCCGTTGGACCAGCAAAAAGGAAGGAGCCATTAGGTGTGTTTGTAGTCGGTAGAAAGTATGACACAGGGTCCTTGCGAATATCCAGAAGGCGCGCAACAATCGAGGACCGAGGAAGGAACTCTGGATCGGTGAGAATATGCTTGGGTGCCTTCCTGTTCTTGCTGACATCGCCCGCTAGCTCGATATCCTCGTCAATGATTTGTTTCTTCTCTTTGTACTTCTTAGGGCCCTTCTTTGGAAAAGGCTGAAGTTCGCTGTCAATTGCAACTTCAGGTGGCGGAGTTTGTGGAGTAGGTGTGAGAGGGGACGCTACTGGGTGATTAGACTCATGACAATTGGAAGTATAAGCAACACTTACAAGCACGGGATGGGGATCGGATGGCAGCTGGCGTTCGCTCGCCCTCCAAAGGGAGGTCGGGCATCTCGAATCCAATGCCCATGTCGCCGAGGTCGACGCCCCCGAAGGCAGGCATATCAACGTCCATGTTGGTGTCAGGTTCGTATGGTGGTGCCGAAAAATCACGACTTTTGCTTCGAACGGAAAGTGACTCTGACATGTCTCTCCCTCCCATGAGATGAGATGCAATGCTCTGGTCACCCACAAAAGCATCTCGCCCAACGCCGACACTACCCCCATCCACACTGGAGCTGTCGTTGTCGACGTCCATCTCATCTGGTCCAAAGTTTATGCCGAGGTCGAAATCCTGCGACCCAATACCGTCCCCGTCCATGCCGAAAACGTCCATGTCAAAGCCTCCGCCGTAAGCATCATTGGGTCGAAGGGTAATGTCATCTGCGCGTGCGAGATGCTGTTGACCTTGGTTGTTTTTGGGCGCATGTCTGTCCTCATAATCGGCTTCCCTGCGTTCTAGTTAGGCCTGTACAGCCGGAATGGTACGTTCGAACGCACCAGTTAATGTCTGGGAAGTCAAGATCCATATTGAGCTCGTTCGGTTGTATAGTGATGGCGTTCTTGTTTGCAACGAGTTCCTCGCCCATGTCCACAACACCTGGTCTAAACGCCTATGGAAATGTCAGGGAGATAAGAGGGGCTATAAACTGCTATGCGCACCAGTTTAATCTTCAACAATGCTTCATTGCAATCCTCTAGCAGGTATTTCGCCTTGCGGCTGTATATCCTGACAACACCAAGAAGTAGCTGTCCGCTGAGACGTAGCGCCAGGACCTCCATGTCCTTACCCATGATGGCCTCTATGGTCACATTAGCACTTTTGTGTGGATGAGAAGAGGCGCGCGTACCAACTGATTCCTCTATGTCCGTCTGTAGTGTCTGTGTCTTCGACAGCTTACGTTCCATATGCGCGGCAATCCATACTCTTCCAAGAGGGCCGCGACGGGAGAGGATAGCCTCTGAGTAGAACTGAAGTAGAATTAGCTAGGTGGTTGAGGAGATGCGAAGGTTGGACATGCCATCGTGTGATTCGTTTGTGGTCAAGAAACAAGAAATGCAAGAAATATGGAACACGCGGGAGAGACGCGACCAAAATGGCGCCGTGATGGGGGTGTCGCGCAAGAAATGGCACGCGGTCCAACGGCGATGTTGAACGCTGTTGGCCGAGAACGTGACTCGGCCCGAGACCGCCGGACCCGAAGACCTGCACAGCCACCGGAGTGTCCGAAAACTTGAAGGATGTTCACGTCGCTCACGCGTTCGGCGTTGAAGCGAGCACCGTCGCATGTCGTACGGAGAGGAAATGCTCTCAGTGTGTCCCTACATCTGCTTTCATGTCAATATACTCATTTCCAGAAGGATTTCCTCTGCAACACTATTCGACGACGCCTAGTTTGCGCACTGAACTTGCCGCGGAGTCGTCCTTGAAGAACGGACCCTGGGAATTCGAAATCGACACGCAAGGACAAGCGGCTTTGGATGCCACAAATACCTCTCGCACAAACCAATGGATCTACCAACGACTGACCAGCCGACAGCCGCACATGGCGTTCGAGGCGGCCCAACTCATGAAGCAATCCGGGGGAAGGCCCAATGTAGAGACATTCAACCTTCTTATTCGTGCAGCTGCACTCTCGTACGGGTCCCTTGAATGCTTTGCTATCCTGGAGGACATGCTCGCGGTTGGGGTGAAGCCGGATGTTTTAACTTTCAATGGCATTCTTTCGGTGCGTCCCTCCTCGATGGTCTTCGAAATATACCTCAACCCGCGCGTGACAGTCCTGCGAAAATTCGAAGCAGATGTTCCGCATACTGGAGGACATGAAAGTACACAACGTTGAGCCCAATAACGAAAGCTACGAACACCTCTTCCGCCTCATCAACAGCAGTACCTCCGACAGGACAGAATTTGCGCTTCACATTATGATGGAGATGCGTGCGAAGGGTCTCGAGCCCACACTGGCCTCGATGGAGATTCTCATCGAGATGATGGTTCGCTTTGGGCATGTCCATATTGCCTACGACCTCATCAAGGCTTTCGAACAAGATTCCGCTCGGATGCTTGGGCTGGGGTCATGGATGACATGCCTGCAGGGTGCTTCTCAGGTGTTCTGGGTGCGTTCCAAGTTTGCGGCATCTATCTTTGCTCACCCGCGAGTAGGTCGAAGGTGTCGAGGACTGCTGGAATCATATCATGTCCCATGGCTCTATGCTCCCGGATGAGGGGACTTGCATGAATGTTCTCAACACCGCCGGACGCTTTGCAAAACCGGAGCTGGCAGCATCTGTTGTTGAGGTCTTCCGCGCGCGAGGCGTGCACCTGCAAGACTTCCACTTCATTCCGCTGGTGGAGGCCCTGATTGAGAGTGGGAGCATACGGGAGGCTCTTCAATTCCTGCCTACTATTCGCCGTTTGGGTGTCAACACGGACGCCAGCTCTGTCACTCAACCAATCGTGAAATACTTGTCACAGAATTCGGAGACCCTCGATTCTATTTGGGACCATCTGGACGCTATTCGGGATTCAAAAGAGCTTGTGGATGCGGCTGCTCTCAATGCAGTGGTGGAGGCCGCGGTCAAGCTAAATGACCTTCAACGCGCAATGGGTGCATACAAGTCATTCGAGGACTACTTCGCAACCCCGACTATCGAAACCTTCCATCATCTTTTCGAGGCTTGCACCACGGCCCGTCATCGTGAGCTTGGGAATGTCCTCCTCAACAATCTCAAGGAGTTGGGTCTACCAATTGACGCAAAATTATTTGAACAAATGATCCACCTATGCTTGATCCAGCAGCAGTACGATGATGCATTCTTTTATCTGGAAGAGATGAAGGCCGCTGGGTACGTTCCTTCGCGGCGCATATACGTTGCCCTAGCACGCAAGTGCATGCACAACGCAGATGGTCGGTCTGGTCTGGTGTTGGAGGAAATGGCGGAGGCTGGCTATCCACCCCTCACGGAGGGACCATTGAAGCGCGATGGTGTTCAACATAAAGTAGAGTCATAGATTATGCTCAATCTTTATCGCCGTTTTGATTTCGGTTGCGTCGACGGCGCTCGCGATTGACGCACAAGCGATCAGTGTGACTTGAGGAATTGTCAATAAGTCTGCCGGCGGCAAGTGCCATCTTGTACCCCGCCCACCACTGCCCTGCTACCATGGAGCCCGTCGTTGCTGTCGAGAATACGGAGCCAGTTCCTGCTACAGCTCTTCCAGAGCCGACAACTGGCCTCCTGGACCCCATCCCCCTCTCATTCCCAGCGTTTCTGCGCAACCCTGGTATTCAGGACCAATTCGCACATCTCAACGGCGTGGGGCGAAAGTCTACTGCATCTGCCATACCTCGAAGGACACGCAGAAGGGATGAGAACGATGGGAAGCGTTGGGTTCGCCGCAAAGAGAATGGTACGCTCGATGTCTCATTTGAAACAGCAAGCTTATCTCCGGTCAGAGCGCTTCATCGGGAACCCCCACATCGTGCTAGCAAGCAGCAGAGATTACAGACTGGACACCACACGTGTGAAGAGTACATTCCCAGAACCACTACCGCCATACCTGCATCGGTCGGCCAAAGTGCCAGCACCTACACCCCCAACATTCGACGCAGGATCTGCCAATGCGGGACGCTTCAGTCTCAGCTTAAAGGGAATGCGCAGAGAGCTGCGTCGGTGCGGACGTCGTGCACAGCTCGTGGTCCGTGATGTCGAGGCGGCTATGACAGAATGGCTGCACCAGGCCGGCGCAGTCCTTCCCAACGACCCCAGTCAAACGAACCCCACCAGTATGAGGCCAATGGTAGGCGAAGCTGGCATAGCTGAGGTGTCAAGGACGCCGTTCCAAATCGTTTGGAGCATTCCCGACGACGCATTCGCACGCTATGTCGTTCATTGCTGCGCGCGGTATCATGAAGTTGTCAGCTACAGTGAGTTTCTATCGCTTGTCGTTGCGCACATTTCTCACCGCGCTTTAGGTAAGGAAGTCAACGGCGAACGCCTTACCTACCTCCTCCGTCCTAATGTGACACGCCCAAACCTGGCTGCGCCATCCACTCTGGCGACTCCACCAGCCACCGACATCGATAGTTCATCCCACTTCGACTCTGAAGAACCCATCTCGGATTTCACCGATATTGAACTTTCCGATGTCGATGAAGGGGTCATTTCGTTGCCAGACTCGCCTGTTGTAGAGGCCGTCAAACCCTCCGTTCTCGCTGCAGACGATACTTCGGCATGGTCCGTTAGCGGTGGGGAAAGCGACCTCGACGCCGACATGAGCGAGCTCGAGCCAGCGATGGGCGCCTTGGCCATCTCAGATGTAGGCCGCACGCCGCGTCAGACACGCCAGGCTCGTACACGCGTTCTTTCCTCGCAGATGCGGTCTGCCTCTTCACCATCACGTTCGCCTGCGCCAGTTCGTGTTCCAATCCTGGTGAAGAACCACACCGCAGGGAAACAACAAAAACCCACTTTCTACGCGTATTTGTTTTCCTAGACAGTATCTGTTATTCTGTATGTTGTAACTATAGTCTCCTTGAAAATAACAGTCTGTCAATATGTACAGCATGAAGGATTTCACAGCGCGAAAAAAACAACAAGCGCCACACTGGCAATCAGCAAGTTCGAGTTCGATCTAACGCTTACGTACACCCCCATCACGCTCCCTCAGGCTTTCGTTAGCTGAAAGATATACTTGAACCATCGCAAGCACAGGGTGACTTGTGAGTTTGCATGAATATAAGATATTTTTGTGCGATGTTTAAATCCTTTTTTCGTAGGGATTTTCAACCTTTGAACACGAAATGAACCGCCAAGGCACGTATGCAGTAGTCGGAGCGTATTCATGGCCATTCTGAGACAGACGTTCGCACAGGCCAGCCAGCGCGTCCACCCAATCTCAGCCAAAATCCAACATTGACAAGTCAATTCCGTGCAACCGCGCCCTATCCGAGCCCGTACGGGATGCCACCGCGAAGTGTGATGACCCAGTCGCCATTTGCGCCGCTTCAACAAGCATCGCGCACCCAGCCCCCAGCAACTCCCATCCCACAGACACCGTTTCGCACTGGGCAAAGCAACTATAACTTTAGTCTCCAAGCGTCACCAGCGAGCGCAACGACGATTCCGAGTACGCTACAGGCATCAAGTAACGGCCTACCGACATCGGCCGCACTATCACAACAACCTCCATCGGCGTCTTCCGCCAGTGAAGTTGGCTTGGACCCGTCCGACTTTCCTGCGCTTGGTACGGCTGCGGCGCAGAATGCATCTGCAAGTGCCACTGGAAATGGAGCAAGCTACGCGCAGGCGGGCACGACAGCGCCTACTCCAGGACCGATACAGCAGAGAGATTTTACACTGGACGACTTTCCAGCATTAGGCGGGGTAGAAGGACACGCACATCCGCCAGGGCTAGGCGTAAACGGATTCAGCAATGGTGGAGGTCAGGCGACCCCTGGGATGCTCAATCTTGCAGCAAGAGGGCTTGGGCTTCCAGATACAGAGAAATCCAGAGTGCGTGTGCAACTTTGATTTTGACCCTCCTAACCGTGCAATAGAATACCTTCTCATCGCTAAAACTGAACCAGCAACAACAGGTGCAATCTCCCGCTGCGGCGTGGAACTCATCGCCCTCGGCTGCACCCGCCATAGCCGCAAACGCCAATCCATCGTCAACACACCCGCAACAACCCCAGGCGAACGGCACTCACCCAGCCACGCAAGCTCAAAGCTACACAACGAACGGCACGCATCCCACAACGCCAGCACAGCAAATACTAGTGAGCGCCGCAGATCGTTGGGGTCTGCTCGGCCTTTTGCTCTCCATCAAGAACGCTGGTCAGGATGCCGATGGGGGGTTGACGGCCATCGGCACGGACCTCGGGACGATGGGGATGGATATGGCGTATACAGGGTGTGTAGAGTTCAGTGTGTTTATTATCCCCAAAACTCAAGTTTTCTAGTGACCTGTACTCGACATTCATTACACCATGGGCAGATCAAAGCGCTGCGCGCTCAGTGGAACCTGACTTCCACCTCCCTGCATGTTACAACGTCAGTCCACCAGCACCTGGCCCAGCCAAAGTCGCCGCTTTCAGCGATGAGACCCTCTTCTTCATGTTCTACTCGAGTCCACGAGACGCACTCCAAGAAGTCGCGGCACAAGAGCTGTACGTCTCCCCACTGATCTATCTGCCAATAGCTGATCTGGATTTATAGATGGAATAGGAATTGGCGGTTCCACAAGAACATGCGGTTATGGATAACGAAGGAGACTGGCATGATCCCGTCGCAAAAGGTACCAGGCGGAGAGACGGGACAATACCATGTATGGGATGTGGAGAACTGGTGTAAAGAGCGACGGGATATGACTGTCCTCTACAACGACCTCGAGGAGAAGAGCGGGATGCCCGCATTCTTGAATGGGACCACACTCCATCTAGCAAACCCTCCACCGGCGATGGCACCCGTAGCAGCGACACCGGCGATGCAGCAGGCTTTGAGAGTAGCATAAAGCCCTTCCTCCTGATAGTATTTGCCTTTCTTTCCTTTGCAACTTTTTCGACCACGCTCTGTGCCCTCTTTCACTATGCACACGAACTGTACCGAGTAGTACCCATTGTCGTTCTCCCAAAACCCACTTTTTGAGTCCCCCTTGTTGGGGGGCCTCCACATGTACGACACTGTGTGCCCTCAAGTATTTTGTCCTGTGACGTTTGAAAATCTCCGGTCCAGCCATTTCCGATACTTCTTACTGACGAGAACATATAAGTACGTGCGAGATGGTTGATGTTTGTATCGAGCCATCTTTCTCTTTCGCAACATGCGTCTCGTTGTCGTTACGCAGATTCTCACGTTGCTCAGTGCCGGGGCAATGGCAGGCAGCGTGGCGGGTAATGCGCCCTTTCTACTTATTCTAACACATATTCTGAAAGTGCTTTAGCACCGTGTACGCCCGTTCGAGGATCGTGCGCATTCTACACGGACTGTCTTGAGGCGAACTACCATTGTGGCGAGGAAGGATACCCGCTGGGCTACGGCAACAAGTACTGCAACAAGTTCAGTGACGAGCAGGAGAAGCTATCCGCAGAGGGGAAGGATTGGATGTTGGATACAATGGTCTGCCTACAGACGGCGCTTGTGCCATACGCGACGGGCAACACGTCCACGACGTGCGATGAACTGGAGCACGCTGCCTTTGCAACGCACCCCGCGTGCTATGTGGATAGTGGATTCTGCGAGCTTCCGCCGACGGACTGGGTGGCAGTCGTAGACATCGTCGGGCTGAAGACGCTGTTTGAGAGCTGGGACGCCTTTTTGGCGTCGTTGGAGGCAGCGGAGGGGTGTCTTGAGGCGTGGACGTATCTGAGCACCATCTAATTCGTTGACAAGTCTGTGTATAGTGAAGTGGATTGCCAGTGCGTACAAACACATATGGCGGCTTCCGGTCAAGACAATATCGCGCTATGTAAGATACAGTGCATAACTTGAAGGGGTATATATACCTGGACCGTGAACGTTTGAACAGTGCAATAAGAAGCATTTCCTGTATGGTATAAGTCATGACCATAAATCAGCAGTCACTATATATGTTCTCCTCATTCAAGAGAGGAAGTATATTATACAGCTCAGAAGGCCAATGCTACCAAGATGAGGTGAAGCGATGAGAGACACTAAGTCAATGTTAATTAGAACAAACTTTCAAGATAACAAAAAGGTACTGACCACTGCTGTCTGCGTCTACAAGCGGCGCGGCCTCACCGATAGTCTCATTCATGCAGGTCAACAGAGTCTGGTTCACGTAGGACGGTATCGGTGTGTCTGGAGTGCCTTCTGCCTGTAGCGCGCCAGTATTGTTGTATCCATCGAGGGTCAAGGACACGCTACTGGCGCGGTAATATTGCACTGTCGACTCTGGCTGAGGCATATTGGTGTTGTTCTCTTGGTACGCTATCGGAGAGCCAGGTAGCTTGCTCTTGTCGAGAAGGTCACCACATTCAGCTGACAGGTCGGTTATCAACGAGGCGACTGTGTCCCTATCGGACACGACGAAAAATGTGGTGTTTCCGGCATTGGACGGGAAGTTTGCGTAGCTCATAACACCTCCAGGACGACTCGAGTTGTTCGGGCGCCCATACTAGCTTCAGAGTTAGATGCTGCTGTGAAGGGGCCTTGCCACTACTCACCTGGTTTGTGTGAAGGTATGCGGCGCCTCCGAAACCAAGACCACCCCAGCCGATAGGCCAGAAGTAGAATGGAAATCCACGGCCGTCGACGCCTCGACCAGCCTGGTTTGGGTAACCGCTGCCATACTGACTGCCAAGACCATACGCGTCAGAATGCGCGTAGTAGAGAGCAGCAATCTATATCCACCTTGTTCCATACACCTGCTGGCGCGTGCCTCCTCCTTGCTGTCTGCCAGCAAACAGACCACTGCTGATGGTCGTCGCTGCCCCACCTCCGCTGCTGTAAGCGGAAGTTGTCTTTTGCGTCCCACCGAAGGATGTGCTTTGTTGTCGGATACCACCGCCTACAGAGCAGCGCATGGGTTAAAAGAAGTCCATAAATCCAAAAATTGATGCCTCACCACTGCTGCTTCCGCTACCACTCCCGCCTCGGCCGCCTCCACCTCCACCGCGACCGCCTCCACCACCTTTGCGTCTCTCCAGACGCTCGCGTTCCCGACGTTCCCGCCTCCGTGCGATACGCTTTGGTTCTGAGATGAATGGGACGAACATGATGGTAAGGAGGAAAGGAGTGATGATAAGTGAGGCACGGGATGTCGGCTTGTGTACATTCTTTACTAAACCCGGTGCACAGCATTGATTTCCCCATATATGCACTCTTCCGCCCATAAACGCTCGATAGACCATCGGTTAAACAGCAGGATTATTGCAGTATGATAGGGTGTCTCAGTGAATGACTGGACAGCTTTCCAGGGCAACGACAAATTCTTGGCTGGAGGCTATGAGCATCGGCACCACATCATGGCACATGCATGTGGATGCATCGTCAATTCAAACACCGCGTGCTACGAGGCTCGTTATGTAATAATGGTTCACGCTCTCGACGCCTATAGAGCTTGTATAGAGCAGCGTCCATCTTCTCAACAAAGGATTTCATTCTCCACTCAACCAACCTCAAGCTTCGATGACGAACCGTTTCTCGGCTATGTCACAATTTGTGTCGACTGGGCGCTCCGGATATCTCGGCGGATACGCTAGCCTACAGTAAAAGTGGAAGCAGAACAACGGACAAGGCAGTGTCGGCGCTACACAGCAAAACAGAAGAATAGTTGTAGGATATAGGCTGTAAAATAGGAAGTGGGTAAGGTAAGTTGGTTGCGGTGTTGACCGCCAAACAAAGGACTTGCAACAAAAACGACGATAGCTAGAGGGAATAACTAGGCTGAAAGTTACGAGGCATTAAAACTAAAGTAAAACAAGGTACGCCGAAGTTGCAGTGTGGTGGTGGTAGTGCATAGGATGTAGGTGTAAAAACGGGGCAGTTCGTAGTCCGCTAAGGATGAGCGTTGTTGATGCTAGGTGCGAAACCGATGCGCGTTCCGTGTGCGTAATCATAGACGGTGTACCCTAGAGGCAGCGTTAGTGATGATACCTCCAAACAATGCTTAACCTCACAGGACTTGAGGAATACCACACCTAGAGATGAAGTCAGAACACAACGCGCCATGTCTAAGCATACACACCGATTATAGCTAAGTTCTGCGGGCCGCCGTTGCCTGAGGATACGACACCACCTACACATTCTCTTTGACCCAAGTTAGCCAAAAAGAAATAATAACGAGAAGACGAGACGAACGAAGAGTTTGTGGATACCTTGCCTATTGGACCATCGTGATTTGACTGTCCCAACGGCCTTCAAGAAAGCTCACCGAGATTAAAGTCATCCGGGTGGATAGCAAACTCGAATCCACCGAATGAGAGAGCCACTGATGGGGTCTGGTCGCACGGATAGGCGTAGATACCTGTGTGCAGAGTCAGTACTATACAAGTATCGCCGCGCAACGACAGTGTTCATACCACGCCCGATCTCTTCAGCCTGTCGGGAGCCAGGGATGGAGTTGTAGAAAGTCTCGGCCAAAAATCCTGGAAAGTAGATCAAGCTTGTACCAGTGTCAATCGCCTGCTCGAGCGTCAGATAGTGATAATCCGCGAGGGTAGCAAATATGGCATACAGCGAGGATGTTGTTGACGGCAAGTAATGTTTTCTCGCCGTTCGCAGAAAAAGCATCCATAGGCACTGTCCAGTAGGTCTACAGAAATATCAGCACGCTATGTCTGCGCTGCAAGCAAGACCTTACTTTTGATTGCACTGGAACCCATGCAATAGTGCCGGCCATCTTCGTCGGGTCTGAACAGCCCAGACAGAGCTTGCGGTGAACTCAGTATCATCACAAGAGCTACACAGGACAAACATACCTCCGAGCCCTGCTCTCTCATCCGTCCGAGATGTATGGAGAACATTGGATCTTGGATTTGACCTTGGCGCATGAGGTTTTCAAAGACGGTCTCCGCGCGAGTTCTGGATATAGTTCCGAATGCCATGCCCAGCAGACCGTCGTTCGGGTACTCGTTGAAGTCGGCGGTTAAGCGGTCTACGGCGCCAAAGCTCTGGTTAGTCACTGACATGCCTGCAATATGGACGGTGTCGCGCCCGACAATTCCGCGCGCGCTCCCAGTGCCCTGCGGTGCAATGTCAGTGATACTCCGTATACATGAGGAAGAGTATTACATAGCTGATAGCAAACCGTTGATTGTCTGTTTGGAACGTTGAGCTGGCTTCATGGTCGAATTGGTCGTTGACGCAGCTAGGACAATTCGAAGGTATCCAGAGGTCTGCTGAGCCTGTGTCGACGTCGACGGTGAGTTGCTGTTCGGGCGTGCCAATCTTGACGGGGCCGTAGTATAACATGTCCAAGTTGCCGGAGATGAAGTCCGTGAGAGACATGACGGGAAACGCAGAGGTCATCACAGGGACGTCGATGAAGCCGCGCTTGCGAATGTCGATGAAAGGCACAGCGTAGTCCAGCGGGTTTGAGACAGTAGACAAGATATCGTTGAAGTCGACAGAAAACAGGTTGATGCCCGCCAGGAACTCCGGAGCATCCGCGTACTTTACCAGAACAGCGTCCCGCTCCCAGTTCTAGTTGGCGCTGTTACAATAGTCGACAAATAATAGCAACATACGCACTGCGAAGGTTAGATTACATAGCGGAATAAAATCGGCGTTGGGTTGCTTTGATGCGTCTGGCATCTGCGCATTCAGGCGATCTTTGATTGGAAGGCGCACACCAAGGCGCGAGGGTTGAACTGGGTTGGCTAGTAATGGCGATAGTAATGTCGAGAAAACAAACAAAGATAGCAATATTAGCATGACAGGCGAGAACTTGGATAGGACTGAATGTTGGGGAGTAGGATGGACGGCGAGAGCAAGGAACGTATTCAACAAACCTTGCGTTTATGTAGCAATTGTACGGACGCGTGCTTCTCTCGATTGCGATGTCAAAAGAAACTGTTTCATTCAAACTGGACCTACATCTCCGCCGCCTGCCACGGTGCCTTTGTCAATTGCCTGTAAACTATCCTTTCGAAAATGATAGCTTGGTGTTGACATGGCTTGAATAAACAGAATTTGATGTCGGGGCTGGACCCAAGTTGGACCAACCGATGACGAACAAATGATCCCAAAACCCCTTTAGGAAGGTTCTGGCTTATTCTGACCCTTTCTCCTGCTTTCGACAGTTTGCAACAAAAGTAGCCATAAAATGATACTTTTCTGGATCAACTCGCCTTCACAACCTTCAGTCGTACCATCACCTCTTCCAACGCTCTCCACTCCAAAGCGTTCCTCCTAGTTCATAGCATGTTCGGCGGCAATCCCTTCTACCGTTCGACGCCTTACGGTTCTGGCTACCATGTCCCGCCTCAGCCGTTTGGTTTCCCGCAGCCACAACCACAACCACACCTTTACGGCGGATATCCCTCTCAGGCAGACTTACACGCGGCTCGCCGTGCACAAGCTGAGCGCGAGTATGCCGAACGCGAGAGAGCTGCTCGCGCGCGTCAATACCTGGTGGATGAGTACGATGTTCCTGATGTCGAGGGATACGACTACCAACCAGGATACCCTAGCATGCCCGTCCCGAATCCATACGACATGGTGAGTGACAATCATAGACTCCTGAACTGGTGTTTAACAAATGACCAGGGATATCCCAGCGCCATGCCCACATCTGGCGGACGCGGACCCTCAAATCCTCCCGCCCGCGGTCGCGAAGACATCAATAGTGCTCCCATCCGGAATCAACATCCTCAACCCTCGTCCTCGTCTAGCAATTTGAACGTTCCTCCCCAACCCCAGCAGCGTTCAAGATCCCAATCGCCTTCAACCGCGCCCGCTGCTCCTCAGTCGGACTCGCACTCGCAGCATATTACTCAGTCATTATCCACTATACAGTCGGCGGAAACGCGTTTCGACAAACTCAAAGCCGAGTTCGCGTGGCCATCACACATCGACTTTGACCTGGGCAACGACGCGCACATATCCCTTCCTATCGACGGCTCTACGCCCACGACGCCCCGCCCAGCAGATGACCGCCCAGGCAAACTCGCTTACACCTCCAATAACAAGCCTATACATGCGTACAATGAGATGCTCAGCCGATTGCTTATTGAGCTAGACGGCGTGGAGAGTTGGGGAGAGCCAGACGTTCGGAAGAGGAGACGGAACGTTGTGAGTGCTATAGAGGGTGAGGCGTCTAGGCTTGAGAAAGCTTGGAAAGCCGTGTGGGATGGGAAGACTGTCAATGATGTTGATACAACAGCGGCGGAGGATTAGACCATGGCTTTCGTATGTCCCAGGGAATACTGTATTATTTAACTTATTTAGTGGCTTCACAATGTATCTTCCCCCACTTCTACTTGCCTACTTGCTTTTGAGGGCAAGAATCTCTGCTTTAGCAATGCAATAATTTCAAACAAAAATCATGTCGTGACCCGTTAATCCAGAAGTCCTATCGTAACATAGAGTGTACACAAGAAAATGTGAGTATATCTAAGAATTCAGTTCAATTTGTGGCCTTTGCTGGGGCGCAGGACCTTGCTTCGCTGCTTGACCATGTAGCTCATCATGACATACAGAGCTGCCGGATTGTTAGCGACCATCAAATGGGCAAGAAGAAAAAGAACGTACCAGGCCACCAAATCAAGAAGAGCGCGCCGCGAACATAATCTGTGGGCTTCCACATGCCCTTGGCCCATGACGACCAGCTGGGCATGGGGGAAGAGTTGGGGAGAGTGGCATAGTTGAGGAAAGCCTCGGAAGACGCGCCAAGGGGATACAGAACCCAGAATGCTGTGTAGCGCAGGTAGAGGAGAGGGTAAGGCTCTTTGCCGAGGAGGTT
The DNA here is from genome assembly GCA_000934385.1 of Cylindrobasidium torrendii FP15055 ss-10. NCBI lineage: Eukaryota > Fungi > Basidiomycota > Agaricomycetes > Agaricales > Physalacriaceae > Cylindrobasidium > Cylindrobasidium torrendii. The sequence goes on from KN880431.1 coordinate 316,231, forward strand.
GGCAGCGTAGAATGAGTAGCGGATGACTTCTGCGACGGCCCATGCGAACACCATGGTCGTGTAGAGCGGGTTGGAGCGTACTTCGGGGAATTGTTCGGTGACACCCCAGACGGCGTACAGGCGGCTGGAGACCTGCATGGCGGTGGTGACGATGGGGCTGCGAACCCAGCCGAGTGCGGAATGGGCCACTTCGAGGAGAGCGCAGGTTTGGACGAACGCGGTTATGGTGCCAACGCGGAGGTAGGAGGTGGTGAATCGGCGGAATATGGGAGCGAGGAATCCGGGAAGCTTGCTCTCGATGGCGTATTGAATGCCAGCATTGGACTTGAAGTAGGGGAAAAATCGTGAAAAGGCTGACGAGGCCGTGCCATAGGAAGCGGATATCGCACTTGATTTCCCGTCGATGTTGAGGACGTGTACGAAGAGAAGAACGAGGATATATCCCCAGCCGAGGGTAGAGAGGACGTTGTACGCGATTAGGTAGTACTTGATGTAGGGTAGCTTGGCAGCTGCTGGAAACTAATGAGGAATAAGACTCAAGCATGAATACTTCAACTCACTGGGCTTGTTCTTTGGAGGAGGCATGGGAGTCACTGTTTGAGCAGTCTTCCCTTTTGTCATGGTGGTTGTTGGGGAACCAAGTTTTCGGAGGCAGTAGCCAACTTCCGCTAATGTGCACGTGCGGCTGGAATGTCCTAGCCACTCACTCTCATTGTCCTATTGTCCTTGGATTGCCCAACGGTAATTCATCTGGATGTGTCTTGCAAATGAACAGCCTCAGGATTGAGGAGACTCAAAGTCAAAGTCGCTCGTTTTGGACGCTGGAGTCAAGCCGAAGAAGATGCCACCCTCATAATTGGCCGACACATACTTCCAGTATTTGCTCGTCTATATTTCACTTGGCGTCGACACTGCGTCAGACGATTGCAATTGCCTATATACTCAGGACTTGGCTACGATGTCACGTTCCGCCTGTGTGAGCTGTGGTTTATTTCTCGATCTGGCTGTCCGTCTCCTTCTTGCAACACGCTATGAGAGTCTTGGTCTCGCCCGCCTACGCCGCTATCTTCTTGTCGACTAGTGCTATTCGTGGAACTTATGCCGCCTATTTCAACATCGCCAATACCTTCCAAGGCTCCGACTTCTTTACATGGAAATGGTGGACTCTGGACGATCCAACGCACGGACATGTAAACTACATCGACCGCGATACCGCTGTGCAAGCAAACCTATCATACGGTAATGACAAGTGCATCCACACCTGGCGATGTTAAGCGTTTGTCCAGCTTCGGACGACAACACCAAGTTCTATATGCACGCCGATTCTGAAGAGATTGTGTCCATGGGCGCTCGAGGCCGGGACAGCATTCGCATTGAATCCACTACCTCCTACGACGAAAGTGTTCTCATTCTCGATGTTCAACACATGCCCGAAGGATGTACGACTTGGCCTGCATTTTGGACTTTGAGCAAAGACGGCCCTTGGCCCAATGGCGGGGAGATCGACATAATCGAAGGTAAACCCCAGCCGTCTATATCTCGCCTAGCTCGCCATTCAAAGTATCAATAGGCGTCAATTTGAATGACCAAAATTTGGTGTCTCTGCATACTATGCCCGGCTGCGAAATGGTGGATCCTCGACAGCACTTGGGGTACGCTGCCCGTGTCTCGCGGCGCTCTTACTTGTTGATAACTTGCAGACATACCATTTCCTTAAACTGTGATTCGGCGGTCAACTATAATCAAGGCTGCGGTGTGGCTTTCAATCAGCCTAACTCGTTTGGTGTGCCATTCAACGCCAATGGTGGTGGTTGGTTCGCCATGAGCAAGACCCGGGAGGACGGCATCAAAGTGTGGTTTTGGCCGCGCGCCTCGCAGACTGTTCCTAAAGAAGTCAAGGAGGTCGAAGGGCACGAAACAATCTCTACAGACCAGTGGCCGAAGCCAGATACTCATTTCCCACCCAATTCTTGCAAACACGACGACCATTTTGACGCTCATGTGATGGTATTTGACTTGACCTTTTGCGTACGTCCTATTACTCGTTCTGGTATTCGTCAGCACTGATACTTGCGGCAGGGTGATTGGGCTGGCACAGCATACGCCCAGTCAGGATGTGGAATCTCGACATGCGAAGACTGTGCGTCTTTTCCTGTGCTCGCTGTTGATCTGACGATGTTCTTGAGTAGTTGTCGACAATAATCCGGATGCATTCCGCAACGCATACTGGGAAATCAACTCATTACGTGCATACAATCTCATCGAAGAAGACGAGCTGTATGCTCCGCAGGGGACGGACAAGCAGGCTCCACTTTCTGGGCCAGATAACCATTAATGTCAGTATCAAGGCCACCGCTACTCAGATTTTTTCTTTCGTATCATGACCTACCTATACGGTATACTGTATCTTGATCTCATGTTCCACCGTGAGTATCAATGTATCCTGCGTCGAATACGATGCCTCTAATGGTAATATGGGACTTCTCAGCAAGTCATGCTGAGGCCGTCCTCAGTCCAACAAAGTATGGCTCACAATACTGTATTCATGTTTTTAATTTCGCTTTGCACAATCAACCCACGATGAGCTGGACCGCAGCGGAAGCTGAGAGCCAACAAAGACTCTGTAACTACGGAATATAAAGTATAAAGACGGGGGAACACTCGTCATTCCCCCCATACTCTGCCAGTGAGCTCACGACATGTCCAACGCCCCGAAGAACTCGTACTTCCAACAAGGACAGCAGAGCGCGCAGCCAGCACGCTCACACTCGGGAGCTCGCGCCCCAAAGCCCAACGGTGGTGATACTGTCAAAATCGCCGTCGTGCAAGGCCAGGACGCGTACTACAGCAACTCTCTTCCCAAACCTCCGCGCCATGGCGCCCCATCGAAACCGTCTAGGCAGCCTCCACCAGGATCAGGACACAATGTGGTGGCCAACCCATTTCCGCAGGGGCAGACCCCAAGCTACTCGTACAGTAGCCCACCCAACAACGGCAACGGACAGCCAAACTATTTTGGATTGGTGAGAAATACCAATGCTATTGCCTATTTGGAACGTTGCATTGACGGTTGTTTTCGATAAGAACGACCGCGTCGAAGTGCGCATCACGACGGACAGGTGGGTTGCGGCTCTCATTATTGGGGGTACAGCTGTTTTCGACAAGGTGAGCTGGAATTACAATACTCATGGGATTAGTGCACTGATGTTGTATAGATTCGGATGGCGTGGACGCAGCAGGTTCAGTATCAGGACGATGCGGCGGGATTGGCGACGAGGGGCCATGTGGGCGTTATTAATTTGGAGAATATTCGTCGTCCTCTGCGCAAGTGATTCGGCAAGGAAAGTCCTACTCTGGATTTGCAATTGTGTTTTGGTCAATGTAGCCAGTAGAATGTATAGAGATTCGAATCAAGAATGCTTCAAGGGATTTCTCGAATTGAAAGAATGAATCATCTTCATTGTTTCCGAAGAAGGTTGACCAATGTGGAAATTGCGGGCCCCATCAACCGACGGCAAATCTGTCCTGGTCCTCCAACCTTGTGCAAGACACGTTCATTGTTGTCCGCACTTCGTGAGGTACATTCGATGACACATAGTCGGGGGAAACAGCAGCTGGTATGAATTAAGCATACTGATTTTGTGGCTCGCTACAAAAATGCTAGAGTAGGTACCCTAATCCCTCTCTGCACCGTTATCCCACCTGCCGATGAACTTGTCAAAGAGCGCCATGATGGTCCACTTCCTGTTGTCCGCCTCTGGGAACACAATCGAGCGGGGGCCATAGAACACTTCGTCGTCAACTTCATCCTTTTTCCGGGGCAGGCAGTGCATGAACACCCAGTTATCCTTAGCACCACCATCCTTGCAGAGCTGCTCGGTGACCTGATATCCCTTGAAATCCTTCAACCGCTGTTCCTTTTCAGCTTCTTGGCCCATGGAAATCCAGGTGTCGGTCACAACAACATCAGCACCGTGGACAGCTTCCTTGGGGTCCGCACTCCAGGAGATTTTCTTGTCGCAGCCCAGTTCGACGACGCGGTCCCAGACTTCTTTGGGGGCGCGGTATTTGTCCGGGCTGGCGACGCGGAGGTGGTGGCCAAGACGAGGGTATGTTACCAGCATGTCGTGTAGGACGTTAGCAGAGTCGCCGACGTATGCAATTGTCAGGTTTGGGAGCTCCGGGAGAGTTGTAGGCTTGCGACGGGTAGGAACGACGGAAGCATCCGGTAATGCCTTTATGTTCTTGTCGAAAAGGTGTGCGTGTTCGTGGAGGGTAAGGAGGTCCGCTAGGATCTGAGTCGGATGCCAGAGGGAAGAGAGAGCGTTGATGACTGGGACAGGGGAGTATTTGGCCAGTTCCTCAATTTCAGAGTGTTCGCCGACCCGGGCGAAGATTCCCTGACACATGCCTCCGATGACTCGAGCTGAGTCCCGCACAGACTCGTTGACGCCGAGCTGAATGTCCTCTGAGCCGAGGAAGAGAGCACGACCGCCAAGCAGGACGGCACTGGTCTCTGCCGCTACGCGAGTGCGGGTGCTACGTTTTGAAAAGAGCAATGCGACGGATTTGCTGAACAACGATTGGGATGGCATCCGCATAGACATTCGAGACTTGCTTTCTTGGTTTGAAGGAGACAGCCATGCAGCGGATATGTTCTTCTGGTGGAACGCATGGTTGAGCAAGTTGCGGATTTGTGGCACCGACAAGTCGGCCAGTGTCATCAAATGAGGAGGAATTGGCGGCATGGTGGTAGCGAGTCAAGTTTGTGGGACGCGGTGCAATTATATATTTGATGTGCTCACGTGGCTGTGTTGTATTTTCTGGAAACCAGTTTTTGGACTGGGGGATGGCCAATTATGTAAGTTCTGTGAGGAATTTCGAGGTTGACTCTACTCAAAACCCACAGCTCAATCCTTCAAAGAATTCTCACAAACCCTCAATCAATGGTGGACCCACACACGCCCATAAGTAGAAGCTCATACTGCGTGCCCTGATCTATTACCCGGGTGCTGACCCGCATTGCCTGCTACTCACCACCACCAACATTCTACTCATGACCTCGCAACCTGTCTAAGTTCACCCTACTACTGGAGAAGAAACACTTTTGTGAAGAAGATGCCGACGCCGACAACATGGTCGTATACACTCATTCGGTACGACGGATACCACCACCACCCTTGGGCCGGTCACCGACGTAGACACTCCACAGGCTGCTGTTCCAATTCGCTCTCAAGGTTTTCTACGGCACTATCGTCATCGAAGGTTGGGAGAACATTCCGGACAATGGCAAAGCTTCGTGCGTTTTCGCGCTTATGATCTACTTGCGCCGTGATGTGCTCACCGTCGTCCTGTTGGCAGTGTGCTATGCGCGAATCATACAAACAGTTTGACGGATGCCCTGTAAGACACAGCTCCCTTTGATCTAGTTTGCTAGAAGGTGTCGGCTCAATGGGTATTCATAGGCTTATGGTCACATCCGTGCCGCAACGGAAGCGCAATATGCTGCGCCTTACAGCGAAGGCGACGCAGTTTGGTGAGTTCATCCTCAATCGCAGCGTCGTTTCATTCCCTCCCCTTGGATGAGTCGCCCATTGTTCAAGCGCTTATGCTTCTCAGGTCGACGCACGTTCACGAGCTGGTTGATTGAGAATGCTGGCACGCTGCCTCTGAAAAGAAAGAAAGAGGATCCCAATGCCGACAATTCACACGTCATGGAGAAGCTCGTCGATGTGCGTCTAGCGATGTGTTGGGCTAGTAGTCCTAGCAGAAGTTGAATGCACCTCTAGGCTCTAAGAATCGGCGATGCTGTCTGCTTGTTCCCTGAGGGTTTGAGCAGGTGCGTAGCAGACAGGTAATAATGACTACTCTTTCCTCATTGTTACTGCAGATTTCATCCTAGCATGTCACCGTTGAAGACCGGAGGTACTTGGAATTTCAACATGTTATCCTAGTGCTCACTAACAATTTACAGTGGCAAGGCTGGTCTCTGATGTGCTCACCAAGGAGCGGGATAACCCAGACTACGAGATTTATATTCAGAACTGCTCCATCACCTATATGTGAGTAATGTTCAGCGTAACGCATCCCGTGCTCAACATCTCCGCCCATAGGCATCGTCAACATTGGCGTTCTGATGTCCTCGTAACATTCCATCCCCCCATGAAGTTCACTCCCAGGGTATGTGTCACCTTGTCGTTCATTATGGTCCCCAACGAGTTTCTCTATTCAGGATCATCCAGAACTTCTTGCACCTGTCGATTTCGCTAATATTCGCACCGTGACTGCGAACATGCACCAACAAATCAGCTCTGGCACGTTCGACTCTCCTTCCTGGACACTCCTTCGCGTCAGCAAACTAGCAGCGCGCATTTACTCGCCGCTGGGTACGGAAATGACCCTTGGTGACCACGTCCGAGTGGTTAGAACCTTTTTGGAGGCATTCAAATCAGTCCAAGACCCCAATCGCATCCACGAAGCAGCGACGTCCGATGAAGAAGGCCAAACAGAACCAGATTCTGCAGTGGCCGCAGAAGTGGAGCGCCTACTGGCCGAGCTACAGGTCAGTTTTACATTCCTCACGGGAGTATGTTGTTTAATACCTCCTTAGTGGTACCAAGACCAACTTTCCCGCTGGGGCGTCAAGGACGATCGAATTCGCCGTCCTCTGCCTCGACGGAAAATTCTGTATCGTATGACCGTCCGGCTCTCTTGGTCGCTCTTGCTTTTCGCAATATCACTCCCTGGCCTATGCCTCTGGGTCCCAGTATTTGCTACCACGTTCTACGCTGTGCACAACTTCAAGAAGACCGGCCCCATTTTCGACACTTGGGATGAGATTGCACAGTACAAACTGGTTTATGGCTTCTTATCCGGTATGGCCGTCTGGTTTGGGACTGTACTGCTTACTTTCCCCATGGCGCTGTTTACGGTATGGGGTGTTCCACTTCTTATGTGGCTGACGCTTCGCTGGCTGGAGGATGCCATCGCGTCGTTCCGGGCGTTCATGTCGCTTCTTCGTCTTATGCGAATTGGCCGACCAGCGTTGAAGGAAATGGGCGAGAAGCGGGCTGTGTTGTATGAGCGCATCATGAAACTTGCAGAGATAATATCGCTCCCTTTGGATCCGGAGCAACACTACTCTGAGAAGGGTGGCGGGGAGAAAGGTCGTATTCAGGGAAAATGGGACAGCAAGAGGCGTTATTTCTCGGTCAGGAGGCGCAGAAAGAGAGACTGGAACGAGACTCTGAGGCTGTATGACCAAGTGGACTATCCGGACGATGATTTATTCCCTACGATATAAAAATCGTACACGCACAGTATTTATGAGTTAGCTCAAAGTTATCATGGCAGGGGCCAATAATCAGGCGGTATTTATCAGCGCTGGTTTTGCCGTTCCAGTGCCGTTCGCGAACTTCAATTCCTTCCGTCCCTGGTCCCGGATTCCGCTTTCCCGATCATGCACGTGGGGCAAAAGCTGCGATGGTGAAGAGAAATTTGAGATCGCTGCTTTCGTCCTTCACCCTTCCGCCGTTCACGGCACCCATTTTCGCAGGCCGCTCTTTGGATTTCTTGACCTGCGCAATAGATCTTTTGGCCTCGCATCTACTTCTCGTAATCTTCTGTTTTCCATCATCCCAGAAATCAGCCCGACATGTCTCCAGCCGTTATGACTACCCCGGCCGAAACTCCCTTCACTCCCCTCCTGGATGCCCTCAAGGCGGCGCCCACAGCACCTGGTATGCAATCAATGGCGCTCTCAATACAGTGCTCACCATCTTCCAGACGCAAAGGGTGCTGGCGATAGAATTGCCCGTGAGGTCGCCAAGCAAGGCTTGCAGTCGTTAGAGTGCGTCACGCCCAGATAGCATTTTTCCATCACGCTTATGCATCCACAGTGACTGCGGCCTGCTCAAAGCACTACATGGATTTGCCCTGAACAAAAAATCGGGTTATGAGCGTGAATCCGCCGCCATCGCCTTCCACTCACTGGCCACCATTCTCGGTCCCTCCGTCGGTCCTCTTCTCCTGTCTTCGCTTCCTATCCTATTCGATCTCTACATGGACAAGGGGGACGTCGTGCGCGCCGCTGCGACGACTGCCACGAAGGCCATCCTCAAGCTATTCCCTCCTGAGTCAGTGCGCACAATATTTGCGACGCTCTCTCCCATCCTCGAAAACGGCAAATGGCGCACGAAGGTTGGCGTCTTGGACGCATTCAAATCGTTTGTCAAGACCGCTCCGGAAGCCGTCGCAGGAGATCTCGTCCACATCTTGCCCAAGGTCGAAAATGCCATGCACGACACCAAGTCAGAGGTGTCGTCTGCCGCCGTCAAGTGTGCCACGTCGCTTTGCACCACCCTCGCCAATGCCGACTTGACACCTCATATCCCAAATCTTGTCAAGTGTATGGCTGCCCCGGACGCGGTGCCGGCATGTATCAAGTCTATGTCCAACACGACGTTCGTTGCCGAGGTTACTGCCCCAGCGCTCGCGGTCCTCGTGCCTCTGCTCCTTCGTGCTCTCAATGATCGCAGCATGGATATCCAACGCCGTACGGTAGTCATCGTCGACAACTTGGTCAAGCTTGTCCGTGACCCCCGTGTTGCTGCTATGTACCTCAGCCCCCTCGTCGAGGGTGTTGAAAAGATTGCTACCGGCGCCGCCTTCCCCGAAGTGCGCGCCTTCGCCTCCGGCGCTCTTGAAACCCTTCTCAAGTCTGGTGCATCCGCGGACAGCAAGCCCCAAGAAGCCCAGCGTGATGTCGCTGGTCAAACAAAGGATGCCCTGGACAGCCTGCTCACGCTACTCCCTGAGTCTCTGCGCGCAGATGGCTCATCAGGAAATGGCCCGTTCACGCCAAAATTCCCTCTCCTTGCGGTCTCTCTCGAGTTCATTTCCAACCTTGTTGCCGACCTCATCAACGACCGAAGATACAAAGACACACAGGCTTGGGACCGTTGTGTTGCGTCTTTCACAAAGCTGTGGTTGGATGAGGAACAGTCTAAGGCCTATGCATCTTCTCTGGCTGCTCACTACCTCGCCATTGAACAAGCCAAGTACGCGGTCACCCAGGACTCTTCGGAAGAAGGCGAACTGTTATGTGACACTCTCTTCTCCTTGGCGTATGGCGCTCTTCTCCTATTGTCGCACACCAGGATGCGCTTGTTCCGTGGACGGCGCTACGGTATTCTTGGTACCAATGGGTCTGGAAAGTCCACGCTTATGCGCCAGCTCCGCGACGGAAAGGTCGAGAACTTCCCTCCTCAAGATCAGCTTCGCTGTGTCATGGTCGAGCATGCTTTGCAAGGCGAAGACACCTCGTTCACCATCCTCGACTTCGTTGCTTCAGACCCACAATTAAAGGACATCCCTCGTCAAAAAATCCGCGATCAGCTCGCAGAGGTCGGATTCGATGATGAGCGTCAGGCTGAGCCAGTCAGTGGTCTTTCGGGTGGATGGAAGATGAAGCTTGAGCTTGCGCGCGCGATGTTGTACAACGCAGATCTCTTGCTGCTCGACGAGGTCAGTGTTCCCTTCCTGAGGACGTTAATAGATGCTAATATTCTTTCAGCCTACCAATCATTTGGATCGCGCTTCCGTTAAGTGGCTGGAGCAGTACCTCATTGCGCATGACCGTGTAACTTGCCTCATCATCAGTCACGACTCTGGGTGAGCAACTCTTCGGCTTCTCCTGAAGTATGGCTGATCCTTTGTAGGTTCCTCGACAACGTCACGACCGACATTATACACTATGAGCAAAAGAAGGTGGGATATTGAGTCCACGCTTTGACAGAGAGCTAATGATCCCATAGCTTGTTTACTACCCCGGTAATTTGTCTACATTCGTTGCGGAGCACCCTGAGGCCAAGTCCTACTACACTCTCGCTGCGACTTCCGTCAAATTCGCCTTCCCGCCGCCAGGATCTCTCATGGGTGTACGCAGTAACACGAGAGCCATCTTGAAGATGACCAACTGCACATTTACATACCCTGGCCGGCCCAAGCCAAGCTTGTACAACGTTTCTTGCGCATTGACGCTGTCAAGGTTAGCATACTCATACACACGCTCAGTTGGCATTGTACTTAACTTGTGGTTAGTCGGGTTGGTATCATCGGCCCCAATGGTGCCGGGAAATCGACCTTGATCAAGCTGTTGACGGTGAGGCAGATACCAGGCGATGCATACTATGTATTGACGGCTTTCAGGGAGAAACGATGCCGCAGGAGGGTGTGGTGTACAAGCACCCTGCTCTTCGTGTTGGCTATGTGTCTCAGCATGCTACTCACCATATCGGTTGGCGCCAATGTACCCACAGCCTCCATTTACTAACACTCATCAGAACGTCACCTCGAGAAGACCCCCATTCAGTACATTCAATGGCGTTTCCAGGATGGCCACGATCGTGAGCTACTTGAGAAGACGACACGAGTCCTTACAGACGAGGAGAAGGCTGCGCTGGAGATCGAGTGGGTAGGACGGGACGGTTCCAAGCGTAAATTGGAGGTGCGTTGCAGTTGGCGACCCCTCGACGTTGACTTACCACGGGTTTTTAAAGATGATTATGGGCCGACAAAAGCTCAAGAAATCGTTCCAGTACGAAATTAAGTGGCGTGGCCTTGAGCATCGGTGGAACAGCTGGGTTCCCCGTGAGGAACTCATTGCGAAGGGCTTGACAAAGATGGTACAGCAGTTTGACGACTTGGAATCTTCTCGTGAGGGTGCTGGTTCGCGCGACACCGCTGCTCACTTGGTGCGGAAACATCTGGAGGACATCGGTCTTGACGGCGACATTGCCCAGTACAATGAAATTTCCGGTCTTTCTGGAGGTTTGTCCACCCTCATTATGCTCGGGAGCTGTGATTCTGACGGCGGTTTGTCTGTAGGCCAGAAAATTAAGCTGGTCATTGCGGCGTGTCTCTGGAACAACCCGCAGGTACATTAAAGTTTCCCCACGTTCATACCGGATCCTTACAGTGATTTTCAGGTTTGTGTGCTTGATGAACCAAGTAACTTCTTGGACCGAGAGGCCCTTGGAGGGTTGGCCGTTGCAATTCGCGATTGGGCTGGTGCCGTTGTAAGTTGGCCTCTTCGACAAAGGTGCTTACAAGCTAAACCTCGATAGGTCATCATCTCGCATAACCAGGAGTTCGTCGGGGCTTTATGTAAATGAACAGATTAGTATCATCGTGGTCATCCGCTAATCACCACCTAACAGGCCCGGAAATTTGGAATGTTGATGCCGGGAAGATGACACAGGCTGGTAAGGTGGGCATTGTCGAAGATGCTTTCCTGGATAAGCCCGGGAAGGGTGGGAGTGGAACGAGTACACCTGCACGTTCGCGTTACCAGTCCCCGGCAGCATCTGCGGCGGCAACCCCGGCTGGAAGTGGTGCAGAGGATAGCGGAAGCAGGCCATTGAAAAAGAAGAAGAAGCTTACGAGGAACCAGTTGAAGGAGCGCGATGAGAGAAGGAGACTCAGGCATCTGGCATGGCTGCGCGACGGCGGGGCTAAGCCCGAGAACACCGATAGTGATTAGAGCTTTACTGTACTAGTTATTTACATAGATGTGTATGCCAGATGTATATAGTGTTTACATAAGTTATTCTTCGTGCGCCCATAAACAAACAGTCTTTGTGTGCTTCCTTTGGTGGGATAAGATATACGTGAGGGAAAGTCTAATAGTTACTGTCTGTAAGGCGAAGTCCAGCATCAATACAATACGACAAGTAATGCAACAGGACGGGAGACGGAAATTGCAAGAAGATGATGGGGTTAATAAACATATATGGGCATATAAGTAGTAACGAGAACGGGACATATGCGAAATGAAGTATAAATGCAAGGATGATGAGTATGATGCGGGGATACCGAGAGATAAATGATTGGGGAAAAGAAGATGGAAGCACGGGATTTTGCGACAAAGTCAGAGTGTGTGTGAGGGGGGCGTAATAGGTCTAGGGCCGCGCTCAGTAAGCACCCTTTGGCCAGTGAGAGGCAGGCTCCTGGCCGCGTGGACGAGAGCGTTGCTGCATGTCCTGCGCGCGCGCATAGCTAGCCTCCTCGGCTTGCGCTTGGGCCTCGGAAGATGCGGCCGTATATGCTGGGTGGTTCGACGCCGTTCGAGTCTGCCGGGTCTGCTGGCGTTTGTTTTGGAACCTGGTTATCGATGAGCATAAACGGACACAGGGTCGACGGACTTTGAGACGTACCAGATCTGGACACTACGTGGGGACATGTCGAGTGTCTTTGCCAGCTGCTGGCGCTCCTCGGTGGAGGGGAAAGCGGTGCGGGCGTAGACGTCGTTGAGAATCTTGAGCTGGGCGGCATCAGCACGCTTGCGCTTCTTTTTGATGGTCGGAGAGTCCTCAGGACCTGTCGGCGACGTCGGCGGAGGCGTGGTCGACATGTGAGAGCCTCGACGGGGCGGCAGGGCTGTTGTGGTATGGAGCGGCATTCCGCTGCTGCCTGGAGGCGGCGGGGGCAGTGTATACTCAGGCTGGCTCCCTGCATATGAGTCGTAACCGTATGCGCCGGGATAGCCTGCTGGCGAACGAGCATTGGTCGACGACGATGTCGACGAGCCTGAATAGTATCTGTCATCAGCCCTGCCCCCATGAGGCGGGACATTCAGCCCAGGGAGAGGCGGCAACTTCCGAGGATCGCTCTGTGGGTAGGCGGCAGGATATGCCGTGCTGGCGTAGCGAGGATCCGCGCTTGGGTAGTAGTTGTTGTACGACTCCATGGAAGAAGAGTATCCCGTGGCTGGAGTGCGCTGGGATGCGCCATGGCCTTCCCCTTGCCACGCGGTGCTGTAGCCGTCGTAACCGCCACCATAGCGTCCTGCAGTACTGCTCGTCGTCGCAGGCGCGCGGGGCGGCGACGGATACTGGTTCGAGTGGGTTGTCGATGCTGTACAGTCGGGTCAGTCAGTACTTTGCTACTGTGGTCGGCGTGTAACGCACCTGAATGCGACGACGAATAGTAGCCAGAAGTCGGAGAGGGCGATTTTGTTCGTGCGACGCCATTAGAGGCATAGTATTGGGAGTGGTTGTCTCTTGTCGCCATGGTTGGGTTCAATGAAGTTTAAGGAGAAAACGCGTCGGTGGATATTAACGAGAGAGAGAGAGTGAAATGACCCCGAGTTATATATGAAGAGAGACGCGTGGGTTTGGCGTTGGGCTGGTTGGTAGTCGTGGTGAGAGTGAGAATTTCAGGGTCCCAAAGCAACGAGGACTCCTTGTTTGAAGCATGAGCGAAGGGCACGAGGCGTAGCGTGAACATTCAGGGTAAAGGGCGCTTCCCGTCCTGGAAGGAGCTTCAGCATCGAAAAAAGGTAAGAGGTCGGACGGCGGCAACGCTGCAGAAGCAGGCTCGATTGCGGCAAAGTCACGCATAGCCAAGGACGAAAGTTTCGCGGAGGCATAAGGCGGAGCTCTGTAGTGGATGTCAACCGCCGCGCAGGTTGACGAGCTGCAACGGGGTGCAAGAAAGAGTCGTGGATACGTATGTCAGAATGAAACGAGCATATTCAGTCTCAGGCTCGTACATAATTGTCAGTCGTAGACGAGCGCATTACACTACACACTAACTACACATCAAAAGGGTGTAGGCGGTCATGCTGCAGGATCGCAAACCGGAAGGAAAGACCATCGACAGAGGGCGCGATGGTCGGGGAAGAGGTGTTGACTCCGGCTTGAAGTGGAAGACGGCTGCGAGCCAGAAAGCAACGGAACGACCGGGGCAAGACTGAAATGAAGCAACCGGAGACATGTTTACGAGCCAAAATTGAAGCCAAAATTGAAGGACAATGCGGAAGAGACTCCGAGGTGGGAGATCGGCAAACGCAAATTAGGCCCGGAAACCACCTGGCGTGCGGGAAGGGCACATTTTTTGCACGACCCCCACCGTTAGTACGAGTACGAGACAAGAGAGTCAGAGCTTATTGGATGAATCTGCAGCGGCTCCGGGCGAGGAATTCGAAAACAGTGACAGTGAGTTGCACGCACGCGAGATGCCGCGATCTTGCCGCTTTGATTTCGGTGATGTCATTCCCATCCCATATCTCTCTCTTGGACCACTGCAGATTCGATTCGCCTACGAATCTGGCAGGAATGGGATCCAGAAGGCCACTTCCGACGCCGCCAATGGCCCCGATGGGCTATCCTCACAACTACTATACCCTTTCCCGGCCTCCAGACCTCTACTCACCCGCCAACCCCTATTATGGCTACTACGGCGCTAGTCCAGATCCCTGGCGCGAGCGTGAGCCCAACAACACGACGACACTGCGCGGCGGCACATTACTACACAAAGGATTTTATGATCTGATGGCCATGATACCGACCCCAACATCTCCGTCCCGCCTCCTTCAACAGTGGACAGCACCGTCTCCTGACAACTCGATCCTTGCAGGCCCTCGCTACGAAGAAATCGGCGTCGCAGCTCCCACGGCCGCTGTTTCCAACGCTGGTATCCCCAGCAGCCCACCTCAGTCACCTCGCAGAGGTCGGCGTATCAGTAAAGATATGGTCTCCAAACCCATGGGCTTTGTGTACGTCCTGCGCCACACATCCGCACCCCACACCTGTTGCTCAATTTGTTATGCACCAGCCACCTCGTACATGCATCAGACGTAGACCAGGCCGAGGCACTCCTTACACGCTGGGGCCCTGACGGTGTGGGTAAATTGGGAGGTCAGCCCATCTCCAATAATTCCCATTTCACCTCCTCACCGTCGCTCAGATCCTCGCTGGGCTAACCCAATCAAGAATCGCGTACGCTACCTCAACCAGCCGCAACCGGTCGTCAACGACAATGTGGCTGCCGCGAGTACCAGTAGACTTGTCGACGCCGGAGCTTTAGGACCCCTGCGTGTCGTCAATGGTGTCAGCAACACTACATCCTCCACGCTGACCACCGCCGCTCGCGAGAACTTCTCAACCGTCTCCGTCGACGGCCTCCCTGGCCGCGCTGGAAACTCAACCATTCGTTGGGGTGGTGGTCTCGTCGCACATCCTGAGGAAGACTCCGAGGGACAACTACCTCCTGAGCCACCCAGAAAGCCTATCGTCCCCTCGTTCTCTACCTTGGAAAAGGCTGTCGCTGCGCGTATATATTTTGAAAACTTATATTTTCCCCTCTTTCGTCAAACACCCTCTCGCGAGCAGCGCCGTATTGCGATGGAGCGTGACATGGCCGAAATGCAGTTGAACAATGCTCAGAGAGAGCAAATACGCGCAAGGTGGCGTCAAAACGAAACAGACTACTTACGCGACAAGCGTCGCAAGGTTGATGTCACTGCGTTCAAAGTGCTGCAGACCATTGGGCACGGTTCGCTGTCACTCCCGGAGCATAGAATCCTTAGCTTACCCACTTTCCAGGCGCATTCGGTGTGGTCTCGCTCGTCAAAGAACGGTCGACTGGCGAGCTCTACGCCATGAAACAGGTGGGTCTGCGCCGTTACGTGGAAAGTTGCCTGCTAAAAGACATCGAGTTACGAAAAACGGACATGCTCCGCAAGGGCCAGGAGGGCCATGTACGCGCTGAACGCGATCTGCTAAAATCTGCCGCGTTGGTGTCCTCCCCAGGCATGGCCGAGTGGATTGTCCGCCTCCATTACAGTTTCCAGGATCGCGATAACCTCTACCTTGTGTGTACGTTAGTATTACTCTCGAGTTTTGCTCATCACGGCTGCAGGTACTGGAGTACATGGGTGGCGGCGACTTGCTCAACTTACTCATCGAACGCGATATCTTTGAGGAGGACTTCACCAAATTCTACGTTGCAGAGGTTGGTCGACCCTTTCCCTCTCGCATCTTCTTACGCAATACACTCAGATGATTTTGGCTGTCGAGTCTTGCCATAAGCATGGGTTCATCCATCGCGACATCAAGCCGGATGTCAGTCACTGCCGTCAACGCTACCCTGCTTGATACTGACTATGTCCAAAGAACTTCCTGTTCGATCCTGATGGCCACATCAAATTGAGTGACTTTGGGTTGGCGTAAGTAACACGGTGCCCATGCATCGCCGTTGCTCAACACCTCATTCGTAGGACCGACCTCCACTGGGCCCACGACACATCTTGTATGGAGTAACAGACTTACCCTGGAGCTCGGTGCTGACATTTTACCAAAGACTACGAACAGCAGCGTCTGCACCTTCTTCACAAGCATGGTATCGACCTGGAGGATAATCTCGGTGTCGCCGATGGTCGCAAGACTAAGCGCCTCAACCCACGGGAGATCGAGAAGATCATGGGCGGCGATGGGACCGGTGGTCTCTTTACCTGGAGGGAAAAGAACCGCAGAAAGGTAGGGGCACTCGTATTCACGGTGACCATTGTTAACCCTGCGGATAGCTGGCGTACTCTGTGTGCGGAACGAATTCCTATAGTGCGTACTTCGGCAGGAGTGCCAATCAGTAATGCTGAGCGTACTCCAGTGTCCCCAGAGGTCATCCGTGGACATGGGTATTCATACTCGTGTGACTGGTGGAGTTTGGGCGTGATCATGTATGAATGTCTGTACGGGTAAGCTCTCCAACTTGCCCTGCTGTATATGCCACTTATACAATGCAGACGGCCACCATTTATGGAGAAGACTGTATGTGTCGCTGCAGAAGGCTTGGGTCAACGCTAACATTCTTCCAGCGACATGCTACGAGGCAACAAATCCTGAACTGGAAGAATTCACTGCGCTTCCCTTCACATCCACGCGTGTCGCGTGAAGGTATAGACCTTATGCAGCAGCTTCTCTGTGAGCCTGAGGATCGCCTCGGCTCTCAGACTACTGCGTCAGTCTCGCGCCCCAATTCACTTCTTGTGCAACAAAGGCGAAGCGGCTTTATTGCACCCGGAGGATCGACAATCGACGGAGCGGACCAAATTAAGGTTCGTGCTCTGATCCGCGTTTATTTCCTCCGAAATACTCATGGTTGGCTGCAGGCCCATCCGTGGTTCAAAGGCGTGGACTGGGCAGGGATTCACCGCTACAAGCCTCCTTATAGGCCTGAGCTGCGCCACCCTGAAGATACTCGTCATTTTGACAGCGACATCCCTGCTGTGGTACGTGACTCGTTTGTTCGATACGACTGTCGTCGTTTATTCCGATATTCCAGCCCCTTGAGCCTGCCAACGGTGCGCCGGCGGATGCCACTAGAGACCCACTTCTCCGGCACGAAACGCATGGGCAGGAAATCATGGACGTTCGCAAGGCACTGGCATTCGCTGGATTCACGCACAAGAGCCCCCGTCCTATTACCTATTTGCGTGCAGACAAGGCGTTCGACCCCGAGCCGGACACGTACGGTATGGCAGAGACTATCCGAGGACGGTCGGCGGTCCGCACCCACACAGAAGTTGGGACTGGACGGGCAATGTCCATGTAAAACGGCTGCTCGATGATACGACCTTTTTCACGAATCTATACCATCTTTCACTCATCCTCTATAACCATTCTCTCTACTCCCATGGACCAGGATCGTTTATATTGCTAATTTGCTTGCTTGTTCAGTATATTTAATACTTACATCTATCTGTATCCCTTCACTTGCCCTCGTATATAAGGTATCTGATGTTGTCTGTCAGTATGTTCAATGATTGGTTGGGATGGCGTTCATAATGAGATAGCGATAAATACTGCATGATATGAGAAATGATGATGGTGGACAAGATGGTGGGATGTGAATACAGTTGGACAACATTGTTTGACAGTCAATGAATAAATAGGTGGCGAGCAGTCGATATGCACTGGTGGATGAAATATGGCGTGTCAAGGTCATCAGATGGTTGGGCTTGGGCGCTCATTGTCTAGGCCTCTTCCCGGGCGGCGCGTCGGAGGTCTTGTCAAGGGAACGGCTGCGGCTGCGACGAGATGAGCTGCTGGCGGTAGATGCACTGGCATTCGACGCAATGCTGTCCCGCCTTCGAGAAGAGGACGCCCGAGAAGCTGGCTCAGCCCCGTCTTCAGACACCCCTCCAGTCTGGTGCACACGGGCATGTCGCCGCATATTGCTGAGCACGCTGAACGTCCGTCCACAACCTTCGATGGTACAGGTGAACGCTGATATACACACATCTTAGCGATTGCTCTTTTGTACTACTAGCTGAAGCAAGGGGGACGTACGTTTCTCGCCAGTGTGGCTGTTAAGATGGATCTGTGGGAGGTATAGTTTCAGCAACACAATCCTGCAAACGGTTTAGAAGAAGGAGGCTTTTTTTACCTTTAGACTGGATGGCCTGCTGAATCCCTTCCCACAGTAGGTGCATTCGTATTTGAAGACGGACGCGGTGGAGAGGCCGTCCATGCCCGTGGATTCAGGGATATGCACGACCTCGTGGTGGTGTGGCAGCACTAGTGGCTGCGAATGCGGGTGCCCAAACGAGTGTGGTCTCTGGCGGGCCACCGGCGTCGGGTCGTCGTCTTCGTCGTTTCCTGTACGGACGTCTGTGACGATGGCGTCCGGCAGGCTGCGTGGCGAGTCTGAGCCCGATGCACTGGGCAGGGGCGAACTTGCGTCAAAGGACTGCCGTTTGTGCCAGGGTGAGTAGCCACTTGGATAGGTCGCACGCCGCTCCACGGGCTCTGGGGCGCGGTGGTGAGATTCGAAACTCGGTGGGCGCTGAGACGGCTGGGGACTGCTGTTCAGGCGATCTCGGACGTCCCGAGAAGGTAAGGGCTGGCCAGAAAGTGGATGTGAAGGTGCCCTTGAATGGGGATATGTGAATGGGAGCGCTTTGGGATAGGCTGGAGGGCTATCCTGCATGCTTGTGATTAGCTGAGAGGAAGCATACACATTTAACTTGATACACACTACTGTTGGATTGTTTCTAAACAAAGTAGACGATGAGACAGTACCGTGACGCTCCCCAAGGCTCAGACGGGACAGCGCAGCAGTGGGAGGCGCGTCCTGCGTCGATAGTCTAGGTGAACGCTGAGTGGCATCGAGTTCTTGTGTGCTAGATGAGTATCCATCCGCACATATCTCCGCTGTGCATCTACGCACCAGGAAAGAGGTCGCGAATACGCGGCAAGGTGGGCCGCTCTTGGGATGGCCTGCGCGACATTGTGGCCAGATGGGTAGGTCGGCCGTTAAGATGCAGGTAACTGACAGGGAGGGAAAAGAAAGCTCCCTCAGTCCCGATGAAACTGCTTTATACACGGATTGACGTACCTGAGTCGGCGGTGGTTACTCAAGCTCGAGTCGGCTATATAACCGTGTGTGGTGTCGATCGTGTATCCAAGTTTGTTCCCTTGTATGGGGTGGACCTGGTATCAAAAGAATTCAATTGTGTGCCCACAACGTACTCAGCCAAGGGTGATCTTGTTTCGTAAAGTGACTGCTGTAGAATTGACGCCCGGGTCACAGTGGGAAGACAAGAAGCGAGATAGATATGCTCAACACGCTCATCAGTTCTTCATCCGATTCGCAGGTTAAGCCCGCTGGGCGAGGACGTTTTTTTTTTTTCAAGTTTCATAATTTTCACAGGTGCCAAGTCAAATTTGGGTAAGTTAGAGGAGGTACCGTAGGGATGGGCGAACAGAGAGGAGGCTCGGCGTGAGCGCTCTCTCATGCAGAGGGGTCACCTCCGGCCTCTGCTTCGGTCTTTGTCTTGAGACTGAGGGAATGCAGGCCGGCGTCGAGCTCGGCCTTGAGTGCAGCGTAGATGATACGATGCCTCTGCATGGTCATCTGCAATCATAGTTTTTCAATGGTACATCAACACTTCTTTTAGAGCTGCCGACCTTTCCAGCGAACGCATCTGAAACGACCTCGATGGCGAAGTCTAGAGAGAGATGATGTCGATGACCTGGTAATACGGAGGCACTAAAGCTTTCGCAAAAAAGCACATACGTGTCTCGAGGGGCGCATCTGAGGAGATTGGATTATCCCGCATGGCCGTGTGGTGCCTATGCTGCCACGAATCATTGCGAATGACAAGAGAAGATGGGTGCAGCAGCGAAGTCAACTACAGCAAGTAACACAATGGATGAGTACTTATGTGAGTTGTCATTAATGAAATAAATACCTTCTCCCGAATGGCCAGCTCAATAGGTCCATTTGTCTGTGCTGCCATACTGAAAAGGCGTCGTCCGGTCTGTGCAACGCGAAACATAGGTCAGCGCTCCTTCAGCGTTCGAGGGAGGTAATATGCTGACTAAAATCGTGACGCCCGGAAGATCGACGCGCCGCGTTGTCACAAGTTGTGCAAATCACAGTAGATGATGCAGGCCCGGCGGGATTTCCGAGATGGCTACAACTCGATGGCTACAAAACTAGTCTTCGAACACTGACAATTCGTGATGGGGCGCAGTACTCTCTTTGTGTCAAGTCCAAAAAGGCAGCCGAAATCACCATACTCGGCTGATCTACTCAGCACCGCAGTTGTCCCATTGTCTCCAGCTGCTTAACAATCATATGTATCAATGTACATGCGATACTATATACTACTAGTCCCAACAACTAAATAACAATATAGTTAGACTATCACAGTTCGTCCTCTGTAACATTCTCACTCTCCGGGTCAGGATCCTCGAGATCTCCGTCATCAGCTCCTGCCGTTTTCCCTTGGGCGCGCATAGAGGGCTGGTTTTGGTACATGTTTGCAAGCTGGGTGGGAGAGCTCGCCTCCTCGATCCCTTTGTCCTCGCGCAGCTTGATAAAGCGGGGGAATCGGATGCTCAGGCCTTTTTCGCCACTCACCCCTCCGAATAGCCCTTGCGAGGCGGTAGACACCGGACTGACCGTAATGCTAGATGATACTATGAGCCCATTGATAACCAAAAGGTCCACAGGAAACACACTCAGCTCCTCGCAGCTCCCACACCTCGTGTGGCCGAAAGTACACGGATGGGCGAAAGCCTGAAGTGAATCAGTAGATCGTCCTGTCATGGCATCGTATGAACCCACCTCCAAAATCCCCATCCCAAAATGGTCGTGCTGAACAGTTGTCTTCGTCGTTCAGTGAATACCGCGCCGTGAGGTCCTATTCCTCATCGTCAATGCTGCATATATCACCTGCAGGCGTGTTCCCCTCACTTTATAGAACGCGTCGGAGAATCCTAAAGTGATTGAACTTCGATAAGATGGACACACTGTAGGAATAGACGCACCAGACATGCACTTGCACACTGCAACAGGTTTCCCCGTCGAAGGATCCCACAGCCCAAGCAAAATGGGGCTCCACCATCCTGCTTTGCGTCCATTCCCGTTCCATGCACCAATAGGTATCAAATCAAGCGAGTCCCCAATACCCTCGACATAATCCTTCTTAAGCTTTATCCAGGAGTACGTTCTTTGGTCAATATTATAATGCGCAGACAGCTTCTTGCTTGATTTGGCTGTAGTCGGGATAGCAATGTCACCACGGTCCGGCTCCGCCGACGCATTGCCACTGTCCAATAGCTGTCACCATTATGAGGACACTTTGTCTTTCCATGGAGAAACAATCGATGTTTTACCTTGACCATGAGCCCTTCGCTTTGACCCTGAACGGCGCGATTCCAGAACGATTGCACCTCTGCGAGACCTTCCGTACTGTCGCACGCCTCTACATGAGCAAATGCTGCTGAGCCTCGTACGGGAGACGTGATAGGTGGTAGGTGCTGGCGGATGAGCGCGCGCCGTACGCGGAAATCCTCTTCAAGTAAAACCTATACACTCGACAGTAAGAGTAGGTCTTTGGTACAGCCCCTCCTGTTTGATGTACGAACCTTGTCGTTGAGATACATTAGGTCGAACGCAAACACGCACACGGGTATCGTTATATCCCCGATATTCACTGCTTTGCGCGCGCGCCCCGACAAATCCTGGAAGCTCCTCAGCTCGCCCGTGTCTGGGCTGACCGCGACGATCTCGGCGTCCACGATAGCTGAATCGACGCCCTTGTCTGTCGACATTTGCATCATCGTTGCGACTACATCGGGATACTTGTCAAGCGTTAGCCAAGCACAAAAGGAGTATGTAGCAGAAACCGTCCGCTGACTTTATCCGTCATATCTTCAAGATGCCTAGAGAATATTTTGACCTCGATGCCAGCCCCAGTCCGTTGAATATGAATCTGGGCGCGCTGGCCATCGTATTTACACTCTGCCGTGAAGGGCAGTTCACCAAAGCGCTCATAAACCTCCTCCAAGGAGCGGGCGGGAGTTCCTAAGGTTGGCAGGAGCGGAATCCCTAAAAAGGTCTCAACATCATCCGACCCTGCTGCCTGTCCAACAGCTGACATACCGACAGCAAGTCCCCCATTCTCAGAAAGATGCTCGAAACCTCCCTCTCCTAAGGCCGTGACGATGTACTCGTAGTTGGGTTGGAGCGCGAACATACGACGAAGGAGGTCTTCTGCTCGTTTGAATTTATTCTTCAACTTTTCCTGGGCACTCTCATCGCCTTTCTGCACTGTTTTGAGGAGGGCCGCAGAGGCATACCACTTCGAAGATAGCTTCTCAGGCAGTGGGGTAAGGACTGTCGCGCGGGCCAAGGCAGTAAGAAGTGATGTGCGTACAGCGCCAATACGCAAGTTCTGTGAAAGGATGCGGACGAGAAATCGAGTCTCTTCTCCCTTTGCCGCAACGAGGAGTTTCTCGACAATGTGCTGTCGCTGCTTGGCGGCGCCCTGACCCTTGCAGTTCGAAATCTTGAGCAAAGCTTCATAAACACCACTGATGGTCAATGGAGGGAGTGGAATGAGCGTCCGTGTGTTGACTTTGGCTGCGTATGCGACGTCGCCGGGGTCACCGTGCTTGTTGTACAATTTGCGAAGGTTGGCAGCCGTCAGCCCGGAGACTTGTTGTATGGATTGAGTGATAGCGGATGGCCCCAGACCAAGTTCGACCTGTGCATATGGGGGTGATAGTGTATTTGATAGTAGATAAATAGCAGGTGTAAGCGAGGGAGGATGATGTATTGCAATAACTCGAAAGCAATTGGTGAGACCATTAAGGATGGCGATGCGGGAACGCGTCTTGGATATTTCGGCTAGAGTGTAGGCCAGGAAAGAGAACGCAACAGAGCCGGATGTCAAGTGGTAATCGTCGGGAATTGGGACAAAGGCAGGTATGTCGTGCGTGAGAGTGCTGTAGGGCGGCTCCTTTCTCTGGACGGACGTAGTAGCTGCGCCTAGGCGTATGACTTTCTTGGGGGATGGAGGCGGACTGATACGCGAGGAAGAAGCTACCGGAGGGCTGTTATCATCAGAGTCGGAAAGCTCAATGACTTCGGGAGGTTTGGATGGCCCAGCTTTCGTTTTGACTTTGGTAGCCTTCAATTTCTTCGGAACTGAACCTGAAAAGTAGGAGTCGAGGCTCGGTTGGTCTGCTTGTTTCCGCTTTGCCATCGTTCGAATACAAAAGTGTTGTTGAAGTCGTCCGAGGAGGAGGCGTGGTCAGAGAGGGAAACAAAGTGTCTGGGACTGTCATTATTCAATGGCTGATGATCGTAAGAAGCAAGGAGCATCGGACCGATGACACTTTGACCAAGTTGCGTGGAAACGAGTAGTAGAACTTGTGCACGACTTGGCCTTGGCCTTCGGTGACTGCTCCCATCCCCAGTCGCCCGAAAGCTTGAGTTCAAACCATGTTAAATGTGATTGTACTCATCGCTACGCGTACTCTAGTCTACCGGAAGCCGCATCGTGCAGATTCGATGGGTCACAATTCAGCAAGGTTAGAGCCGCACTATTGGCCCAACATACTTACAAGTCGTACATCTCACTGTCTCTCCCTTTTCCCCGAGGATCTCATCTGAGCGCTAAAAGTTGCTCAGCTACTGCATAGGATGTCACCCCACGCAAGCTGATACATAAAAAAATCAGGTCAAAGCTGGACAGTTGTGAGACCGATTCCTGCTCCGCTCATCTTTCTTTCATTTTGGGACGATGTGACGCTCGTCGGCATTGGTAATTCTTGCATTGACGTGGGGATTGTTACGCTTCGCCTGCCAAACTTGGACACGCACAGGTAAAGTTGCGGATTCTTCGCCCTTCCTGCGCAATCGTATCTCAATTGCTAACTAGGGTCAAACGCACTAGGCAGGATATGTACAAGAAGGAGTGGGGTGGCCATTCAGTACCTTGATAACTCCAATAGATCTCAGATCGGGGTCGAAATCCCATTTCGAACAAAACGGTATCATTGCGCTAAACTCGATTATCTTTTTAGTGCGCCGGTCACAACACGCGGTCAGAAAAGGTGCACACTGGAACCAATCATCAAGGCACAACCAGTCCGTGACATTATGAACATAAACGGCCTCATCCCTGGTTGTATTCACCTCTTTTCCACCCGCCATCATGTCGTCCGACTACTCCAACGCTTACTATCGCAATGCCCCAGTCGCTGACCAGCACGTCTACCCATCATCCAACGGCAGCACTCATCCACCGGCCCCCTACAGCTACGCGTCACAGGCCTACAGTGGTCCAGCTTCATCGAGCAACTTTCCACAATCGGACGCGCGCTATGATCCCGCTGCCAATCCATATCCTCCAGCGTATCCTCCCACAACCTATCCAAGCAACACACATTCTTCTATGCCCGACCCCTCGGGCGCCGTAGTACCCCAGCACGTCCCACGGGCAGCGTACAGCGCCTACGATTATCATCCATCGCGCGCATCCACTTCGCCCATCTCCCCAGTCGCTCCAACATCGCATACGTACGCGCGCGCTCCATACACCAGTCCAGCCTCTCCTCCATATACCCAATCCACCTACTCCCAAGGGTATCCAGCCGCATATACCGCTGAATCTGAAGACATGTATGCCTATCCTCGCGACCATGGCGTCCAAATGGCCCCGTCGCCAACATATTCCGCCGATTATCCCAACACTATTCCCCGCGCATTCACCTGTGAAGTCTGTCCACTCTCCTTCCACAGACAGCACGACCTCAAGAGACACGAAAAGACGCATTCTGGCTCAAAGCCCTACAACTGCAACGGCGGTTGTGGCAAAACATTCACGAGAAAAGACGCGCTCAAGCGCCATCAGGTGCGTCTCACCCGTCCGTATCCCAGTCCACTTGCCGGTTGACTTATGGACTTCTACAGCTCGTGAAGAAATGCGGAACGTTTGACGAAACCTTGATATGACAATCACCCCGCCACGGCGTTTACAACCACCTTCTATCCGCTGGGACATCTGTATTTAAGACGCCCAAATATATGTACCGCATAGCAGAGCATTAATTCGTGCGTCACAAGGCTCGTACGGCACTCGGACACCAAGTAGTCTTTTACTATAGCATCCAGTCGTAGCGCGGCTTGCCATAACCACCCCCACCCTGCGGCCGTCTACTCATCCTTCAGTGGGACTCGCATCGTGTTGTGCAAGGGAACCTACCGCGTTAAAACGTCTTCTCAAGGATCCAAGCGTCGTGCGGCGCTATTTTCTTGTAATAGTTTTCGTGAACGCCAACCTCCTGGAACCCATGGCGTTCATAAAACTTCTTGGCACTTTCATTGCTGATTTGAACATGAAGGTATATCTTGCCAATTTTTGGCTTGATACTTGTCGCTGCAGCCGCAAGGACGGACTCGAGACTTTGAGATCCAAGAGACCTCGAGCGATAAGGCTGTTCAAATTATAGCATTCAATGACCGCAGAGAGCGAACCGAGAGTGGGGACTGACCGCTAGTACTCCCATAGTCATTAGATACAGGTTCGTCTGGCCGTCTTTGGTTTCAAACCGACAGCATATCGTACCAACTGTGTAAGCGCGCACATTAGCGTGTGCCGAGGTGTATGAAAGCAAATAGGTGGTTCCAACCTGGCACATCGTTGTAGTACACTGTCGTAGGGGAGGGAAGGGATGCTCATCAATACCCCACATCCATCTCACTTGCGCACCCACCGACCGAGTTTGCAGAACTCCTCCAACTCAGGATTGACGATGTCCTGGTAGAATTTCTCTGAATATTTGATCGGGAAGATGACCGAATTCAGTTTTCGAACAGTTCCCAGGTTATTCTGCGTCACGGCCGCGAAAGAGACACGCGTTCTGGTTGATTCGGACATGGCGGGAGGAAAGAACGAAAGCCAGGCTTGCCGGAGCATGCCGCCCTGCGAGTTTTTGAAAGTCCGCCTGCCGCATGTAGCCTGATGGCAAAAATCGTGTTCTCCTTCTGAACCCCCGGAGTATAGGCCTTCGCTGAGGGGGTCAGTAACTTGCTCATCATTCTCCACGAGGCATCGTCGGACCTTCTACTGGGAATCAGTCGGCGAATGGAAGCTGACACTCTCCCGCGCATTCTGTTATTCCCTAAAACTATGTATACGTCGTCTTAACCAATAATTCACCATCGCTCGCAAACTCACACTGCAAACAGCATTTTCCCTGTCCTGGAGCTTCGTCCCTTTCACGCCTGACCATAACTCTCTACGCTCTAGCCATTGCTGTCTTGGATCCTAGGCTCCGCAGCACACAAACAGGGCCTCTATAAGCCTCAGGTTCTTTCATGCATGTCAAATTGCAGAATCTCGGTTGATCTGTTGGACAGTGCCGTTATTACAGTGTGCGATGCTGCCTTTCCCCCCTCTTAGTCTCCGTCACTTCTGGCTCCGTCGGGCTATGTCCCGTCAATTGCTGTCAGTTGCCCGTTGTTGCCTGCTGTCGTTTTTAATGGCACGATCCCATCCACTTGGATTTCTTCCAAGGCGAACACATCTCCGTATACGCCCCCCTCCCCGGAATGAGGTTGGGCGTTCAATACACAGTGTCGACCACACCTGTTTATGTCCCCCAATATCGTAGACGGGGGAGGCATATGACTCGCCGCTGCTTTGAAAGGCCCACCAGCTCAAAGCTGTTGAATCCATCAATAGCTCGACGACAGTTCGTCTTCAGCGCCTAAGATACTTACACCGTGGCTATCTACCACGGCCTGCCGCATGGGGTTTTCTAATTTCATTATAGTCGGAGCCTTGGGATGTCGACGATTCAGCCAGAACAACGCAAGCGGTCCAGCTTACCATCGAACGCGGCATCGACGAAGCCAAGCTTTCATTCCTTTGTACGATAATCTCGCGGGCTTCTATCCGTACGACGTGAGGTTGAGTGTGTTCTATTGTATCGTATGTGGCTGTACGCATTCTGTTTCCTTTATGTGCGGCTTCTTTGTGCTGATTAACCCGTTTGTAGAGGTCTGTCAACAATGGGCAGAATGGAGCTCATCTTGAAGTGAGCTGGCAAGTACAGTAACTGTTCTTGTCATCGATGGCATCAATTGCTAGATGATGTCCAGAGTGGCCTAGCTTTTGAGGTCATCCTTCATCCTGGTACAGGTCCAAGGACAGGATTCATGCCTTGGTGTGGGCCGACCGCCGCGTATCTACCGATAATCAATAGGATATTGTTCCCTGTAATATATCCTGATCTTACTGTCGTGTTTTGTCTCTCCAATCCCATGGCGAGCGCCATTTACGTCGGGCAATGTGCTAATTGCGACCGATTGGTAGCTAGGATTTCTCTGTTAAAGACAGCGGTGAGCACACCCTTGTCACTACCAAGCACTGCTGTATGTTATGTCGAAGACACTCCAGCATTTGTACGGTTCTATACGTAGTGTCTACAATCGATGACGAGGCGCCTGTTCTTCCACTGCTTCTTCCAGTATCATATCTGATACTTACCAGCAGTAATACGTCCGACATGATATTATTATGAACAAATGGGAATAATTCTGTCAACCGTCCAACTTGACAGACATATAGCTTGATCCTTGAGGCCCATATGGTCGCGATATTAATGGACACAAAAATATGGGAACAATTCCAGAGCTTTATAGAGTGATGGACCTGGGAACAGGCCCTGTCTGTGCAACGATTAAATACAGGAGTAACGTCCTCACCTGACCATTCCGCAATACTCACGCACCAACCAGCAGCCCGTTGAAGTCCGGTCGGAGTGCATCCGCGGCCTCTGCAAGGCACATAAAAATCCAACCTCACCGCTGGTTGGTTGTAGTTCGTGGGTTACATAACCCCCAGATAGTCCCCGACCGGCACTTTCAAAAAGCGTTTCCCGCCTGCATTTAGCTTCACACATAAGCACGTGTATTTCAACGGATTTATCAATGATTTGGGCGCAGAGCGATCAACGAAATCGGATACATTTACTACGCTGCAAGTAGTAGTATGTCACGGTCTTACTATGATGATAGAACCGTGCGCTTCCGTCTGATTTTACGCACCCAGAAACATAGGTTTTATTGCTGTCCATCGTCGCATCATCTGAATACGCCGGAATTTGCGCGCGCGCTTATAGCAGGAGGTTGATGATTTCTCGAGCGGCCGATCGGAATGGTACAGTATGTCGACGTCGAGGCTCATGGGCAATTTTGATGAATTAAGGTTTCTCAATCCTAAGCAAAGATACGTAAGTACCCCGAAACTGTATCCCGCAAACGGGTACGCCTCGGGCCCTATACAAGCGTTGCTTATCCAAGGGCAGCAATTCTTTGTTGGTATTTGAAAATCGCCGACCGTGTGCCCGAGGCGGGGTAGACGAGCGCTAATAGTAGTGACGGCTGGTTGCCCGACTTTTCATCCTGTGATACACAGGAACATATGTAGAAATTCGCTTGGCTGCAGTCGTCTGCAATGTCACTGGAGGACAACGATCATTATTGGATTATTGAGGCTTTTGCGATATGTCATGGAATATAAGCTTAGCGGCCCGTGGTTTTAGTCTACTTGTGATGTAAGAATACGCGAACTCGTTGTTGATGGATCGATCCTGAATTAATGATGTGGGGAACGAGCGAGGCATCCTTGTATTCCAAATCGGGATGCAAATTCCCACACGATTCGAAGTAGTTGAGATTGTTGCCAAGCCACATGGGTTGGTTTGTGAAGACTTACCCTATCCCAACCGTCGAGAGTCTACGTTACGAGTGGTTGAATGTCCGTCAAATCCTTGCAGATGAACACATCCTGCCTGGAACGTACCTTAACAATCATAGCCTTTACATCCTGATATACCTGAAAAGGACAGTATTCGCACAACTCCGGGTCCATCTTAATTCATAAGCGCCCATGAACACATAGTAGTACATGGACTAGTTCTCATTAGAACTCGCGGAGATGCAGGTGTCCGATGTCTAGTATTGAATGCGGACCTGTTGTTGAGTTAACCTTCAAGATCGAAGGCGGAATGTCGAGCGGCGCTTGCGGGCATCCGCATCATACGCGTTGAAGCCAAGCAGGCTGAGATTCTTGCCTTGAACAGCTGATGAGCCCACAAGATGGCTTACCATCTTGACTGAATCTCAAAGCCACTCGTATCCTGTTCAGACGCAGGTAGAGCACACCGGTGCCCTGGACAGATCCGGACGAGGGTGCAGGAGTCAGGCGTATGCGAACGTGTGCGATGTTGAGTACATCATGAAGTAAGTACATAGCGCTCTCAATTGAGACTGAGTAAACGACACCTTACCAGAATAGCAGGTATAGTACGATAGTCATACCGCTTCTCCCATCACCCAGGACTTCTCAGAAACCAACTTCTGCCATTGGACTCGTCTAATTAGCGGTCGTCATACAACAGCCCCACCCCACTCACCGCTGTCACTTTGGTTTTCTTCGTAACATACCTTCAGGCATCTGTCTGTCTTCGCGGGCACACTCAATCGGCGAGAAGCAACGCCAATGCCCCGTTCAACCGAGTTCCTCATGAGGCATTTGTATACTGCAGACCTTCGTGGTCGAAATCGCTGTATTGTGACCGAAATCTTGGATTCATAGCCATCTCCAGGATCCGTAGAATCGACCGGCGTTATCCGCTGAACGTGAGTAAACGTTGATTGAGCTCTAATCATCACAGGTTCAGTATCATGCACGTGAATATCCGTATATGTAGTACTTGCCAGAGCACTTTGTCCGGTGAACTTGGTGTGTCCATCTTGACCCGGCTGTAGATACAGCGCCATACCGGTGACCTTGGAGCAGTCTTCTGGTCAATGCTTTGCGAAGATACCTGTGGACGGTCGAAGCATGGAAATAAGCACGTCGGCCTCGCTTCACTATGAGCGTAAGTATGTGAGCATTCCATACGCCGAGTGCTGGGGCAGATGTTCCCAGGTCGTGTACATCGCAAACAGGTGACTGGGAACGTGTAGTTCACGGGGCAAGACTCGTCCCCCGGGATATAGAGTATGGGTTGGTCCGTCAGTATACAAGGTTGAGGGAATGGACTTTGGGTTGGACGCCTTCGCGCCCATCTTCGTCAACTAGACGGCCGCAAGCCAGGACTGGGTCAGAAGATAGGAAGCCTCGCGGGTCTATAGATAAATTGTGCGTGCGTATGGTGTATGTACGTACGTAACCATAAATGCACATCGCCCAAGAAATAGATACAAAATCGGTCTGAGGATGTGGCATGGGGAGTACAACAAAAACATGTCCGTGGGATGGAAGCACAAAAGCAGTACAACAATGTGGCGTGGTAGACTTACAGCGGTACAGTTTATATCTTGGTTAAATATGGCGAAGCGCGAAAGTGTTTGTTGTTAGATGACATGAGAGCGGGTTGACAGCAACGAGGTGGGATGTTGTCCACACTAGAGACACAATGAGTCCCGGTCTTGCCCAGAAATCGTTGGAGGAAAGCACGAACGTTAAGTTGTGCGTGGGGTCTGGGGGAAAAACTCCTACTCCCAGGCTTGCGGGAGGGCTCGACGTTTGCGGGGAGGATGGCTCGACTTCGTCGGAGACTGGCTGTCTCGGCGATTCTTAGGCTTGCGAGCAGAACGTAGGAGCTCCTTCAAATAAACGTCGTCGTAACTGCGAAAAACGCAAGCGCCATCGATACTATCGATGTCCTCCAGCATCGCCCAAACGCAATGCCATTTGGGGGATTGTCCGGCAAATTTAAAGGCAATGCCAAGATGACTTTGGTTCCACTGTGAACCCTTGGTTTCGGGGTGGCCTGTACGGCCTCGTTTGTGCTCAAAAGCCTTGTCAGAGAGCGTTATGATGGCACAATCGACGATGGTGAGTGCGATGTGTCCTTCGCTGCCCTCCTTTTTGCATTGGTCGAGGATGGCTTGGAAATTAGGATCACAATGTATTGCTTTGGGAACACCGGGTTGTGTAGGATGATACCCGTCAACGAGCACCTATTGACGTGTAGTCAGCAAATCAAACCGCTGGGGTTGCCAAGGGTTGAGAGTAGCTCGAGGACGGGATGTGCGTAGTCTCGTGCAGACGATGCCGATTACTTGCCTGGTAGGACGTGTTATCATCGAAATTCAAAGTCAAAGCTGGGTGCGTGGGCGAGCGATAAACAGATGTGAGGACCTAGGGAATCAATGAAGCGTGGCTTGAAGCGAGATAAACCATCCAAGTACCTTGCCGACCAATGCACGAGGATCAGAAATGCTACACACGTGTGAGAATGACAGGAGGAAAGCACAAGGCCGACGTTGTACCCAGGATAATCGAGGCGAAGAGAGGCGGGACGTGGTCGCGTCGTCGTCCGCGTCGCTGAGGATGGCGTTGCAGCCGCGTTGGACATCCTTGGTGGTCGGGAGGTGACACTGAAAATGGTAGCAACGCTCCTGAATATGACAGTCTGTGATTGCCGCTGATTGCCGAGGCGCAACAATGAATGTTCCTTGATCGCTGCTTTTTATCTTCAAGCCTAAATGTAGACAAAAATCAACGACATCTTGCAACAAGCAGCAGATATTGGAAAGAACCTCGACTTGAAAATCCGAGCATGGGAAGTGAATATGTATCACTATTGCGTACATAACCCCAACTCCCATTCGCCATCGTCGCTGAACACATATATGCAAGTGATTCCCGAAGACGCCGGAGCTGCAATAGATACAAGTCAGATCCTTGTAGAATTAAAGTTCATCTCGCCAACCAACACCAGCAAGACTGCCCAATGCGCGGCGCGCACAACAGGTCTCGGCAATCAGCGGCGATCAGTGATCGCCTCTAGCAGCCCGGCCCAACGCCTTACTGACCGTATCCCAACGTGTCTTGACATCTCTTCGCCTTCATAATGCAGGCGCCCACTTCTCGCCCCATGGGGCCGCGCGCGGCGCGTTCAGCGTCGCCATTGCCTCCATCCCATCCCATTCCAGAAACACAACCACTGCAAATCAACCGGAAACCCAAGACGTCGTTAAGCCCGCCTCCGCTGCTGATCCCCACAAAGCCAGCGCGTCCGTCGCCGAAGCCAGTCATCCACGTCGCGATCCCGGCGCCCAAACCATCAGACAGCACATCCGGCGACTCCCCAGTCTTTGAATATTATGGTGGTGGTCCGCGGCTCAGCATCCAAACGTCTGGATCCGTTGACGATGCAACCATCCGGCCAGACTCGGACGGCAGCGCAACTACTCGACCAGTAATGCCACACAAGGTCTCTCAGCCAATCGATGAGATCCGTGACATGCTTGGTGGCCTCAGTATCCGCACTGTCGATGACAACGGGGAGGATGCCATTCCGATCGACAAGGCAGCGCCAATCACATTCACAGACGATGACCTGGAGGTGCTCGACAGGCTCGGGGAGGGTGCTGGAGGCGCGGTCCATAAAGTCCGGGACAAGCGCAATGGCAAGACCATGGCTCGCAAGACTATCACAACGCGCGAGGCGCCTATAAAGCAGCTCCTCCGTGAACTATCCTTCATCTCATCTACGCGACACCGCAACATTATCCGCTTCTATGGCGCTTACATGTCCCCGTCGTCTTCGGAAGTCAAGATTCTGATGGAGCTGGGTGAAGGCGGGAGCTTGGAAGCAGTCGGCAAGCGTATCAAGGAGCGGGGTGCTATCGTTGGTGAGAAGATTGTTGGTCGTGTAGCTGAGGGGGTTAGTTCTTTTCCATTCGACAAGTGATCCTGCGCCTTACAGATTCGCAGGTTCTAGCGGGTCTGGCCTATCTCCACAACCAGAAGACTATTCACCGCGATATCAAGCCATCCAACATCCTATTGTCACGCGAGGGCATCGTCAAGTTGTGCGATTTCGGTGTATCCGGGGAGCTCATTGGTTCATTTGCGGGCACGTTTACTGGGACCAGCTTCTACATGGCTCCAGAGCGCATTTCTGGTCATGAGTATACCATTCGTTCAGACGTATGGTCGCTTGGCATATCCCTACTCGAGCTTGTGCAGAACCGATTCCCATTCCCGAACGATCTCCCGCCCATCGAGCTCATGATGTATATCACAACGAGTGAGGTACGTATTCACTCTGTTATCCGTAGACACAGCTATTCAGCATCGATGTTAGCCTCCACGCCTGGAAGACGAGAATGGTGTTGTCTGGAGTAACGACATGAAGGATTTTATTCGGGAAACGTGCGTTGTTGGGTCTTTCATTGCGCGAAGACTGACTGACTGATTTTCAGTCTTACGGTGGATGCTGCCACACGACCAAAGCCTGGTGAAATGCTCCAGCATCCGTGGATAGTGGGGATCATGAGGAAGGAGGCACATATGGCACGATGGCTGCGCGAGGTGTGGGGTTGGCCGAAGCCTTCGAACAGAAGGCGTTCGCAGGACCAGTGAGTTCCATTTGGAAATTCCATGTACGTGCTAAAAGCGCCCCAAGGTCGAGGCCGTCTTCAAGTCATCATACCGACTCCTCCGGAGGCTCGCCCAAGAGCTTCAGCGCACCATCAGGAATCTAATTTGGCCATCTCAACTTGGCCTAGCCGGTGTCTCTTGACTTGAAGTCAACCCTTGATGGCGCTGACCCGGGCCTTCATCTACATGCTTTCGTCGTCACGTCCTATTCGCCGCATACAACATGTCTACCTCTTACATCGTGGGCAACAAACAGTCTACAGACTGCGTATGCCACAAAGGTTCTACCACGATGTTTCTTTGCATCTCTTGTAACGATATCACACTGCATCTCTCCTCGATTCTTTTCGCTACTTCAATGTTCAATACCTACGTGTCTCCTCATGTGTATCTTTGAGATGGACTGTGCATAATAGATCTTTGACTATATACGTTATATGGGCACTTCTTGGGATTTGGTTCAAGTCGGGTTGGATGTTGTCTTCCATTATAGGAAGGTGTCAAACAAATGGCACCAGGCATCCAACTTAAAATCCTTCAGCTTGTGCATGTTGTGACGAGTGTGCAATGTAGTGCACCTTATGACCTCCCATGTCAAAATCGTTATTAGGCAGATTTGAAAGATTCAACGACTTCGACTTGAGGGTAATTAGTGAACAAGTGCAACGATCAGTCCCCCAATCTGCTAATTGACGATTTTAATGATTTTGAATGGATAAACCCCACTAATTAGTATGGTGAAAGAAGCTCAGCGGCCGGTTTTGACATTCTAAAAATTAATCTGAGCCCATTTCCGTTGAACTTGCTCTGCCCTCCGATGTTCAAACGTTCATATCTCGTCAAATCCCGTATTTTATGAGCGCAGAGCCGGGCATACCGAAATTGTATGCGTTGGTAGCACCATTAACAGCGACGGTGCAGGTAAATTGGCCACAGTAAGTCAGGCAGCTGGGCTCACTTCAGGCGTGCACTGAGACGCCAATACTGCGTTGTTTTATTCAATCTACGTGTATAGGTCTGCATAATGCATTCCATGAGGCGCTTGAGCACGTGACTAACAGAGGCAGTCAATTGAACACACCGTTACTTCGGCTTGATCCCGTGTTACATTTACCACAGGGTGAAAGTTCCCTTCAAGGAGAAGAAGCCGAGGGCGGAGAGTAGAGAGAGTGATTTGATGCGTGCCCTCAGGCTCACTACTGCATCTTTCCGCTGGCCGTCCGGTGATCGTTGAACGCGTTACACGTCGTGTTTTGTGACTATAGAATTTTCCTGGAGTGGTTTCTAGCGATCCTTGAATAAACTCATTTTTGCGAATTTTCTTAGGGTCATGTGGTTCACTTAAAATAATTAATCCGTTCAACACCTGCAAAGAAGCAACACAGCAAGACTTGAAGCCGGTATGGTGCAGCACGCGCATGTATCATTGCGTTTCTATCCATAAATTTGTATTAGCTAAGAAGAGAGCAATCATATGTATCTTTATTCACACTAAAAAGAGGCTGTGATTTCAGTGGAAAGAGAATTGACTGAGCACACTGGCATTCCACCCCTGCCAATTTATACCGGGAGGTCATAGACCCAAGGATCAATCAACATGAGTGGGGGATGCTTCGTCGTGCAGAGAAATTACGTTACACAATGCGGCATGGATTCCGTACTAGCCTGGAGGATTCCACAAGGCAAAGAACATTGTTTGAGTTTGCGCACTCTCCATGGTTCTCCCAAAGAAAAAATAGGTATGTAAGCTATACATTAAGTGGAATGAGAGAGATATAAAGAGGACGAAGAGAAAGAAGGTAAAATTCCTTGTTGTTTTATGGCCGAACGGCAGCCACCGTGTGGCACGCATCATCGGCCCGGCATTGCCGCAACGTGCCATCGATTACATTGTATGAATTCGATGGCAAGAAGACGCAGACGAACTATCTCTACCCAATCAAGCCGATATCAAGATGTTCAAACACTACCACATACTCAACGTGCACTACTAGTTTTCAATTATGCCAAGTGACTCGGCCGAAGTCATTGGAAGGCCGCGCCTCCAGTTAGTTAAGACAATTTGTGCCGTTTGATTATATAGAGTGGGCTATTGCCACACCTTTCGGGCTCGATGGAGATTTACACTTGTTCATGGTTCTGAGGTTCTCAAACCTACTGCGGTCAGGTAGTCTATAACTTTGTGTATCCAAAAAGGGTAAGCTTTGTAACAAAGGGAGGCGGCGGCGGCGGCGGCTTTGCCGGAGTTCTAGAGTCGCGAATACGGGCTGGCCATAGTCTTCATAGGAAGGGGTTGCGTGCAGGCATGGGAATGATTCGCCCATGGGATGCTGCTATAGCTTGCGCATCAGCTATAGGGACCTGGGTTGTCTGTCTCCCAAGTCCGAGGACATTCGTAAGTTTGTATGACCTTCCAAAACCGAAATTCTCTTCGAATGTTTTGATGAGCCCATACACACAAATGTATCAAGGGAGGCAGTAGTAGTGTGTTATAGTCAAAGCCTCGAAAATGAAATCACAACAGCTGCACACCAACGACCTGTGAGCAAAAGGCGCTCTTATGCTTGCTCCGGAGGCCCAAACATTAGAACACCGGGCTACATTTCTGATCCGTCATTAGATACCCAGTGCATGTGTGAAAGCGGTACACAATGGCGAGCTGCCTGCTACTTGTACGAGCATCATGCTCGGACTCCAGTGTGAGGGCAGCTCCGCGGATACGGGATCCACATCGGGCAGAAGTCCTACAGTGGGAATGTACTGGGTGCCGCGACTCGATAGCTCGTGGCAAAGTGAGGAATCTCGACCCTTCACTCATATTCCAGGTTGCTGAGAATGTGAAAGTGATGATGCCTAGATACGAGACAACACGTAACAATGTGTGCGCCTCTCTATCCTCCGTGTTTCCCTTCAGCGTGCGAAAAGCCTGCGCGCCACGGGTGTGCCCGCATCAGATATCCTTCCAGCCCTTCGCCCTGCGTCCGGGGCGAGTGCTTCAATGGGATGAAGCGTGACCAGGTTTTTACGTCCAGGTGTGCAATTGTGGTAAATCAGAAATGGTTTTTTTCGCAAAACAGAGCATTCAGATTGCAGAATGATACATACGTCCCGACGCCCGAGGAATTCCAGCCCGACAATATCCTCGGCTTGGCTTTGAGAGCAGTCACCGACGATCCGTGGCCGCCTCGGTATAGAGCTGATGGGGGCGGGGTAGTGTTCAACTCATACTGTCCACACTTGGACGCATATCTTCAGCGGCGAGTTGGGGCACAAACCTGGACGGCTTGACTGTACTGAACCTACGCCGGCCAACAGACACAGCGCGCCCGACAGCGCATGTATCGGACGCGCCACTCTACTCCCTCGTGAGTCGCCGTTTGGAATGCCATTATTCCGAGGTGTAGAAAGTCAAAAGTCTGGGAAAGCCCAAAGCTCCCAGGGAAGAAGAGCTAGAATTCCTGATGTCCGGAGGAGGACCGCGGGCATACAGTATTTATGTTCCAAAATGTTGTGGAACGTTGACATATGCAAGGAATGAATCAGAACGGTTTTGTGGTCTGTAGAAATAGGATCGACTTGGATGTAAAATAGAAATACTAATTGTCGCTGTCGGACGTCGAGACGCTGGAAAAGCCGCGTCCGCGGCGTCAGTAAGTTGTCGGACTCCTCCGCGTGCGATCCGAGACGCCGGTTGCCTTGTATTCTCCTCCTTCGATTGAATGCGAACCGGGCAATGGTTGAGTATCCAGGAAAGTCTGGTGTCTATGGTGGCTTTGCATACACGTCCTGGCACTGGCAATGGCCACTTCATAGCTCATTATACTCGATGTCCGTGGTGTCTACCTGACGGCAACCAGTCATTCCACGGTCATTCAAACCTCTTCCCATGAGATCACGTCTCTCCATTTTGCCTCCGTTAGCTTCTTGTACGTTGGGCTCGACCCTAGATCCAGATTTACAGATCCACCCCTTCCATTGAGCGAACTTATATAAGGACGAGTATGTCCCACCTACCTTTCCCCACTTCACTGTGCCCTAGCCGAG
The DNA here is from genome assembly GCA_000934385.1 of Cylindrobasidium torrendii FP15055 ss-10. Lineage (NCBI taxonomy): Eukaryota > Fungi > Basidiomycota > Agaricomycetes > Agaricales > Physalacriaceae > Cylindrobasidium > Cylindrobasidium torrendii. The sequence continues at coordinate 353,825 of KN880431.1, forward strand.
ATCATGGCCTAGTGCGCCAAAATCCTCTCCAGCTCACTGCTTTTTCGCCTAACGTTCGCCTATTAGTTACCTTCCACCGCCGGACTCGTATATCTCTTCTTCGACGAGCAACGGGTTCGCTGCTGGTCCACACGATCCGTCTTATTTCAATGCACCAACCCTACCGCACCAGGACATGCAACGCAAGCGTCCAAAGTACACTCGCAGTAAAACTGGATGCCTTACGTGCCGCGTCAAGAAGATTAAGGTGTGTGTCCTCCGTCCATCCTGTGTTTGTGCTGGTAGCACTAAAGCCAGTTTGCAGTGCGACGAAACCAAGCCTGGGTGCATCCGATGTGCCCACGGACAGCGAGAGGTTTGTGTTTTGCGTTTGCTTGCGACCTAGCGTTGAGCTCTATAACAGTGCACCTGGCCAGAAACGGCCGCGCCTCCTCGCAAGAAACAGCCAGCTCGAAGACATTCAGAGGCATTCGACGACCGCGCGACAGCCTCGTCGGTATCCGATGAATCAAGTCCATCACTCCGCGCCTTGACGCCTCCTCACCGTCTGGAACCCGAGTCCACCTTGCTTCCTCCTCTCATGCCTCCGGCACGACGCAATACGTGCGTGGTTCATACGTACATATCCTTCTAGCTCCTCATGTCATTCAGCAGTGATTCCACTGTTCTCCAATTACCCCCCGTCATGGCTCCAGAAGCTGAGTACCGCCGTCCATCCCTGTATGTGCTTTTACCACATTCTTCGCCGTACTCCGTGTATACTCAAAAAAGTACCACTCAGTCCGAGGCCCCAGTTTGGCCAGCAGAGCTATGACCAGCATAGCACGACGACGACGACGACGACGACAACTCAGACACACAACCACAACCACAATCATCTCATGGGCGGGATACCCTCGGATCAGATGAACTACGCGCGGTACGACGCGACGTATGGACATCACAACCGCCAGCCTATGGATCAGTCCAGCGCGCCCCGCGGCCTTGCAATGGCGACCGGATTCCGCGGCGCTTCACATCAAGAAGCGATGCATCAGTGGCCCACGTCCTCGACAATGATGTCGCCCATCGAATCCTACGTGAGCATCCTCGCTTTGGTTGTTGTTTTTGATCTCTGATGCTGGGTGCTAGGCTCAATACCCGATACAACAAGAGAGAGGCATGGTAGGGGCCGTCAACGGCATGCACTACCGATACCAGTGAATTTTGTATTCCCTTTGACTGCCTGTCTTGTCTTCTGGATGATGTTCCATTTGCATTTACGACTTTTGTGTTATTTTATGAATGATTGTGCAGCGAACCTTCAATATCCCGTGTGCCATTAGGATTCGCTTTACATAGTAGTACTCTTCGACGCTTGTACATATACCTAACTCTCTGTAAGATAATTCCACAAAGATTCTGACCTCTGGGTCCCTTGTCTTCTTTCTATTATGATTATCATGAGATTATCGAATGCCGAAGAGGGTCACTTTTGGTCATGTTGTTAGTGCCTCCACGAAATGACCAGGCTGTAGGAGGACGTCCTGAACAAGCCTAGCTGGGGAACTAGCTGGAAAGAACGAGGGTAAACCGACTTGGGGCGTTGACACGAATTGCACTCCAGGTAGGTAAATACCACTTGGCTCACGACATCTTGCAGTGTATACCACCGAAGGACAATTACGCCCAGTATTATATTCCCACGCCCCCGGTGCGACGTCATTACGCCGCGGATACGAAATATGATGGACCAATCTAATCTATAGCAACAACCACCATCATGGGTATGTATGTATTTCGCTGCCACTCCCCACCTCCTTCCATTCCCTTCTCAACTCTCCAACGTTCCAATTCCCGTTTACTCCGTTCGTAATTGCATGGGCAATAATGTACTTACGGCCCCCACCCCCCTGCGCAGCATCCGAAGAGCAGCTCAACTTCAACGAGGCGCACCCGCCCCAGGAGAACTCCATCACCGCATTCGGAAACTGCCTCAAACAGATCAAGTTCGAGATCGTGAAGAGCCGTAACCACTGGGACAAGCACGAGCCAAAGATGTGGCGCCGCGCACAAGGCGTATCCGACGAGGAGCTCGTCAACTTTACGCTTGAGGTAAATACCGCGCTCACCTCCGCTACATATCTCGTCCTGGGGTCTTGGTTCATTATATTAATTGCTTATAGGACGACCTTGTCCTTGTTCGCAGCGCGGCGACATCGTATGGGACCATTATCCTTGGCAAAATCCGTCTCCCTGCCATCCAGGATGGCTACGTCCACATTCGGTGAGCCAGGTCTTGTCTTCTCCTTCAGTCGGTCCTAAAAAATTCGCGTCAGCATTCACGATGTCCCAGGCGAAGGAACAGATAACGTCCGTTACCACTCCTTGTGGACAGACGAAGGAACCCCCAACGAAGATGGTCAGCCCACGACGTGGAATGCTATCCAGACTCAAGATACCCCGCTGGAATTCTTCAACGAGTAGTAGAAGTACTGCAGAACAAAGTAAAGCATTAGTAGTGCCAATTGATATATCGATGTATCCTTAACCTCGCACTTTGTGGTTCTTGGATTAGGTTCGCCACCCACATACACCATTCTATTGAAGCCGCTGATACAAAAGAGAAACAAGCAATTCGTATGTACAAAGATAAAGATGAGCATACTCGAGTACAACATACACTCCATCCACCACACCACGACACTTCCCAACACAAGAGCGGATAATCAAGTAAAGAGTAGAGCATGCAGAGAGGAGGGAAGGGGCATACGGCATATTCGTGTAGAGGCGCAAACTTGGTACAAAATGAGAAAAGAAAAAAAACGGTAGACCTGAAGTCTGAATGTTCACGTAAATGCTAAACCACCCCATACTCGCTAAGCATCTCGTGTTGATGTTCCCACGGCACCGGAATGAAGGACTCCATACCCATTCTGCGAGGATGGTCGACCGCCAACGGCTCGCCAACCACATCAACAGCGACAGGCATCGCATTGGTCGAAAACTTCGCACCCTGAACGATAACATCTCCATTTGCATTGACGATGTAAGCGCCCGAGCCATCCGAACCCGGCTGGTTTCCAACGCCGTTCACCCAGGTCATCGTGTCCGACCAGTCCATCCCAAACGACGATCCTTCGGTATGGTCGGTGAAGGTAGTCATCTGAACAGTCCTGTCGCCTGCAGAGTAGCACGACGAACTGGAGTCAGTCGACGACGGAGAGTACGACAACACAGGAGTCGGAGGTGTCGAGTCGAGTACCGTGTCAGGCTGGGTCGAGGTCATTCAGAAGCTCCATCTCAAGAACCAGTTAGCACACACCTGGATAACAGCCAGGCAATCGGCAACGACCGTCGAAGAAGTGACGGCAGAGCCACTGAGCGGCCCCGGCGGTACGAAAACATGAGTGGGGACGGTAGCCGCCCTCCGAAGTGGACGGTTCGGCGTAGCAGCGACGGGTGGGCTGGACGCGGCCAAATTGGCCTCGCTACGACAGCGCGAGAGGCCGCGCGGACTGGCCTGTGCGGCAGCCGCTGCAGCCTCTGCCGCTGACTTGCCCACCCAAAGACGCCACCCCAGTGCGTCACCTAGTGCGCGCTCGCAGCGACTGACTTCGCGAGGCGGGAGGCCACAGAGTTTGGCCCAGGCGCGGTTTGAGTAGCACTTGTCTTGCATGAATTTCGACGCGAGGATAAGGGAGGCCAAAAAGGCTCGACGAGGGCAAAGGAGGGGGGAGGGCATTGGAGGAAGAGGTGGCAGGTCGACACTGGTCTTGGTTGGACACACAGAGACTTGAGCGGTGCCTACCGTGTCGTCGGAAATGTCGTCCATTGCGACGGTAGGGATAGATGCGCCTGGTTGTGGCGTACTGTCGATGGTAGTTTCCACACCCAGCTGGAAGTCAGCCGGGGTCCCTGGGACGATTCGCTCAGCCAATTCCGGCTCTCCGCGAACGCCTTCGCCAATCTTCTCGAGGCGGCAGATTTCGTCGATTTGGGGGCGGACGGCTTCGAGGTAACAAAGCGCCGTTTGAAGCACACTGCCGGTGCTTTTCGAACGTTTGAGTACTTCTTGCACAAATGCTTTGACGGGTACAAGCGGCTTGCGGCGCGTATCCCCAACTTCGGCGTGAGAGGAAAAGGATTCGGAACATAATGATGAGGCCGGCGTGATTGATGGCGTGACTCGTGCTGACGCCTGCTGACTCGTTGGTGTGTGTGCGGCGGTAGCCTCGTATGTGTATGCGACGCCGAGTTCGCTGCAGAGTGGATTGGGGGATGATGATTCGGTGGTGGTGTAGACGTCGGGAATGTCTGCACAGAGAATTCTCTTTTTCGCGTACTTCGCGTACTGCCATGATCATCAATCAGCGTTCCCCCGACACCGAGTTCGCTGCAGAGGGGATTGGCGGAGGATGATTCGGTGGTGGTGTAGACGTCGGGAATGTCTGCACAGAGAATTCTCTTTTTCGCGTACTTCGCGTACTGCCATGATCATCAATCAGCGTTCCCCCGACACCGAGTTCGCTGCAGAGGGGATTGGCGGAGGATGATTCGGTGGTGGTGTAGATGTCGGGAATGTCGCGAGGCTGCCAGATAGCGCCCAGAACCTTCACGGCTTGGTCTGAGTGATATCAGCATCACACAATATTGATTCATGAGCCATTGTACTCGCCGACGAGTCCTAAAGCGTATTGCTTTTTGTTGTTGCCAGAGGCGTTGTCTCGAGATTGAACGATTGATACCAAGGGAGGGGGCTGGGGAGGTGCGCACTGTGCATGGCGGGCGCCGTCGGAGAGATGAGATTGTTGCGGGGGAGAGCTTGGGGTGCTGAGAGTCGGAGTCGAGTTGGGAATAGACGCATATGGTTGCCACCGAAGCTTGTTGCGCGTGGCGGCGGGGGAAAGAGCGGGTGGAATAATCTGAAGGGGGGGACGCGTAGCGAAATATCCACTGATACGGTAGAATGAGAGAGTTGGGTGTTGGGGGAACTGTGTAACGCGAGGACGGTAAACTTAAACGGTAAGGTAGGCATTAATGGGGGGAATAGTAATATCTTGCTGGGAAGTGACGAGAGATTGAGAAACGGAGGCGGCAGAAGTGGCGAGGGCGTTGGCGGCGAGCGACGGTGAGTAGTAGCGACGAAAAGCAGAGTTGGAGCACATTGTGATATTGGTTGCGAGACGGATGCTCAAGTCGATGCCGACCTGAACTATCCGGATAGAAGTCTACCGCTTGTCTTAGCGATAAGACTTGCTAGAAGGGTTGCTGTTTTTGTTGACGATGGTAGGTGACAGAGATTTAGAAGTATCGAGTCAGCGAGCTGCGTGCTGCGAAATGAGGCGGTATGGAAGTCAGAAGCGGGCTGGCGCTATATCCAAAGGCGGTTCAGAGTGACTCGTCGGTCGGCCCGCATTACCGGTGAGTCAAGCTGGCTGGGACTCCGAGAGCACGTGTCATCAAGCAGAACCAAACATTGCGCCACAGTCGGTTGGATTGCGGCAAAGGCGGCATCTCTGCCTTGCGACTGTCGCGCTAGCACGATGGTGACACGTGCACGCCAAGTACACGGATGTTGCATTGGCCCGGATGGCCTTGGGATGCCCAACTAAACACAGATCATGCGGGAGTGGGCCGAATTGATGGCGGCTATTAATCCCCATGGCTGGATGGTTCAAAGCACTTGGCATTCGAGGAAATTCGCTCTGTGAACTGTACTGCACTGGCATTTGTCGATAGTATTTTCTAGCGTTTTTTTTATCGAGCTACACGGCTCTGATGACGGCCGAAAAGGAGCGGCTGTCGAACTTTGCTATCCGAACTGTAGCATTACTCCACAGATCGCCCAAATATCTGCCTCGTGGTCCATCACTCAAATGCGCGGCCAAAAATTGCCTTGGCTCCCAGCCTTCTCTCCCTCTCACCACCACCTTCAACCCTCCCGACCCCTTCAAATTACATTGTCATGAAGTCATTCGTTATACTTTCTCTCTTCGTCGCTCTTTCGACCGCGTCCTCCATCCACGATGTGCCGGCCTCTAACCGCCATACACGCCATGCTCGTAGCGGTTCCAAGAATCTGTCCAAGCGTTGCGAGGCTCGCGACAACAGAGTAAGTTTCGTCCATTCTTTCTGGATATGTGCGTTTATTTATCTTATTATCCCAGTTCGTAACCTCGTCGGCTGCACCCTCTGCTACACCTGACAGCTCGAACAACGACGCGGCAGGACTCGCCGCCGGAAATGACAGCCTCAGGGAAGGCGACGGTCAGTGGGATGGCGGTGATAATGGTGGCGACTGGAACAACGGTGGCGACTACAATGCCGGTAGTGGAGACAATGGCGGAGGTGATTACAACGCTGGGAACGACAACGGCGGCGGTGATTATGGCTCTGGCAGCGACAACAGTGGCGGAAGCTGGTCCACCGGTGGCACCTACAGCGGGACCAGTGCTTGTGGCGACAGTGGCGCCTCCTCGGAGACGACTGCCACCTCTGGCCCCATGGGCTCCCTCGACTTCCTCAACTGTGGTATTGAAAGTACGTATTTTCACGTCTACCTAGCATTGGTACTCATTTCATGCAAGGCGGAGGCTGGAACCCGCCGGCCATTTACCTCTCCGACCTCAAGGCGGTCAGCCTCGACGAGGCTATTCAGGACCCGAACTCGCCTTTCCAGGCTTGCAAGGAGTACATTCCTCTGTTCGACACCTACGCCACCCAGCACGGTATCCCACCCATCATGATGGCCTCTTTCGCTCTCCAGGAGTCTACCTGCAACCCAGCAACTACTGGCGGAGGTGGGGAGGCTGGCCTGATGCAGCTCACCTCTGACAAGTGCGGCAACGCGCCCGGTGGAAACTGCTACGATGTTGTACGTATCGCGACCTCACGGCAGCCACATGAAACTCATATCTCATAGGACTACAACATCAGAACCGCCACCGAGTACTTCGCCGGCCTCATCAATAACAACGGCGGCACAGTTCTCGAAGCTATCGGTCAATACAACGGCTGGTTCAAGGGCATGACCTACAACGATGCCACCGACGCTCGTTACAGCTCTTGCTGCAGATGCCAGAGGAACTTGGATTAGTGAGCCCCACTCTCATTTTCCCATTTCTCGTTCTAATGTTCCTTGCAGCGCTCACCAATTCCTGAATGGCTGGATGCAAAACATCAACGCCTACAGCTCCTCCCTTCGTCTGGGACGCTTCTTCAACCTCGATGTCTGTTAGATGTGTCCCATTCTGTTGTGGTGCATTGATGTGTTTTGCTGTTACGATTTGTACACTACTATTGGGATCTGAAGTAGAGTACAACGGCTAATCGCTCTTTTTATCTATCTATACCCATGATCCCTGCATCTTATACATTTCTGGATAGTTGAACACCGTATACAAGTATGAACGTCGCCAACCTAAGTGTCCTTTTCGAGCAGGCCCGCAGCAGTGATCGCCACTGGATAGGGTAAGACAGTGACTCAGTTCCATTGTCTTTTGACCCGGGGCTGTCACGAGTGCTCTTGGATAGATAACGTGCGAATACAGGATATACTAGTTAGTGATGGTACATTTGTGCAGTGATCTACCTCTACATCATCATGCTCGCTAGCCCACCGGCATAAGCCATGGGCTTCATATCGGGATGGGGGCTCGCGTCGAATTGGAAATATTCTCGGTCGCCTCTCGCGTTGATGCGTATCTATAAAAATGTATCAGAATTCCGTAATGCAAACACCTCACAGATGTATGGACTCACGAAGGCGCCCTTATTGCCAACCTGGTCCACGTAATTCGGTGCAGAGAACACCTGTGAGAAACAATGTGTGAGTGAGAGCGTGTCAGGGTAGATCGCTACACACAGTCGTGCACAATCCATCATGTTCGATTTCGTAACCATCTGGAAGGTCCTCTCTTAGCGTGTGTGTATGCAGTGTGGAGTGGTAAAGCACCTTGTCTAACTTCATGGCTGCGAATAACACCAGTGACGCCGTTCAGGTTGCACCACTTCCTCGTCACATCCGGTCCAAACCCAATACCAACGCCCTGCTCCAGTTAGCTCTATCATCGAGGCAGTCGTGCGCGACTTACACGTTTGCTTGGGCCACGGCCTGCTGGCTTCTGTGGATCTGTCCAGAGAAGTTCACCTAACGAGTGGTTTAGTGCGATATGATACATCCGAAAGAACGACGTACACATCAGGCCATCTGTGCCCGGCTGCCTGCCAATACGTGGGACGTTGCGGATATCCTCAAGCGTGACATCGTCTTTGCTGAAGAGGCCACCATGCACAACAAAGAATCGCCTCAGGCCTTCTTCTGAGAGAATAGAGTTGTCTTTGGGCTCCGGTGCTTGAGTTGCGGAGACAAGGGTAGCAAGTGGGACTAGAGACGTGTGAGCAAAGGAAAGATGATGAACATCCTGATCTACGAACGCGCTGTGAATACATGTGCGAAGATCTAAGCTCTTGTTAGCTTGAATGGTAATTGACACGGGTAATGACGAACCTTGTACGACTGCTCTCCATGCTTGTGCTTAGCTTCGCCTTCGAAGCCGTATTGCCTGTTCATATCCTTCGCTTCGTGATTTCCACGGTTGATGTACATGAACTTGGGGTATAGCCCTACGAGCCAACATAAATCGATGGTCGTGGGCACAGAAGGACAGACGTACATTTGTAGGCAAATGCAGTGAGGATAACTTCGATGGACCAGGATCCGCGGTCAACAAGGTCGCCATTCATAAGAAGGAAATGCTTCTCGGATGGTTCCCCGGTCATGCCAAATAGATGCAGCATATCGTAGAATTGACCTGTGGAGTGTGTAAGCGGGGCGCATACAAGGCAGAACTGAGCGTACCATGGACATCGCCAATAACATCGCAAGTGGCACCCTCCGGCACGTCCACTTCAACAAGAGTCGACTCAGCTGCAAAGTACTCGTACGCCCCGAGGATGATTTCCCAAACATATCGCTTAGGTAGCGCTTTGCCTTGCTTGAACCACTCGATCATGTCCTTAATGAACTGGGGCGTTATGCTGTATTTTCCGTCCGAAAGAGTGAGCTTCGGGCCTTGGTACCCAGCATCTACATCGCAGCCGCCTGGTGGGGAAACTGTCTCAGTGTATTGCAACGCGTCAGGGATTTAACCACGCACCCTCTTTAATGATTTCGTAGCAACGCTCTACGGGATCCTTCTCGCCTTCAACTTCGATAGCCTGCGTGACCTTGTTTGCAATCTCGTACTTTGAAAATTGATTCACACACACCTTTTCGAACTCGATTTTTCGGACGAGCTTTTGCGTTGCATTGAGCTGCTGGCGCACGGTTTCGTTCTTGGGTTCAATGGCTAGAACCCTTTTGAAGTCTGCTATCGCCGCCTGAGGCTTCAGGGTCTGCAGCTGGCAGGTCGCTCGTCTGCGGACATTGAGTTTGACCGTAGAGTTTGCTAGGGTTTGAATACTAGGCACCTGAAGTAGGCCTTCGCGTATTTTGGATCAAGTAGGATGGCCTGACCTGCATTCTATCAGCGCCAGAAGCTATGAACAGTCTGGAAAACACGCACTCGCGTCTGCTAACGCATATCCAAACTCCTCGAGCTTCATCCGTGCGTATGCTCGATTATTCCACAGCGTCGCGTCCAGTGCGTTATTCTCTATGGCCTCACTGTACAGCTCCACGGCGCGCGTAAATTCATGGCCTATGGGCACACTTCCGTTCGAATAAACAACTTTGAATTTGAAGAGACAGCGCACTGGAGAAAGCCTTATTCGCCTGCGCTTTGATTTCCGTTGCCTTGGCCTTGCCAGCATCCGTCACAACGACATCGCTCAAATTCACAGTGGATAGTTGTGGGGAAGAGACAGAGGATGGCGGGCTAGACGCGCTGGTCGCCGGCGAAGAAGGCCCAGACGCAGTTGTATCACTCATGGGTAGTTGAGATCAAGAGATATCAGACGCGCGTCATAGCGCAAATCAAGCCGAATTTTGATGCGTCTCTTTTGGCGTCTTGCTTCCTCTCAAGTTTCGTAGCCAGACGTACATATGGCCGTCTCAATTCTCGACAACAAATTGACTGCCATCTAAGAGCAAATTACTTGGAGTGGCTGAGCGCACCTCGTATTCAGGTCCACGGGTCCGATAAACAACAGATTATTTGCGAGGGTAGGAGCAACGGAGTACAAGAAATACAAATATATAATTTATGGATAAGCCATGCACAAGGCAGCTGTGAGGTCCCAATGATGCAGGAAATGTAGATCAAAAATGCCTATGTTTTCCGCTTCTTCGCAGGGCGCTTTGCACTAACGACAGAAGAGGCGGCAGCGGCAGTCTTTGGGGCATCTTTGCTCTCCTCGAAGACGCGCTTCTGTATAGAAACCAATCAACTGGGTATCCTAAGGCCCATTGGAAATACATACCTTTCCTTTAGGTTGCGCAGAGGCTTGAGCATCACTTGCCTCCTTCTCGATGAGTGAGAGAAGAGTTTGGCACCTGCGCTGCAACTCTACAGGCGACCGACTCTTGAGGAACCAGTCAAATCGGAAAACAGGGAATTCGGTGATATCCTTCTTGATGCGCTCATACACCTCCGAAGCGCGCATTCCATAATGGTTGAGTCGCACCAGCAGATATCGGTCCTCTTCGTCGCTGAAGATTTTGGGTTTGCCGGCTGGGTAGATGACCTCCAGCTCCTGCATTGGGTATCGCACAGATTCCACCTTCTCTTTGAGCAGATTCTCAAGCATATCCAGCTTGTCCCGCTTCTGCTCGCCATCTTGTATGCGCGCTTCAATGCGCTGATGGTCGGCTAGCGTTTTCCACTTCTTCTCAAAGACCTTGTAATACTTGGCGATGTCCTCGACGGTCTTGTCTGCAACCTCATATTGATAAACCTCTGGCGGTTGACCCCTGTAACGGAGACCAGTGTTAGCGATTTCATGCGACGAGGACAATTACTCACCATCCATAGTTTTCGAGAGCTTTCACAAACTGCTGGTAGTCACGCTTAGACCAGTTAGGGAACCCTTGCGCAGTGTACTTTTCCTTCAATGCTTCCTCCTCTTCGGTCAATGGCTCGGCTTCATCGATAGCCTTCTGAGCCTCCAGTCGCTCCTCCTCAATCTTTTCCGGGGTGTCTTCCGGGCCGTTGGACTGTCTGGCGACAGCGGAATATTCGGCCTGCTTCCTGTGGTAATTCGCCTCTTTCTCGTGCAACTCAGCCAAACCAGCCGGGTAAAACTGGAAGTCCTGCCTACGCCCTTTCAGCATGCATGACCCAGTTAAAATGATCTTCACTTACGTCTGGACTTGTTTGAGGCCCCTTGGTTGTCGGGGTCCTTTCTCGGGCTTCGCTGGACCGCCGCGCAAGGTATCCTTGAAATATCCATTGACGGAGTAGTTTGACTTCCGCTCGCGCTTGGACAGACTTGAAAGCAAGTTGAGAGTCAAGTTTTGTCGCGATTGTTGCTGAATCGTAAATCAGTTGTCAAACATAGGTCTGATCAGTGTGACGAACCGTGAAGTCCTCGCCTTCCCATTGCTTGACATTTGCATCGCTCTTGAAGTTGTTCAAGTCATCGATGTTAAGGCCTTCATACTTCTGGTTCAGCTCCGCAGTTCGCTCTTCACCGCGGGATATAATGGCCTCAATATCGTCGTTCAAAATCGCCTCGTCGTTGGCCGCATTATTGATGATTTGTTCTGCGCCATGGGTGATCATGTCCATAAGCTCATCCTTGTTAGCAGCCTTGGACTGCTGGGTGCGACCTTGCTGAATGACGAGTTGGTCGAGTCGAAGTTTTTGAGCTGCACGCTCGAGCATGCGTTCTTCGACACTGCCCTCAGTGATGAAGCGGAAAACATACACCTGCTTGGTCTGTCCAATACGATGAGCGCGGTCCATGGCTTGAAGATCAGCTTGAGGATTCCTGTGGGGGTGAATGAGTGCCAACTTCGAGATGGAACAGAAGCGCGCATCACCAGTCACTGTCATACAAGACGACCACATCGGCGGTGGTCAAGTTGATACCAAGACCACCCGCCCGCGTTGTGAGCAAAAATATGAACTTCTCACTGCCAGGCCTATTGTAGTCATCGATGGCTGATATGCGGTCCTCGTGGGCGGTATTGCCATCAATACGACAGTATTCTTTGCGTGGATTAGTGGACTAGTCTTTGTGATGTACAATGAAGGCGCACGATATTGGCGGAAGTGGCAATAGTCTTCCAGGATATCGAGAACGCGACTCATTTGGCTGAAAATGAGTACACGGGAACCCTTCGCGAACATGGACTTGAGCAACTTGTCGAGGATAACCATTTTGCCTGAATTCTCGATAATGTGTTCGTCAGTCGTGTAGGGTGGGCCCGGTTCGGCTCCGTCGAACAGGTAGGGATGGCAAGTCACTTTGCGAAGCTGCATGACCATGTTCATCAGCCGTGTCTTTCCTTCCTTCTTGCCGGTCAAGCCTTAACAAATACCATCAGAAATGTTGACAAACATGATTATTCGAGTGGGACTCACCATTAACAGCATCGATATCCTTCTCAAGTACGGAGCGATACCACTTGCGTTGCATCTCAGTCAGGCCGACGTAAATGTTGATCTCCTTCTCTGGAGGTGTGCTATTAGCGCCAAGCATGGTGTGTAGCCGTCTGGTACGCACTTGGCAATAGATTTTTCTCAACGTCGGATTTGACGCGCCGTAAGAGGAAGGGTCGCAAAATGTTATGCAAGGCGTCAACAACCTTCTGGTTCTTTGCCTCGTCATCGTCGTCGTCCGAATCCTTTTTCAAGAACACCTCGAAATCCTCATATGCATCGAAAATCTCCGGACAGATAAAATTAAGCAAGGCAAACAATTCCTTCAGATTGTTTTGCAAAGGCGTCCCCGTGATGAGAAGACGTCCTCGAGACATAAACGACCGCACAATCTGAGAAAGAATGGAATCCGAGTTCTTGATGCGATGAGCCTCGTCGATGATAATGTACTCGAACGAGAATTTCTTGAGGGTGTTGCGTTCAATTGAGCAAATTTCATAAGTCGTAATGCAAACGTCGAAGTCCTGGGTGATGAGGCGCGAATTGATGACCTCTTGGCGTTCGTCCTTCGAGCCCGCCAGTACCACGACATTGACATCGGCAGTCCAGTTGTTGAATTCGCGATTCCAATTTTGCACCGTTGATTTGGGGACGACAACAAGATGAGGGCCTTTTATACCGCGGTGGCTCTTGAGGTACGCGAGGAATGATATGGTCTGCAATGTCTTGCCGAGACCCTGCAATGAAAGTGAGAAAAGGGATTGTACGTCTTTTTCAAGAGCCGTACCATTTCGTCCGCGAGAATGCCGTTCAGGCCATTGTGGTGGAGGGACACCATCCAATTGAGGCCTTGGATTTGGTATGCACGCATAGTGCCGTTGATGACTGCACAGCATAAGTAACAAACAAAACATGGATTCTTGTCCACTTGCATGGTGGTGAACTCTCAAAAATGAATGGTTGGTCTTCGTCTGCATCCGCCTGACCATCTTTGAGCAACTCCTCGTCCTCCTCCTTCTCAGAACGGCGATGACGTGCGTCGTCACCACTGCCAGAAATAAGAACATGACATTTGATTGTATGGGGATTCGTACTTGGCTTTCTTGCGACCGCGTTTAGGTTTGTTCTGTTCGTCCACAAGTGCCGCATATTCTGGATCGCGCGCGCGCTAAAGGATTTCAGGGACCCTATGGAATGGCCTGTGTCATCCAGAAACACACCTTGGCATCCATGAAATGTTTGAACAACTCCGTTTGACCCAGTAAATATGAATAGCGCTTCAGTGCATCCGCCAACTGTGGCAACTTGAGTGACTTGAAACCCAGTTCGACGAAGTAAACGCGCCTTTGCTTTGTCCATTTGTGCTCGTTGTTGATTGAACTTTGCCTTAGTCTTCTTGCTCTTGGACTTGGTGTCCGTTGTCGCGTCGGCCTGCTCAGTATGAGAATAGTTCGTAGAGAGCACGAATGCCACACACAGCAGCAGGTTCCTCCTCAGATTCAGTTTCGACGAACTCTTCTTGTTCCTCCTCTTCTACTTCACTGACGGGATCTTTGCTCGGCTAAGGAGACGTATGAATGAGTAAAGTACATCAAGCATCCCAGAGAGCTCTATACCTGGCGGGACACCAGGTTGCTGGGCACTACGTCGCTGAGTGTATCCTCAGCCATTTGCACATCCTCTGATGCAGTGGCTTGTGGTTCCTATGCGGCCAGTTGAGTGTGATGATATGGCGTTGGGGCGAAATATTTACGGTCATGGTGGTCCAAATAACAGATGAGTGACAGTTTGTGACCCGCGGCCCATTCAACCGTCACCTCCTTCCATCATGCACCATTCACATCTGAAGCGCCCCAACCTTGGGGGCTTCTTCGAACCCGATAACGACAATATTTCAAGCACAGTGCGACTGCTACACAAATTCCGCACGTTTATATGAAATCTGAGCACCTCTATTTCATAGCAAAAGGCAAGCATCGATGATGCCAAATTGTCGCACTACAACGCGGGCGTGGTCCGCAAATCTCGCAAGGAGAAGGAGGCAGAAGCAGCCGAGGCCAAACGCCGGGAGGAGGAAGAGGATAATGCCCGGGCATATGCTGAATTCATTGACACATTCGAAAGCGGCCCAGCGAAGCCACCGTCAGCCGCTGCGTTCGTAAGAGCTGGTCAACATGCACCGGCAGGAATATCCAGGCAGGGCCCAACTCACGCCTTTAACCGGGTAGGTGCAACCTTTCTGTGTTGCCCAACGCTTACTTACCGTTCACAGTCTCCATCCCCAGAGGCGCCAGTTCCCCGAGCAAAAGGTCGACGCGCTATGGATTCCTTCCTGGAGGAAATCAAAAAGTACGTGCTGCAAACCCTCATCGGCCATATATTCATGTTCTTAGAGAGCAAGCCGTCCGCGAGGCCAAGTATGCTAGGCAAGGTGCGCTTCGTTCTGTTCGAAATCTTTACCATATGCTTATACTCAATAGCCCCGGGAAAATCTGCTCTTGCAATGGCTGGTGCGTTTTGCGACGTATCAGTTATATCTATTCACTCAACGACGTGCAGCATATGACAGTCAAAGTGGCAGCAGGGATCGTGGGGACTCGCAGACGACAAACATTTTTGTCGCCAACCTCCCAACGAGCGTCACAGAGCAGAGTCTTGGCATGTTCTTCGCTCGCCTAGGACCTGTTGCATCAGTCCGTCGACCCAAACCCTCCCCGCACCAATCTCACGATCGCACAGGTCAAAGTTATGTGGCCGAGGACAGATGGCACCATGGGGCCTGGCACCGACATGACGGCCAGCAGGCGCGCAAAAAACACGGGTCTCAGTGGCTTCGTATCCTACATGACTCGTGAAGATGCAGAGGATGCGGTGCGAGAACTCGACGGGTCAGAATGGGGTGGCTCTGTGCTTCGCGTTGGTTGGAGCAAATCCGTGACAATTCCTGCGCGCCCTTTATACGGTAAGCGCCATTGTCCGTCAAACTTTGATGTCGCCTAACATCATCAAGTCAACTCCCTTCATAAACGCAAAGAGCGAAGTCACTCTCGAGATGACCGTTCTCGTTCCCGCTCCCGGTCGCGCTCTCCCAAACGAAAGAGGGCTCGCTCTCGTGCTCACTCGTATTCTCGCTCGCCATCACCAGATTCTACGGACGAAGCCGGCCAGGTTACCAACACCTTCATACGCGCGGTAGCTGTGGCGGTCAAAGGTCAGGGTGAGGACTACGAGGAAAGTCTGTGGAAGCGTGAGCGTAACAATCCCAAATATGCTTTCATGAGACCATCGGTGCGTATCACGTCGCAGAAGCGTCCTTTTTCGCTTACAATTTACCCACAGCACAACAAACATCATATATATCGGGACCTGCTAGTGGACCGACGCCCCGCTTCCCCAGAGTTCGAAGACGATGTAGGTCACACACACATTGCTATGCTGTTTTTTGTTGTTCATACCCGACAGGGCTATCATTCAGCGTACTCAACGGACTCAGCGGAAGATTCTGAGCGCGAGCACTCCTCGAAGCATGTCCTTGGTAAATATGCTCGACGGCGCTTTGAAACCATGCTCCGTGGGCTAACAGGAAAGCGAGGCGAAATCGCGCGGTGCATGGCGTTTAGCCTTGAGCATGCTGAAGCAGCTCATGAAGTTGCTGACATTATCATCGCATCCCTGCTCGTCGACTCTACCCCAGTGCCTCGTAAAGTTGCACGGCTCTATCTCATTTGCGATATCTTGCACAACTCCGCCTCCTCCGTTCCCAGCGCCTGGAAATTCAGACAAGAGTTCCAGGCGCGCCTTGGGATTGTATTCGACCATCTGGCGAATATCTATCACTCCTTCCCTGGACGGATGACGGCAGGGACTTTCAAGAAACAGATCACCGCGGTAGTAGACGTGTGGGACGATTGGATTGTTTTTCCCGCCGATTTTCTACAAGAGCTGAGGAAGAGGCTGGATGGGAAACCGCTTACGGGTGAACTAGATGCGGCGCGGACTCAAGATAAGGGAAAGCAGCGGGAGGAACAAGAGTCAAGGTTCAAGAAGACTGCTTTCAAAGCTGCAACGACTGCGCCTGTTGAGGACTTGGACGGCGCGCCGATGGAGGACGATGTAGATGGGGCGCCGATGGAAGATGATGTGGACGGAGCACCCATGGAGAATGATTTGGATGGCGAACCTATGGCTGATGACCCCGACATTGATGGTGCTCCTATGGACGACTTGGATGGCGAGCCATTGCAGGATGATAATCTCGATGGGCAGGCCATAGTCGACGATGATCTCGATGGAGTGCCCATGGATGAAGAGTCCGACGTAGAGGATGGACCGCTGTAGGACTCGGAATATTTATATACAAACGTTGCGTTGAAAATGTGTAATCTGCTTTCTTTCAGGCCAGAGGCTGTTCGACGGTATACAGCGTTCCCAACCTGACGGCGACAACTGGGTTCAGCAAGGCTTCGGCTCATGTGCATCTAGAGACCGAACGCAGACAATGTCAATGCTGCGACTGGACCTTAATCTGCACACGCATTCCAAAGGACAACTAAATTGCAAAAAGCCTCTGGGTGGTCATAAACAACGGGAAGAGCAAAAGGCGTACGTATAGCTGTAGTAAAGGTCTGTATATTTATAATGGGTTTGGAAAGGTAATTAAAGACAAGCCTAACTGAAGGGAAACCACTGGGAGGGAGGAGGCGGGGGAAAACGACAAACTAGATGCATGGTAGATGACAGAGCGTATTCCGCGACGAGGCCAATAAATATGGAGAAGATACAGATACAATGGGATGGTCCGCGTGCAACCCTACGAAGATGCGTCTGCATTTTCGTCTGGAGTGGGAAGCGGGAGAGGCACCGCAGCGGGGGAGAGCGGGGTGGACCTGGCAGGAGACGGAGTCAGACTGAGCTGGTACGAGGCATGACGCTGGAATGGGTTGCGGGTGTTCGTGCGCGACACTGGGGATGCTGGGAGTAGTGTAAGTCAGCCAGGAGAAGGGAAGAGCAAGACCAGCAACGTACAAATCACACTCGAAGTCAGCCAGCGCAGCTCGTCAACGCGATCGAGCAGTTCGTACGCATCTTCCTTCCCGATGTCAGGCGTCTTCGCGGCGCGCGATGTGTCTGCGTCTTCGACAGCGAGAAGGCGGCCGATGCTGCTATACGACCGTTCATGCGCCATGGCACTCTGCCTAGCCCTGAGAACTGGAGAGCGTGGCGGGAACATGGAGGGCCGAAGAATGGACAGGAATTCTTCGAGTGCTTCTGTTGCCAATGCAGCCCTATGCAAACAATCCATCAACGTCCTATGCAACCAGCAGAAAGCAGGGCACCAACCTCGGAGACGATCTTGGCGAAGCTACGTCCTTCTCGGAGGTGGCAGGGCTGATCCTGAGTTCGTCCAAGCGCTCCATGGCGTCCGTGACCAGGCGCTGGGTGCGGAATGGGAATGGGGCGGCGAGCCTGACGGGTCGGGGTGCGACCAACACCGGATTATCGTTCGAAACAGCAAGAGTCATGGTTGATAGCGAGTTCAAAAAGCGGTTAAACGAGGCTGGTAATATATGGCAGGAAAGAGCGTGGCGCGATGTTCGCCGTGATGGTGGTTTGGTAGCAATGTCCTGTGCCAATGATGGGGGTGGTAATCATACCGCATGGACGTGGCTGTGACCAATGACTAATATGTGGCGCATTGTTCCAGCCTTACGGCAGTGCTCCTAGCGGGTATTCCAGGTTTATGATTCTTGTTACTCGAAAAATACTCTCATAAGTAAGGCCTTAATTACAATATTTACCAGAACCGACACTGCTCCTCAACAGGCGGATTCAACTTAGCAACGTCAGCATGGTGATGCAAACGGAAGCTTCAAAAAGCGTACCTTTGCGCCCTTCGGGCACTTGAATGCCTCTGCGAACTCAGGAATGTTGGAGACCGTCCCATCCACACGGAAGCGAGCTGGAGAGTGAGGGTCGGTGAGGACTTGCTGGACCTGACATCTCATTAGTGTTGTTGTATTGGATGGGTAGATAATTCCCCGTACTGCTGCTGCAGTCTTCATTGAACGACCCCAGATACGTCCGAAGGATATGAAAAACAGCTGGTCTCTCGTGTATGGTACGCCTGGAAGGATGTATTCCGTCCCTTCGTCAAAGCTGGTGTTATATTGCGATTTCCAAGCGCGGTATGCCTGGATGAGACCTGTGTCACCGATATTCTCCCCAGATGTGAGGTTTCCCTGTGATTATTTAGCGACTGAACCCATAAACACGAGAGGGAAAGAGAGAGCATACATTGAGGTGAAGCTGGCCACCCTTGCCATCGTCGATCGTGTAGTTCGAGTACTGTTTAACAATGCAATCCTGCTTCTTCTGGAAGCCAGCACTTGTTTCATTTGTCCACCATGACTTCAACAAGCCCTCCTGGTTGTAAAGACGACCAGCAGAATCGAAGGCATGTGTTAACTCATGCGCGGCAACTTGGCCAAAGGCGCCGTATGATAGGTAGCCTGGCCAATCCTTCGAGAAGAAAGGTGCTTGAAGAATACCAGCGGGGAAGACAATCTCGTTGGCGGGCGGGTTGAAGTACGCATTGACCATGGATGGCCACATCTCCCATGCTTCCGGATCGCGCTTTCGTCCGAGTGAGAGCCATTCCTTGATACGCTCGCTTCGCCTAACCAATGGGTTAGCTTTGCCTATATAGAAGTGAACAATGACGAACTGTGCACTGAGGATGTTCTCGAAGAAAGTGTCCTCGTTGATAGTAACAAGACCATAGTACCGCACAAGCGAAGCCGCATCGCGAGTGTCAGGCGAAATGGGGAACCCAACTTTCACTCGAAGGGCATCAGCTTTTTCAGCAGCTGCCTTGGCCGACTTCTCATCCATCCACTGTATATCCTTCAAGGACGCTTTGAAAGCCTCAACAATATCTGCGTATATAAGCACTGACACTCTTCAGATAAAGCGCGACATTTACCGGTGATGACCTTGGTGCCCTTGTCGCGAGATTCCCCACCAAAGGTTGCATTGACGAAGTATCGTCCGGCAGCGAAGCCAAGCGTCTGCTCTACCTGTCCGATGCAATGCTCCGACCTGTCACCGACGACACCCTTCTTGATTCCACTGAGCTCCTCTACCAAAGCACGCTGGGTCTTCCATGCCTCGGTCGAAAGACCAAGATATGGGGACAAGCTGAGCGCGGCGTGGGCGACGAGATATGCTTCGATGACCTCGCTGTCCGTCTTCTCTAGCAAGTCTGCGAGCGACTGGGCGTATGGTGGATACGTGACAATGATCTTCGAAGGGAAATTACGAGGAGCGAAGGTTGAGAAATATTCGGTGAACTTGATTTGCGTCAGGGTAGCCGTGAGGTTATCAAGAGGCACCGGATTGTACGATGCAATGGGGTCTTCTTGCAGGACATCCCTGTAAGCGGTTAGACTCAATATTGAAGCTTGAGATGTAAAAACTCACAAATCCTGACTGGCCTTCGCAATCTCACGTTCAAACTTGACCGCCGCCTTTGCAAGTCTGTGAGCACGCTCGGTCTGGTTCTCCGGCTTGTCATCATCGTCATCCCCTCCCCATGGTGGCCACGGCCAAGGAGGCCACACGCTCTCAGCTTGGTTGACGATTGTCGCCTCCAACGAGTCGGCGACCTTGCTACGAAGCTTACTGCCTTCATCTGCAACCGTAACAAGGAGCCGTTCAATTGTATCTTGGTACAAATGCCGAATATCCTCGTCCTCAAAGTACTCTTTCGCTGGAAGCCCAAGCGGTGGCTGATTGAACCAAAGCGAAAGAGTGTTATCAACACCAACGTCACCCTGATAAAAATTGAGTGACGCCGTCCCAACAATGCCAGCCTAGCTCACCTCAATGTTGAATGAAAACAGTGCATCGAGGCCGCGAGAGTGCATAAACGCGATAGCTGCAGTCAAACCCTTGGCTGACACCTTAGTCTTCTCTTGCGCAGTAATTCCAGTGCTCTCTTCGTGTAACAGATGCCTGATGGTGTGGACGAAGTGAAGGAGAGGCTCCATGCCAATTGCATCGAGTTTGTCTTCGTTCAAACACGAATTGTACATGCCGCGAATCTTGCCGAGTAGCTGACCATCATAATCTGTGCTTGCAATGGTGGTCTTTTCCTCAAGTATCTCCCTCAGCACCTGCTGGTTCTGCTTCGCAAGTTCACCGAACTGGCTGACGGATCCCTTGTCCGCAGGAATGGGGTGTTGTTTAAGCCACCCGCCATCTACGATGAAACAGGTAAGCCCATGCCTAAGCTTATGCGGGTGTGACGCACTGGAGAAGTCAAAGAAGGCCTCGCATGGATCATGCGTGGTGTCAAGAGAGGAGAGGATGGCGGCAGAGAGGACAATGCAGTCTGCGTCAAGGCAAGGTGGCTGCGAAAGATGAGCTTGGGTGATATTCTGACATGGTATCATACCTCGCTGGGCGGCTGTGTGGGGCCTGGGGAGGGTGCAGCAGTCGTAGTTGTGTAAGCAGTTGTTGTTGCTGTTAAAGTGACTGTATCACCTGGCTGCCCGCCGAAGCCAGAGTTCAGTTTATGTTGAGCGCCGGCGAAGAGGCCGATGAAAATCTAAAAGCTTGAGATATTTCGAGACGTGGGGTTTATCATGACATACCGAGCTGAGCAGCAGGAAGATGAGGCAAACCACGAGAAGGACTTTGGTCAGAGGCGTTAAGGGCTCCTGCGCGATGCTATTCACGCGTTCCGTAAAGCTCCTATGGCCAGCTTCATGTTCTCCGTGACCGTTCTGGGGACTGTCTGCGTCTGGATCATGCAACAAGGGAGCGGTCTCTGTAGCAGGATAAGCAATGCGCTGAATTTATTGCGCTATATACTGACCCTCGTCGGCGGAAGGCCGCGGCACTCTGTCCGCCATGTTCAAAACGCTGGCTTTCGCTGTCTAGTAGGCTTATAGACAGCAAGAAACCAGATGTGGTGAGAGTAAGTGACAGCAAGCGAGGCTACAGAGTTCATGATGCAATGCTTGCCGGTAACTGCCGGATGGTACGCCACAACATTGAGATACCTGCATTTGTGGATGCTTTCCAGTAGCTTAGCACAAACAGCATACGTATTCACAGATTCCATGGACCAGGCAAGGTTTTGAACACCAGTGGCAAGGGCGGGAATGAGTAGAATGATCCAATCCAACATGACCATCGCGTTCGAACTCGGTCATAGTATTTTGCACGAGCTACAATATGCACGATGGTGGTAGACATAGACGGGTCAGCAATATTTGCACTGGCGCAGGCAAGAATATTCGAAGAGGTCACTGGGAGGAATGGTACATGTACAATATTGAAGCGCCCTATGAGGACATAAAAGCCCTGTACGCGCCAGGGCGCCTTATGACTGTGAGGGAGCTGCTTGTAGTGGGTACGCCTGAGTTTGCTGCGTCTGCGGTCGCTGTGTCGCATCGCGGTCTGCGCTGATCAGCACTAGTCGCGAGGAACAACCGTTTGAACGCACTCATTCTGTTGATCCTGTCGAGATGCTTCTGAGCGCTGTAGTAGAAGTCCACTACATTTGTGTCTTCGACAGTAAAGCTGGGGTCATCTGCCCGTGGTTTCAACTTTGAAAGAACGAGTTGTTGGCTTGTCTGGATCGCTTTATGACTGCGCGCGGCTTGGCGAACATCCTCGACATCGAGGTCTGTCATCTTTAAGAGGGTGGGTGGTCTACGAATCATGGCGGCAAGGCAGGGTATGAGACCAGGTGAAGCAGGTCCTAAGAGTGGTGGCAGTGAAAGCGCACTGCGGCACAGTGGACGAGTGAGTTCAAAAGAACCAAGCCGCGCCGCCGGCAAATCACACGCACACTTTGCTCTTTGTTCATTACCATCACCATCACCACACTTGCGAAAATGGAGGCTATCCTGCGCGTGACCGACACCCTCAAGTCGTTCAGGGTATGTACATGGTGGATGGGGGTTCAAGATGTTCATATGGCCGCAGGAAACACGACTGTCCGCGCTCCGTCCGCCCACTGAATTTTTCGATGTCCAACGCATCTCGCGCCCCGCCGACTTGAACACGGCGACCTCAGTGCGTTTTATTTAGCCGCCTAATTCCAATGCTAACATCATTGCAGAGAATATCGTACAATACTCGCTACTTCTCTGGTAACGTGTCCCAAAACTCGCAGCGTAGACGCACTAATTTGTTAACACATAGGCAACTACCTCCTCATCATCATTATGCTCGCTGTATACGCTGTTATCAGCAGCCCACTCCTTCTCATCGCGCTCCTCTTCCTCGTTGGAGGGTTCTCAGCCATCAACAGATTCGGTGCGCAGTGTCCCAGTTTAGCTCAGTCACACATTCTCACACACCGCAGCACCCGACCCCGTCCAGTTCGGCGACACCACAATCACACAGAAGCACCTTTACACGGCCCTCTTCGTTATTGGCCTCCCCCTTCTCTGGCTCGCATCGCCCGTCATGACTTTCTTCTGGCTTGTGGGCGCGTCCGGCGTTCTCATCCTTGGCCATGCCAGTCTCATCGAGCCCGGCGTTGAGAGCGAATATGCTACTGTTGAAGGCCAAGTCTAATCGCCATTGTCAAGCTATACTCTATTCTATGTGGACATCAGGAAGATGGGACTGTTCGGACTTTATCGCTGGGCATGTACGGCCTTGGATTCGTTCATTCGAGCAATATAATTTCGTATATTTCGGATGGTTATCTCAACATTTGGCGTTTGTAGAGTAAGAGATATAAAAATTATCGGACTCGAACGAACTTGCAGTATCAGACCGCAAGGTCACGGTCAGCGCATCCTCTGGGTTAGAGTAAACCTCGTAATACAACATCGCGCTCACAATGTCTGGCCTAAACTTACTGAACATTCGAACCCTCTGTTGACCGTTGGCAATGGCCATAGTTCAGCGTAAGCCGCATTTTTTATTATGGGTCAGTACCAAGACGACTACTGGAGGCTTCTCAGCATCGCTCAAGGGGAGGTTCAATCTTTGCCTCGAGGATTTAACCGAGGATTCAGTAGCTTCACCAGTGACTAGTGATCGGCCATCCCGAAGCCGGCGTTCATAACCATTTGTAGAAATGAATCTGTCGATTGCGTCTTGCTTTCCGCCATGATCTCCGCCTCCGCTCGTCACAACCACGCTATCGAAAACCACTTTGGACCATCCTCTGACCCAATAGACATTCCAACTTTTGTCGAAAATGCAGCGACTCTCCCGGAACTCGGAGTGAGTTCAACAGAAGAAGACTTTGGGTAATTACACCCTCTTATTCCATTCCATCTTTCTTATCGACATATGGACGATGGTAGGGTTGATGATATATTGGAACCCATATCTGAAGTGTGGAACAAACCTGCACTGTCAGCGTTTCTGGTGAAGAGCCACGAACTGGTTATAGACGAGCTGCACCGACGGACAAAGCCTGGTACGAAGAAAAAGAAGCCAGTCGCAGGCCCCGCTACTGCGGAGAAATCCAGCGCTGTCAAGGAGCTTGAAGGCCACTTGTCAGAAATCAAAATTTCCAGCTACTCGTGAGTGGTGTTTGTTGATGCGTGACCGCGATTTTCCATACATGCCCAAAAGATATCCCATGGATGCAGCGGGCTTTACACGAGCTGTGAAGAACTCGGACTTGAATGCATTGCGGATAGTGGTAAGGCTCCCAGAATAATCGTGGCTGGGTATCTCTGAGGTTCTCCTCCAGAAATCATCTCGTTTGGGCGAGGAAATGGACGATGAAAGTCCGGCCGACGCTATTCTCACTATCACAGTGTATAGCAGGGGAAACAGCGGGCTCTCCAGGATATCACAGCATGCTTTTCTTGATTCGCACACGCTCGGAGACGTTTTCGAAGCTATTCCTTGTGTTCTGAACGACATTCCGCGCAAAGTGACATCGTCTGAGGAGCCACCAAGATATGCTTTCCCACATGAACCTGACCCCATCAGTGGTGTTGCAATGCTGGTTGAAAACACGGTCTATGGGGATGGCATGCACAAGGAAGACTATGCAGAGTACGATGATTTCCATGCGCGTGAGGTCAGGACTCAACTAACTATCCTTCATCTTAGTCGCCTTTGTGCGTTCCTTGAGGCGACAGAACGCATGCCTGAAGAGATAGAAAAATCCCCGACGCCAATATTCGAAGCTAAACTTCGCAATCTTTTACTTCGTCTACACGAGCCATACTGGGTGCTGCACCGAGGAAACTGCGAACATTTTCTCGTCGTCGACCAGATCAGGTATAGTTCAAGTCGCGCTGATACGGAGGGAAATCTTTTGACATCTATGTAGACTCAAGCACGCCTCCGACCCTTGCTCGGGTTACCCGTTGACTCTCCAGCTAACGCCAGTCCAGCTTGACCTGTGCCGCATTTGCGTTCGCCTCCCCGCTACTATTTCGATAGTGGGCGATGAACGCCTCGGTGAGAGCCCGTGTCCCCTTTGTGGGCCATGTGCCAGCGCGATGGGGCCGTCCACAATCAACGCGGGGGTCATCTCCGTTCCGATGGGGAGATACCAAATGGGATGGTAGTACCACTCTCGCACACTGAGACTCGAACGGTCCAGAGCCAGCTTAGCCAAGGTCAGCTGCAACACAATAGAGGGGTACTTTGGGGCCCCGCACTGGGGGAAACGGACATGAGCGGGCGTGCGGAGGTGCTTGGGTTCCGGTGAATGCCCTGGTTGAACCAAGTTGTGCCCTCCCCTGCCGCACGGCATGGGTTACCTGGGCTCAAGCGTGACTTACAATTGTGATATTACACATGAACAATAATATTGGCCCGAAGAAATGCGCGCAAGCGCGTGTCGGATAGCAGAGCGCGCGATAGAGCGGAGTGTAACCTCGTTGCGGCAGCGTGAGAATAGGTCGTGTCTCGCGAGTATGATGACAATGGCGCATTACTGGCGTAAGTGGGGGTAGATAATGGGTAAACACGATTCGGGTTGAAGTTTTACATACGGCGTGTTCGTGCGACCCTGTGCTATACGCAACCCTCGTTGTACGCGTATGTCGCTATGTTGTCGCTAGAGATTAAGAGGTATTTAGTATTGTACACGTACACTTCTAGAATAGTTCATCCCCTGGAGGTCTCCGCGCAATAAACGTGAATAACAGAGCAAGTGCAGAATAAATATATGATAATAAGACGGGCGACAAGACGACGTGCCATGGCCACGGCGCAAGCGTTCCACGAATGATTTTAGGTTGTACTGGCGACAGACTGGCAGGCAAGAGATGAAGAGCTACACAATGGTGAGAATGACAATGCTATAGAAGAGGTAACCATTGTCCTGTGACACGATGAGCAAATAGACAGTCAAGCAAGGGCCAAGCTCACCGATAACGGCACTAGGCAAATCAAAGAGATCGCGACGTATCGAAAAACAGAAGGTTGAAGGCACTGGTGCACCATTAGGCTTGAGTAATACGCAGTGGCTATAAATGCTCTGTGTAGAATTTTCGAAGGCGTGAGAGGCGAAGTTCTCCCAATACTCGACGACCGATTGATTCTCAAACAGCTAAGAAAGTCAGCGATGTACCAAGGAACAGTGGTCATCCGCACTTCGTAAATGTATTTTTTGCGACCGTCCGCGGGAAGCAGATCCTCCATTGACCATTCTGTCAGCATGCAGAATTCAGGAGCTACCAGGCAAATTTCACCCGTGCGACGCCAGACAACTGTGGGCGTGCCGGAGAAAGACATGAGTTTGTCAAGTTCCTTGCCGGATGCATGAGAACTGGGCATAGGATGCGTTCTGCAAAACGTACCAGGAGCGAGCGTTGGAAACACTTTTCAACAAATATTTCATCGTCCACAGAAAGAGGCATTTGCAAGGCGATAAGAGAAGGCCGGAAGATTGCAAGGGCTCTGACGATGCGAAGAATGTCGTTTTTCTCGAATCTAATGCGCTGCCATTAATCACTTTGTCTGTAGGGATCGTAGCAAACATACCTTGAAGGTAAATGCTTCATCAAGAAATGGTATCCCTCAGTGTAGTCATATGGCGCATGGACGCGGTCGTTGATGGATTGCAAACTTGATTTTGGAGAAGGGTCAAGTGCGTCATTGAGCACGTCCCCGAATAGCGTCGGCGAGCGCGCGCGGGCATCAAGCGGATAGCGCGGTTGGAGAGGGTGCAGGGTATCATTGACGAAGTCCTCTGTATCTGTGTCCCGGGAAACCTCACTGAGATCAGGTTGGACAGTATCTGCACTGTGTTTTTGTAGATCTGCCTGGGACTGCTCCTGGTACGGGTAGGTGAGAAATGGGGGGTTGATGGAGAGGGAAGGCGGCCAGAAATCGGGTGGAGGAGTGTTATTTGAGTCTGGCGGACTTGGATTGCCGAGGATTGCGGACAGTATAGAGTATTCGAGATTTGCTGCCTCCGAGCCAAATGGAAAGTTGGGGTCGTAGGACGGAGTGAACATGGGGTCGGGTATAGGGTCGATGGGGGCAGGCTCTGATGGCGGTGGTGGTGGGGGAGGAGGTGCTTGCTGTAGTTGTGGCTGGCTCGCAGGGGGCGAGGGTTTTTGTGCCGTCTTTTGGCTGAGCTCTTCTTCGTCCAACAAGTACTTGGCCTTTTTCCTCACTCCGTCCGTACATGTATCAGCTATACCGCGCTTGATGCATCGCTCGCAAGGTCTTGCTGCAAGGAAGTGAGTAAGACTGAAGAGACAGGAGGAGAAAATGGTAGAAAGCGGTCCAAAAGCCGCGAACATCGTCAATGACGGCGAGAACGATGGGGTAGAGACAAAAATACGTGCCTGTTTGACACGTGAGGTGGGCGCGCTGAGATGAATGTAAGTGTCTCGTCTACGTGAGCTCGAAGTGCAATGTGCATACCTGACAATGTTGGCACTAAAGGCAACGAATGAGCATCAGAAGACGAATCAGGGAGGGATGGGGCCGTGTGGCGTGACCAAGGCACCTTTCTAGGTGTCTCTGGCAGGGAAGGAGGCGGGCCACCAGGGTGGTTCAAGTACAATGAGGATACGCACTGCACGTGTGGCCTTCTTCTTCTTCAACGAGCCATTGCGCACTGGGGGCACGTCGTGTTGGTCGTCCTCTACACCATCTGCACGTTTGCGTTTTGAAGGGCGGTGGTCGAATCCATTGTCTATGGCTGCAGGGTTGACAAATGCAGGCGCGACTGCCATTGCTGAAAGTGAAGGTGCTGGCGCTATGGGGATCATGGTGGTGGTGACGGCAAGAAGTACGTTGAAGTTTGAGGTTGCGTGGTCGCGTCGGTATTGGGTTGATAATCACGTCCAGGTAATATTGACCAGAGAGCAGTGCGACGCTTCAAGCAATGACGATGATGAAGGTAGGAGGGCGAGCAAATTCTACGTCCCCTGGCTCCTGGATCTTCGATCGGGCCGTCTAAAACGTCGGACCGAATCTTGGATTATACTGCTTCCGGATGCCGACGGCCACCCATTCTTGGGAACGTGACCTCGGTCACTATCAGCCACACGATCAAACTCCGACTTGGCCTTGCACCATGAATCCGTTCGCACACGCTACTGAGCTCTCCTCTGCTGCCACTGGCGGTACTATCCTTTCCTACTCTGACTCGTGGTTCACCGATATAAACCACCTGCTTTATGTCGAGCCAGCCCCCTCTCTCAAGGGCCAATTTGGACCCAATGGAGCCCTTTTTTCTGGATGGGAATCTCGTCGCCATAACCCAACTTACGACTGGTGTATCATCAAGCTCGGGACCTCAGGCTCCTTGATTGGCTTCGATGTCGACACTTCCCACTTCAATGGGAATGAAGCACCTGCAGTATCCATCGACGCATTCCTCGGCCCTCCGGACATCTCCCCTACTGAGGATGATCCCCGTGTATGTGTATTCCAATTCTCCCTTGCAGTCTCCTTTCTCAAAATCTGTGTCTCAAGTGGACGCAACTCCTCGCGCGAGTGCCGTGCGGTCCCAACGCGCACCATTACTTTGAGATCGCTCCCTCGACCCCCGTCAATTATGTCAAACTGAATATGTACCCCGATGGCGGCATTGCGCGCTTCCGTGCGTATGGCTCAGTCGTCCCCGTACACCCCGTCGACCCGCTGGAGACATTCGATTTGGCACACGTCTTTGCAGGAGGAGCAGTCCTCGGGACATCTGACCAACATTTCGGTGTTGGTTCCAACCTGATCTTGCCTGGCCGTGGCAAAGATATGGGTGATGGCTGGGAGACCAAGAGAAGTCGGGAACCAGGCCATTGCGATTGGGCGCTCATACAGCTGTAGGTGTCTATTTCCGCACTCCTTTTCCACGCGGCTAACGCTCCTTCAGCGGGAAGCAGGGCTATTTGCAGTACATCGAAATTGACACTGCCCACTTCAAAGGCAACTTTCCGGAGAGTTGCGAAGTACTCGCCGCTACGGATATCAGTGCGGACAAATGGACAGAGATACTACCCCGCACAAAGCTGGGACCCCACAGACAGCATTATTTCTTGCTCCAGAACGTTCGGGATGCGGCCTATACGCATGTCAAGATAATTATCCATCCGGACGGAGGCATAAAGCGGATTCGGATCTTCGGGACGCTCGAGCAGTCCGACAATTTTGTCTTACCTGCAGACGTACCTAATATCGCGCCTGTCATCGATACTGCTCAAACCCCGATCGTGGGCATGCATCTTCCAATCCTCCCACTCACGCCTGAGGCATTCGCCCCCTTCGGGCAGGTTATCGCAGCGTATCGTGACCATGGTGCCGCGCCAAAGGGGACCAAGATCACCCCAGCGAACTTTGGCTCGGCGTCCAAGTTCCACAAGCTAAGCCTCTTGGATTCGGATTACCCTGCTGAATCAGGCGCGACGACTGGTCTTTCCGTCTACCACTGCAAACCCACCGATTTGTTCCAGCTCACCCATATGGAGCGTCATGCGCACACAAACCAAGCATTCATTCCCATGAGTGGCCAAGGTCGCGGGTACTTGGTGGTCGTTGCTCAGACTGGCTCCGATGGAAAACCGGACGTCAAGACGCTTCGTGCTTTCAAAGCGTCCCCATCTCAAGGAATTGTTTACAAGAAGGCGCTTTGGCACCAGCCTATGACTGTACTTGACGAGATGGACTTCACTTGCGTGGAGACACAGGTCGGCGACGGAAGCATTGCGGATTGCGAAATTCTTGCGTTGGAGAGTCCAGTAGAGTTGAAATTATAGAATTACACATACACACCATCCACAGACTGACATATCTAGAGTACGCTATCTTGTAGACATTAGCATCATAGATGTTGTAGGAACGGCTTTGGCATACCCTTTGATTTTGTACTTCATCTCCTCATGCGAAGCACCTCTCGCCAGATATCGTCTTTCACAGATACGGCGTCCAAATCATCTGCTTCCACACACCTCCGCCACTGGCTCAGATCCTCACCTTCCACATTCAGCGCCCCAACAATGTTAGACAGGTATCCGAGGTCAGACGCCAGCTGTGCGGCACCTCGGGGAGTAAGGTCCTGAATAGAGGGTAGTACCTGCAGAGTGAGGTGCAGAAGGAATGTCCGGCCGAAGGAGCTCAACCATGCGCCAGATATCGCTTCGCGATCCACCGCCTGCTTGGACCCCGCAGACACAGACTGCCGCCGCGCGTGTCCCATTGGTGCTGGCGTCGACGGTTCGGTTGAAGCTGCTTGCGCATGCGGAAGGGTGTCCAAACTGAACGCCAGTGCATCGTCGTCCCCGTACCCTTCGAATAGGCGTGGTAAGTTCAACAAGCCCTCCGCGACGCGCTTCATGTTATCGCTGGGGTCAAGTGAAAAGCTAGGGATATGAAGTTTGACTTCTTTTGGATTTGCTGATGGTTTGACCTCGTCCACAGCCGTCCATAGGGGCAAAGACGCATATCCTTCAAGTGCTTTGATGAGGGGAGAGAGTATCGTATGCTGTAGAGCGTCCTGGCAGGTGCGCGCACACTCAGATATTGCAGATCGCGCTTCGAGCAAGAGCGGTTCTGGTTGCCCTGGACGTTGAGGCTCGAGCAGAGTCTGAAGCTCCGCAGATTGCAGGACCGACTGTTCGAGGTGCCGCAGGGAGGCGGACATGGCAAAGGTCTGTGGGTCTTCCCTCGCCAACCGGAAAGAAGTCGATATGTGGGTTATGTTGACGCGTAGTTTGGACTCGAACGAAAGCAATCGCTCGTGTACACTTCTTGCGGAAGATAAAAGGTGAAGAGACAGCTGGAAGACTGCCCAGTCCGCAGAAGTATAGTCCAGTCCTGCATTCTCCTCATCCTCTGGCTCATCGGGAGATATATGTGCTGATGGCTGTAGTTGAGCATGCATCTCTCGCCGCCACATATCCATGAAGGACTTGAAGAAAGAGTCAAGCGCCTGGACAAGACCCACGGCAGCATATCCATGAGTGAACGCCATGCAACGGTTCATACTCTCTTCTGCAGCACCGAACGCGTCCACGGCCCGTTCGCGTAGTAGGCGTGCTACATCTTGCTTTCCAGGCCGACTCGTGTCAAGCGTGACAGTGGCCATCAGGGTGTTGTCCAGAAAGCGCCGTTCGAGCGAGGCGTAGTCGACTTGGAATTCAAGGAAAGGTTGGAAAAGCTCCTGCTCCCATTCCGACAGAGAGGCTAGCTTCGACGATATGGTGTGAGTGCTAGAGGATGCACGTACCGGTGCCGAGCGCCATGACATAGACATACGGATGGATTTGCGTCGACGGGGTGCGGGCGGCGAGACAGCAGTATCTTCGGACGAAGACGAAAGCTTCATTTTTTCCATTATGTTCTGCACAGACCGCGCGAAATCTTCAGTTGTCTTGAAGAGAGTAATGAGTTCTTGAAGGACTGCATCTCCATAATGATTGGATACTGTGGATAGGCGGTGCGAAATGGAAGGCTGGAGGCCTGATAGCGCGGACAGAAGGAATGCCGAAAATGACACAAGGGGGTCGGGGAAAATCTCGGGCATGACATTGCGTTCATGGTGAAGCACAGTGAGGCACTGTTCGTAGAATTTGGGCAAGAAATCGGCAAACAATATGACACCCTCATCCTCGTCGCAATCTTTCAGGCGCGTAGATTGCCATAGTGTAGCCAGCGGCGCTTTCCTGGAACCGTTATAGTAGTTGCGGAATTCCGACTCGCGCTGAATGTCGGAGAAGATGGCGAAGTAGTCCTTGCATGCTGGAAGATCCTGGATGTTGATGGCAGATACCAGTGCAGAGCTAAGGGATGCTTCCAACTGGTTTTGTAGACTGGTCATCAGGGACCGGCGGGGGTCATACTCGGGGGTGTTTTGGAAAACGACCATGCTACGGCTGGCCTCAGATAGACGGGCGGCAGCTTTTGCGTACTGTTGATCCCCGAGCAGCCCTGTGACCTCCATTTCCAACGTGCTCCAGCTTTCTGCCTCCCTCAGCACGTCGCGCGCGGCTTCCATATTCGTCTTGATCTTGTCCAGCGTGCGAAGGTGGTCAAGTGTCTCCTTCATTGGGTCTGGGACGACGGCCACGGCGCGATTACAGACATGGCGGAGCGCGCTTTGCAATGTTGAAGCACCGTCGTTCATGAAATGTAGGTCGTAGGTGAGTCGGGGCACGCTGCGGGCAACATCATCAATGGTGCGCTCGAGTTGGCTTGACGTGTCCTCGGCGGCGATGTCAAGAGAGGCGAGGAGTTGCACGATGCTTTGGTCGAGTTCGGACACATCGGAGTCGATAGGAAGAGTGTCGTTGACCCAGGCGACGATATCATCATATTCGCCCAGCGATTCGAGAGACGAAGCCATGAATTGATCGGAATGATGACAGCCACGGTCACGTTGGCTGCAAGTCAAGTTGAACCGAAATCAAATTTGGGGAAATCCGATTCCATAGCATTCAAGCTGTCCTCAGCGGTCTACAGGCGTTTGTTATGGACTTAGGGAACACTAACAACGCGCGTTTTCTCAAAAGCTCAAGCTGAGTTTGAGATGAACTACACGTGCCGAACATTGATTACCGTAAGCCATCAATTAAAGGCAACTTGCCTTCGTCCATCAAGCAGAAGGGCCGACACGTTCTTTTCCTGTATTTTTGTGAGTAGAGTTTTTGTTCGCCTGTATGACGGACGACTGTCCACTGGGTCCGTGAGCATCAATGATTCGCACAAGTGAACACGCGCTCGGAACCAACCTCTCGCGATCATCACGTCCAGGTCACTTATATCTTTGTTTTCCGGTCAGGCCTGCGTATTGCAACCAACAAAGAGCTCTTGGACAGGAGGAGCGTGCTATATAACGTGTGTACTTATCTCTGGGGCTGATAACCGACAATTGCTCACCATGCTGCTCGTAGTAACTACTCCGCCGAGGAACGCGAAGAAGAGAAAATTACAGTTCGTTGACCCCGACACCCCGACGCCGACCATGTCCAAACTACTCAGTCTCCCTTCTCTTCGAATGCGGCGGTCGTCAAAATCGGTTACCCCAGATGATAGCGAACTTGAACAATCGTTCGCGTCGACGTCGCTCAATTCCCCACCGCTGACTGCCCGCGAAATTGCGTTCAGCCCCGACCGAGGCGAACCAATGGACATCTCGCCTGCCCCCTTACCAAGCCGGTCTTTATTTGGTAAAACGCTAGGACGACCCCGCGCGTCCACCACGAGCACAGGCCGCCTTTTCCATGACGTCAGCAACCAATCCACCAAACCTGCATACGAGCACGGGACCGCGAACTCGACATCGAACAAACGCATCCAGCGCCAGGCCATTCCGTTGGAATGGATGGCCTCAGCCCCAGAGCCTGCGAACGAAGAGGTGCCACACAGTCCAATTACATTTCAGCTGACAGGATTCTCACATCATCTACAGTCCACGACCGACATTCTCCAGAGCGACGATGCAATGGACGTTGACACTTCCTCCTTTCTCGATTGTGCGCCTTCGCCTATGAGCGCCAGATCTCCGTACCCTGTCATGCCCCGCACCGCTGCGCCCACAGTGACCACCTTCTCCAATCTATTCTACGAGACGTCGTCGCCAAATGCCAGCTTTCAAAGCCCACCTCCCAGGATGCCCAGGAAACGGCGCTCACTTTCGCCGGAACGGAGTCCAGGGTTCAGCGAGATGTCTTCTCCCGGGGATTTACCCATATCCCCATCCGACCTTGCTTTACAGCGCGCGCAAAACAAGCCGTCTCTCCTTGGGTTGGGGCGTCCCTCAGACGCGTCAAAACGCCCGCGCAGGCCTGTTCTATCTGCTCTCATACAGCCCACCGGCCCCAGCCATCCAATCCATTCTGCATACCCAACAACAGAGCGCCCGGCTGACGAGCCTCTTCAACCAGCCAAACGCTTACCGGCCAGACGCGCCTTCTCCGCCATGATCCCAGCCAACAACCTTCTCTCAGATGATTCTTCGTTCGAGGGCCAGGACTCTTCGCCAGCCGCAGCCTACATGAACCGCAATCAGGCCAGGACACTTCGACGCTGCGATGGCACCGACAACTTCAAGACCAATGCACCTTCGCCTTTGCGGAATGAGAGTCCTATCACCAGTCCAAGGCGACCATTGCCTGGCTTCGCAGACCAGGAAGAGGCAGGAAAGATCCTTCCTTGCCACCGTGTCTCTCAAGATGGTCTTATGCGGATATCTGCCCAGACAGTGCGTTCACGTCTAGCGCCATGTTGATTGCCTTGCTAATATCCCGATAGCTCAATGACGTTTTGGACGGTGTCTACGATAGCAAGATGGTCTCTTTCCAGATCGTCGACTGTCGTTTCCAGTACGAGTATGCAGGAGGACATATCGCTGGTGCTCTGAACGTCAATACGCAAGCCGAGTTGGAGCCACTGTTGTTCGGCGCAGTCAAGCCAAAACCCTCAGTTAGCGGGGACTCGTGCGGCAAGACTGTGCTGATCTTCCATTGCGAGTTCAGCGCCGTCCGTGCACCCACTTTGTGCGTCTTAGTCCATTCCGTCGTTTGTTTGCCTTCTAACTGTCTTGTAGCGCAAAGCATCTCCGTGCAAAGGACCGCTCGGTCAACACTCACCTTTACCCGAAGATCCACTATCCTGAGGTCTACATTCTCGAGGGCGGTTACTGCAACTACTTCAAGACATCGAGCCATCGCTGTGAACCGCGGGCGTACGTTACGATGGACGATCCCGAACACGCTGTAGCAAGACGGGAAGACATTGACCAGTTCAGGAAGAACAAGTTTGGCCGTCATCGTTCGTATACCTATGGCGACCTTATGCAGAACAAGATGTCTTCCTCGAGTAATAACTCATTCCAAGCGAAGGGTGGGTCGAAACGAACGTCGGCGCCGACGAATTTGTTTGCAGCGGCGACCAATGCACGTCGTGCGAGTGGCTTGGTAACACTGGCAGAGTCGAGTCCATCCCGCGATACGGACGATGGTGATACAGACGTGGATATTGGAGACAGCCCGTGTCCGCCCCCGCCTCCGAGGAAGCGCATGTCGCTTGCGCGTGCGGAAACGTATGTGTTCTAGGCGAAGCAGTCCTGAAAGAGAGGTGGGCAAGCGCTGTACACACGCCATTGACGACTATGCCGCCCCATGGCCACGAAACAACTATGATTCGTATTGTTTTTTTGCTTTCGTCCATCTGAACCCATTTAATACTGTATTTATGCTTGCGCCTCTGTCGGCGATGCTTTCCGTCGATATCTCTCTCATCTTACCGTGGTGTTTCTATACCATATTCCAGGCTCACCTGTGTAACGATTCGCCGTCTCGCACCTCTGTCGAATGTCGAATCGCAAGCACCTCCATCGCTCTCGCACTGCTTCATCTGTACATATACATATTCAAGATCGATAGATACCGTTACGTCGAATAATGCCTGATGTAGGCTCACTCACGAACAGCGAAGATCACTGTGACCAGTGTATTTATGACCTTTGAATACCATTTCTTGCAACTCCCACGGCGTGATTGAGTAACCCTACTTGTTTTGGACTCTACCACTCGTATTTCCTTTCATGCCCGACCACAACTCAGACGGCCGCTGCGTCTCAGTATCAACCCTCAGTCTAGTTCTGCGAGTAGTGTCTCCTTCTAGGACGGCGGTGGTGACAGAGCCAATGGAACTTGGTCAGTCAAAGATTTAAATGAACATATTTGATTAACCTAGCCAAAGGAATTGGGAGGCCACAGAAAGCTGGAAGGAGGGCACGTACATTGATCAACAACTCAAGCCACACACCCTCAATGTCGGGCACATTTTCCAGTCCAACTGGCTCTCCCTGAATACCAACCTCCCGTGTCACACGAAGGACCTCCGAAGTCAGTGCGCGCAGTCGAAGCACCATACCATTGACGGTATTCTTCATATCAAGAAGTTCACCACGGGCGTCTATTTCAATCAATCGCGATAGGTCTCCTCGTGCTACAGCCTTGGTGACCTCTGCGACGCAGCGAACTTGTAGGG
The DNA here is from genome assembly GCA_000934385.1 of Cylindrobasidium torrendii FP15055 ss-10. Lineage (NCBI taxonomy): Eukaryota > Fungi > Basidiomycota > Agaricomycetes > Agaricales > Physalacriaceae > Cylindrobasidium > Cylindrobasidium torrendii. Next base: position 389,800 of record KN880431.1, read on the forward strand.
TCAGATCAGCGGCCAATTTGTTAACAACATTGGTCAGTTCGAGCCAAGTGCCTTCCACCCTAGGGAGATGGGCCTGGCCACCAAGTATGCCTTGAGTACCAACTTCGAGAGAGACGCTGGTAACCTCCTGCGCAAACTGTCCTAGTCTGTCAACCTGAATGGATACTTCAGCTGACCTTCCAGACAATGGGATTCCGACTGACCATACTGTTGACAGCAGCTTTGAGGTTGCTCATGGCGTCGGAATGGACCTCTATGGTAATCTTCTTGCTCAAGTCTCCAATAGCGACAGAGTTGCAAACGCGGGCTACGTCCTGGACTTGCGTTTTGAGGAGCTCAAGTTCGTCTGTCGCAGTTAGACCACGCTCCGCGGCTATAATAGCAGACGATTAGAGAACAAGAACTTGATGTGAAGCAGGGAACAGACTCTTGCTATCCCTCGTGGCCGGTGCGCCGCAGTGGGAGCAGACTTCATGGTCGATGCGCGGACTGGCGGGGGCAGATATTGTGCTGGCCTGAGAGAGAGGGTTGGAGGGTGCAAGGCGAGTGTCGCGCACTGCCAGGTCTGGGGATTCGGATTTGGGGGCTGGTGCCCCTTCGCTCAACATCGTCGCGGCGTTGGCGTCCGTGGCCTGCTCAGTTTGACTGATCAATGGTGTTTCTATGCCTTTCGAGCGGAACGCATCTTCAGCCGCCTTTAAACGCGCGAACAACGTTGAGAGATTGCGCTGGATTGTCTCTGTCTTCGACGATGTCGGTCCATTGTAAAGCGCCAGAGGTGAGCTCAAAGGAGCTGATAGCGCCGTGCAAAGGTAGGCAAAAAATGGATGCTCCTCAGTGCTCATGTCCATCGTGGAGGCTTGCAGCATCTTCGTTGTCGCCTATCATCATGCATCAAGGAGGCCTGGCGGCCTTTGCCGTGAGAAGCCACTCCCCATTGGAGAGCTGGTACGGTAGTGTTGAATGCGTTTGTACAATGCGTTTCAATCACTGCTACCACTGCTACCATCGGTGGAATGCAATCACTTTGAACCTTGCAATGTGCATATCGTGCCGGGATTCCATGGATTATTCGTATTTGTTGCTTGTCGCCTGTACATTCGTAGAAATTAGAGCTAAGTTCATGTCATTGCCAGGTTCAAGCCATGATTGTCATTTTGGACGCGGTCCGATACCCGGCACCGTGGCGCAATGGCTCTCGGGCCAAGCATCCGTAAACACGACTTCTCCATTCCACCATGTTGGCTCTCCTGTCGCTCGGCCTCCTGGCCTTGCAGCCTGTCCTTGGAATCAACATCTATCTGAATCCAGCGCCCATTGTCCCACGCTCCTCATTGTCGCCAGCCGACGCAAGTGCTGTACTTTCCCGCCACCTTGGACTCGAATCGTTTGAGCCCTTTCGCGATGGTTCGGCCGCCATTCACGACGGAGCGGACTTTGTCGGGCTAGGGTCCCAGAAATCTTATCTTTTAACATTGGAAGAGAGTGATGCAGAAGGTGTGTAGTCCAAACGGAACACGAACCCCTCACTAAAGATGACTACTGTACAGTTATTGTGCCCCACTACCTCCAGCCGTCATTCACTCTCCCGTCGCCCCCAGTCGACTCGCTTTACTCGGTGGTTTCTACATATCTTAACCGTGCCAAGCACGCATATACGTCCATATTTGAAGGAGTTCCTTCGCACGGCCATTACTCAAGCTCTAGTCGGCTGAGCGCCTTCCTCGACGAGTCTCACGAATCGGAATTCTCCGCAATCGACCTGTCCGGACTTGCCACTCTCAGGCAGAAGTACGGCGCAAACAGCAAACAATTCCAGGATGCTGTGGCTACCATTCGCGAATTCGTCCACAACATCGCCGAGAAGGATTGTAGCTTAGCAATTCTGAGCTATGCACCACCAGCGACCCTCTCACACTCCAAGCGCCAGGCCGCCAGCCAGCAACCGCTACCCCCGGACCATGCTCCACCCCAGCAACCCATTGGTTCTGTGTCGACCTGTTTCGACAGCGAGGATGCCTGCAGCGACGCGACAGATTCATGCTCAGGTCGCGGACAGTGTCTTCAGGCATCGAAGGCGGGAAAGACGTGCTTCGTCTGCGCTTGCGCGGCATCCAAGAGTGGGAGTGGTGACAAGACCAAAACCGAGTACTGGGTTGGTGATGCTTGTGAACGCAAGGATGTTAGCAGGTGGGCTCTTGTTTGACGCGGACAGGATACTAGACTAACGTCCTCTAGCTCTTTTGTCCTGATCGTTGGAACAGTGCTCGTCCTTCTGTTGGTTGTAGTCGGGTCCATTTCTCTCCTTACCTCGGCAGGCTCGCAGGAGCTTCCATCCACCTTGCTGGGGAGTGCTGTTCACGCCAAGAAGGATTGATAAATGGACAGAATGGGTGTTGTAATCGTAGCCCTTGTGTTGCATAAGTTTGATACCAAACCGGGCTAGGAATGATCGAGTTGGTGTTCTTCCCTCACAGCCATCTCCGCACGTCGATGGCACACTACCACTTGGGAAGCTGGAATTTGCCTGTATCTTTGAATGGGTTAAAAGCTGGTTCAGAGATGATTTCACATGTTTGGCCTTCTGTCCGTTCATGAATGTTGGGTGCAGTCCTTAGGAATTCGATTCAGCAATGACGAATGAATATATGCCTACCAATAGCTGAATGTGACGCAGGCATCAAGATAGCGCCCAATGTTGAAAAGGATGACCGGGAGAATTCATTCGGCAAGGCGAAATGTGCTACAAACTACAAGCAACCAGAGTATTTTGTAAGTCATGCATAAAAGGATTGAATTTTTCCTGACCATGGTTGTTTTCACGGGGTGTTTTACTTGTGCATTGTAAGCAAGATGGTGCTCAAGCCTCACATCCTAGGTCCAGCTGTACAGAACTCCTATTGCAATCTCGTTTACCTCGCGCCTATGAGAGGTGCTGTCAACGTATGTAGACCAAAGGGTCCCAACACAATGCCCGACGATATTCCATAGCCCATCCCTCAGAGGTTTAATTCTGCGCGTCCCTCGTCGAGCTGTTGCTTTGCTCACCGTAAGCATCCTGGGCTAGCTTCTCTAAGGACGACGTCTATGCCAACAGTGATAGTGTGCTAGGTTGTTCGTGTTGCATAAAGAGATGTGTCGGGGACACTGGTTGTATGTAGTATACAAGAACAGTGACTCGTGCCCGACCCATTGGGGCAGTCAATAATCCCAAAGGATGAGTACTGAATAATATACTAAAGTGGAGATGTCATGGAGAAGTCGGGAAATACTATTGAAAGGGACAGAATGATACCAAAGTCCATGGATATACGGTCAACACCCCCTTACGCAAAATGTTCGAATGTACACACTCAATACCCGCCAGCAGGAGGATAGCCCCCACCTTGTTGACGCCTACCCCCGTAGCCCTGGAACAGTGTTAGTCAGTGTGCTGAGCCCTGTGAGCAAATCCTCACCTGTTGTTGATACATCTGGCCTCCACTGAGACCACCGACCAGCGATGGCGCTGCCGGGCGATTGTAACCACCTACAAAGTGGTTAGTGATAGATTTTGGAGACAAGAGAACATTGAATCCGGACGTACTCTGTCCGTGGTAGTTGCTGCCATCCTCATAGTCGTCCTGGCCTGCCAAAAGCGGATCCTTGACCTCCCAAACGGCTTGCTTGTTTCCGACCGAGAATTCGAGATCCTCTTTCTGTGAGAGATATCAACAAACAGAAGCTATCGCTGCTATGTTACGCACCGTAATACTGTCCCAGTACTTATACACCATCATCACAGCCAGAAGGACGCACAGCTCGGAGAAGAACAATCCATCGATATAGTGCTTGACAGCGTCGCAAATTGTGGAGCTGAATGCAAAGAGGATAACCATGCCAATGACCCAGAAGCTAATGCCGAAGATAATGTCGCCAATTGGCCAACGGTCTTCAAGTGTGCGGAAGACAAGGACAAGCTGGGAAATGACATATACGGCGACGCAAATGAGAGGCCAGAGAATGTAGATGACCCATAGCGGTACTGTCGACGAGTATGACATGCCGGCAATCCCCTGGAAAGTCGCGATGCCGAGGAAAAATCCAACACCGAAGACAACGAGGCAGGCAAGGCGGAGACTCCACAAGGACTTCGGGGTGCCGTCCTCTGCCCATTGGAAGCCAACAAATGCATTTACGAGAAGACAGCAATGTGTGGATGCAACCATTCCGACATAGATGGCCGAAAACCACTGGAAAGCGGTGTTAGATGCGGGCATGGGCCATAGTCTGCCGCCCACTCACCTTATATGCCGCATTTGAGGTCGGAATGATGCCAGAGTCCAGGAACAAAGCGAGGAGTTGGATGAAGGCGTACATCCAGAAAAACATGACGATTTCTTTGCGGCCAACCGCGGTATACTTGGAACGGATATGGAGGATCATGATGGCAGTCATGAGGATGGCGACGATGTGAATAAAGAATGTCGCTGAGGCGGATGCTCAGTGTGGGCTGACAGCGAGGAACGGATACGACGTACAAGGTTGGAATATCAATGTTCCCCCAATGTCCACATTTCTGCTATAACAAGCCGGTACAATGCCTTGCTCCGTCCCCACGAGCGGGCAGACAACCAGCGCGGCTGTGTCGCATATCGCGTCGAATTTGCCGAACTCTAGGCCCATTCTGGCAAGTTTTTAATGGTAACAGCAAGAGTCCCGAGCCAGGGCAGAAGAAAGTACGAGAGCGTGGGACGCTGAAATGAAAAGAGAGCAATGGTGTGGTGGAGACGGTGTGACGCAGGTTGCATGGCGATGGAGGCATCGGCCAGTGGCTGTGTATCCTAGCTTGGTTGAGCGTGCTAAAGCCTCGGTTTCCTTTTCCCTTCATACGCCACACCGTTTGCCTATGGCTAGTTCAACTCACAGTTCTGAAGGCATATCAGACGGGGAGAATGATCCTGAAATTCTTGACGCCAATGCCGATGCCAGCGATCCAGAATTCAACGACGACAACCTATTAGCAGAACACCCAACTCCCTCAGCACCTCCCATAAAACGGCCGAGAGGACGTCCAAGAGGCAGTGGACGCGGTGGTTCGACAGCCGTTGGTACATCTACGCGTGGAAAGGCGCGTGGAAGAGGTCGCGGTCGCGGTCGCGGTAGAGGCGGCGCTCGTCCACCCCGTGGTTCAGGCGACGAGGGGTCCGACAACGAAGAAGATGCAGCAGCATACGCCAGTAATATTGGTGGCAAATACTACCGCAAAATCAATGGGGAATCATACGCAGTGGATGGCGATGAACTGGTTACTCCAGATGACCCAAAAGGCGAACAAAAGATAGATAAGTGGGGCAATCTACTGGGAGGTACGAACGCGTTCTGCTATTCGTAAACATCTCTTTGAAGTCTCACAGGCCGACAATTCAAGTCCCAAACTTTCCTGCTCCCAAACCGCCATCCTGACCGAATGTACATGCTCGCCATCGACGCGGCGCGTAGCTCAGGATTCCGCGATTCCCTGTACTACTTCCGCCGAAATCCACTGGGCCTCAAATTGACGGCAACTCATGCTGAAAAAGACTACCTCATCGCAGAGGGAAAGCTGGGCACACATCTCAAGACACGCAGTGTAACATTTATTGCTGCTCGTAGCGCGTTCAAACTCCATGGGTCCAAAATGCTTCTTAGTACGCGTTCTCTCGGTCTCAATTTCGTTTGTTGACGAGTCAACTCCAGATGGAAAGTGGGTAACCGATGATTACTACGAGGACAAGGCCCGGGCCGAGTGTCTTGAACGTGGTATCGAGCCAGGCGAACCGGTGGGCGAGCTAGCTGACCCACGAGCCGTTCAACATCAGCCCACCGAAACCTCTACGACTGACAGGTCCGTCACACAAGGGGGCGGCGGTTCATTGGGAATGTATCGCTCAGGTGGACCCACAACCATCTTTGGTGGCACCGGCTTAGGGCCATTTAGTGACGGTCCTCTGAACGCCGTTCGGAAGAGCATTTTGACGCGAGACGGACTCACTGAGGAGAACTGGATGGCGATGATGGCACAAAGAACTCTGGAAAGTAACATTGAATGGTCTCTTTTGCGGAACAAGGCTCTTCGAGCACATGCTGGGCAAACGGAAGACGGAGGCGAAGGTGGCGCTGTGGGCATGTACGAACCTCATTCAGGACTGGTCTTCTGTACGTGTGCATGTCTTTCCGCACAGGCTATGTCTAATGAGCTGTTCATAGATCGAGACGACACACAGCCTACCCGCAGTCGTATGGAGAACGTCGCCGAGGACTCGCGCACGATAATCGGAGGGTCAAAGGCTGGCAATCAGGCTTGGGGGTTGGCATACGTCGATACGGTTATGGAGTTCTTGCCAAATCCTGCTGATGGAGAACGAGAACGACTGCTGAAGGAGAGCGAGGGCTAAATATATGACTGCATTCTTTAACTTACACTCGAACAATTGTAAGCACATCCGCTCCAATATGGTGGCTCCTCGTATCCCGAGCGTCTGGCCTGATTTTGGGGGCCTGAGGCCCGCATGGCTTACATGGGTGGCAGTTGAACGTTGAGCAACTGAAAGAAATCTCATAACTACAGAGTAACTCAAATCAAAGCGAAAGGTCAAAGTCATGTGACGCTTCTGCCTGCTGATCGAGACTGATTCATGAACGACTCGGATGCCGAAGCAGAGCGTAAGAACCTCCGAGTGATATCATTCTCAACCTTGTCAATTTACACTCGAGAATTGGCCAAGGCCGTTTTCCTCAACCTCGAACTACCTTACATGCACGATCCATTCATTAGAGAAAGCCCGGGAGATGCTCCTGCCCAGAAGAAACGACGTCTGCCCGGTGCGTGCGATGCATGTAAGCGCAAGAAAAGTACGCATATAGCCCCTTCCACATCTTTAGCCCTCTAACACAGAACTAGTCAAATGTATGTGTTTTCTCCTGTGAAGCAAAGCTGGCCTTAACCTGAATTGCTATTATGCAGGCGACAGTGCAATGAAACCGGATGGCCACTGCTCTAATTGTATTCAGTATGGACAGGTGTGTACACACGGGGAACCTATAAAGGTGCGCACTATAGTTCATCCCTTGTTAGACTTACTCATTATCCTCCAGAAGCGGGGTCCGAAGTCCAGGTAACGATCCACCGGACAGTGCTCTATTGCGACCGACAACACTAACGGCCATGATTGTCAAGCTATGTCACCGAACTCGAGGACCGCGTCCGAAATTTAGAGTCCATGTTGGCGGAGGTGCGTTGCCCGCATACCCGTTGGCCACTCTAACTCAAGTACTCCAGTTAAACCCATCAGCGTTTACCAATGAAGAACAGAAATCACCAAGCTCCTCTGCTTCACCCAGCTCGCAAGGCGCAGACTTCCATGAGCAATACATCACTAGGACGGACTCCATAGTGGATTTGGGTTCAAGTGGTTCCGCCCACGTCTCACTTGCCCAGCCAGCAACTGGTGGAGGTAGCCCTGCCCAGGATTTTGACCATAACGCTCTCACCGAGCATCTCAAAAGGATGAAGCTCACGGGAAAACGATTCTTCGGGCATTCAAGCGCTTTCGCTATGGCCAAGAATGCAATGGAAATGCGGGCGGATTATACAGGAGAAGCGCGGCATGCCTCTATCTCCAACCATTCGCAATATTGGCAGTTGCAACCGGTGCGTGGCATTGGTTTCATTCCATGGCCACTCTTTAACGTTTCGCTCACAGTGGGAAGAACTATCGCGCATAGAATCCACACCGAAATACGAATATCCACCTCAAGACCTTCTCGACAGTCTTGTCACTATCTGGTTCACCGAATTCCATACATATACGCCCATATTTCACCGCGCATCGTTCGAAGACGAGATCAGAAACGGCCTGCATCTAGTCAACCCCAAATTTGGCGCCCTTGTGCTGCTAGTTTGTGCATGCGCATCGAAATCAAGCGAAGACCCGCGGGTGCTAGTTGACGGCGAGACATCATGGCTATCTGCGGGATGGAAATATTATTCCCAGACGCAGATTGTCAAGAATACAGTGTTTGACGCACCAGACATTCTTGACCTACAATTTTGTGTTGTGCGTAGAAATAACGCCCCGCCTTCACACGGCTGATTTGACACTCATAGCTGGCTACCATGTACAGCCTTAGTACCTCTGCACCGCAGACGTCTTGGACCATGTCCGGACTGGGCCTGCGCTTCATGATTGAAATAGGTTGTCATCGGCGGCAGACTACAGGGAAGACTGTTATGTTCGAGGATGAAATGTGTCGACGCCTTTTCTGGTAGGATTTGTTTCGGATACCCAATATTCTCATCCATTCACTACTGGCAGGACTCTCCTTGAATACGAGCGAGTCATTTGCTTATTCCTTGGACGACCCTCGTATATCCGAGATGAGGAGTCAGGCAATTGTTCATGTCTATCTGGAAAAAAAAACTAATACCTCTATAGCTTCGATGTGGAACCCTGTACAGAATGTGACGATGAATACTGGGAGATTGGGCCAAATGGAGAGCTCTCGTTCCATCAACCCCCGGATCGTCGTGCGAGGATGGTATTTTTCAACCAGAAAACGAAGGTGCTCGAGATACTTGGGACCGTTATGCGGTCGCTCTACGCCGTTAAAAAACCGACATTCTTTGGACTGAACGAGGTCGAGAAAGATCAGCGCATTGTCAGCGATCTGGATTCGGCACTGAACAACTGGGCGGACTCCGTGCCAGATTACCGTACGTCCTCTATCCTGTCATCTCTCCGCTACTCATGAGAAACAACAAGTGCGGTGGGACCCTAATTCTCAACAATATCGTTCGGAGTCAGCATGCCTGTATTGTATCTATTATCTTACTCAGATTGCCCTCCATCGGCCATTCATTCACACGCATTCGCCGCTTTCCTTCTCGTCACTAGCGATATGTACAAACGCAGCGCGCGCAAGCAGTCACATCATTGACCAAGAGGGGGCAGTGGGCAGCGTGTACCAAATAACCACGGTGAGCTTCTCTCATACATAGTAAGCATCTTTCTGACAATGCAGGAGACTGCATGCTTTACCTCTGGCGTTATTCTTTCCATGAACATCTGGAGCAGTAAGCGATCAGGATTGAACTTGAATACGCAGAAGGACCTACAAGATATCAACCGATGCCTATCCATTCTTAAGTCTAGGTCTGCGATTTGGAATACGTCGGGCAGGATGTGGTCTGTTGTTCCTTTCCCCGACTACCAGGGATTCCTTTGATACCTTCGACAGGTCCATGTTAAGCACGATCTCAGCTTTTGCTGACACTGTCCCTTCATCCGATACTCCGTCGCGAAAGAGAGCAAGGGACGACAACGATACCTCAACAGAGTCGTCCAAGCCGCTCTCATGTAACGCTGTGTACCATCCCTATGTAACCCCTTCGTCGCTTCAACAAACCAGTGATGTGCAAACTGGGAATGTCAATGCATTGTCATTAGAGGTCCCGCGGTCATTCGACTACGCCGACCCTCTTGGAAATGCCTCGGATATCGATGGGATGGACCTCAACCAGTTTAGTATGGATGCCATTGATATATGGTCCAGTGCACCTGAGTCCTTTGTGTACGTAGCATCATCTCTGCTTGGATGTGGTCTTGACGACAAACATTTTGGGTAGCTGGCAGGATTGGAATGCATATTTAACGGAAGCCGGTATGGCGATGCCTTTGAGAGAGGACCCGATGACACAACGGACGGACGTTCCAGGACATAATAGTCAATTCTCAAATACATAATGATATACTCAAGTAAATCTCGTATGATAATAGAAACACCAAATGTAAGCACACTATCCTCTACGCTAGCATCGTGTACCTATTTCGTATATTTTGTGAACAGGGCATCGAGGCCGAGGTGATCGTTTCGCGGCACGTGCCACATGTCCACATTATCCTTTAGCTAACTTGAGCTCTCCCACGACCATCATGCCTAAGAGCTTTGCAGTACTTCCAGAAGGCGAGCCGGGTTGGATTTGGCCGAATTCATGCTCAAACATCATGCAGGCCTTTTACAGGCCATTGAAGCTTCAAATGACAGTACACTGCGTTTAGTTCGCCTCTTGCATCCACGTACCGGTCCGTACGCGTTTGCTGAGAGACACGATGTCCCTCAATGTTTGAATAGATGTACCCGCGCTCTTTCAAATTTCCGGAGAAAATGGGGGCACAATTCTAGAGCTGCAAGCAGTTGCACCTCCCAGTCAAAGGTCATGGATTTTGGACCAAGAAATAATATCAGGTACGTGCCTACTTTCTACAGCGACTAGCTGATTTCAGAACATGCTTTAGATGGAAAGATGTTGATTTTGACCCCCGTGGACCCAGCCTTCCTTGTTATACCCCTCCTGCAATTGATACCCGTACGCGTCCTTCACGAACCGACGCGTTCTGGACGTTGAAATAATTAGGCTGGCCGAAATACCAACTTTCGTGGAGCAGATGATTTATTCGAAGACTTTACGACGCGTTTGAAGGACTTGGAGGCCACCGACGATGATATGTGTGAGGCATATACGACCCTTTTTGGGATGACATGCATGGAGACAGCACTGAAGATGCTGTGTGAAACCAAAGGTGCGTCGAAAGCATCGTAGTCTTCTTGGAAAGGTGCTCAATCACCGCAGAACTCGATGCAGAGCTTACGGTCTATCGATATTCATCCACCAGGATAATACAGTACCTCCGGACGAAGGTCGCTCATATATGTCGATCCTCCCAAAACTCTGACATGTCACGCTCGATAACACGCAAATTTGCGACAGAAGGCTTGTTTGAAGAAGGGTATGAAGAGGTGTTGGCGGGTGCGTCTGCTACTGGGGCCCATTCAATCCACATTGCCTAAATTCATTCTGTAGTGGCACGAACCCGGATGTCTTGCGAATTTGTCGCGCATTACCTCGCTCCCCAGACTGAGAAAGAGCTTCTGTCAACTTACAAGTAAGCATTGGTTGCTCTCCTTGCTGTAGTTTCTGATGCCTTTTGTAGCTTCAAGGAGCTGGACGTACATATGGATCACTTGGCCGCGGACGAGGCCGCTCGAATTGCAGCAACAACTACCACAAAGAAAGGCAAGAAGAGTGAAGCTTCTACAGAGGACAAGAAGAGGAAAGCACCCAAGGGGTCGAAAGGTGTTGACCAGTTAAAAAAAGCGAACACCAAAGGCATGTCGAAGATTTCATCTTTCTTCCAAAAGAAATAGCAAACTACATCACTTGCTGCAATAAAGTTGGATTTAGATGGACCATATTGCCTCCGTTGGAGATCGGACACGCATATAGAGACCAGTCACGAGATCGTGGAACGCAGACACGACTATAACTGCCTTTGTGCGTGTTTGTTTGCCAGGACTGCAACTCTTCCTACTACCATCAAGCACCGAGATGGCCGCCATGACCAAATCTTACGTCGACCGCGCTACCCAAACCGACCTCCAAATCTCTTCTTCTAGCGAATCGCCTTTATCCGACGCTCAGTCTATGCCTGAATCCGCGATTCTGTCGACGATTGTGACGGATGCCGAACTAGAGCTGCCCCGCCGTCTGCGAAAGCCTCGCCTTGGCCATAACGTCCCGTCGACGCTGGCGAACGTTTTTGCTAGTCGCATCGTATCGCTCCCAGAGACCATCCCGCCAACCCGCATCAAGTCGACTCGCGTTGTCTCTCTCGCCGATCCCAAGGAAGCCGCCGTGACGTCCACCAACAGCGACAGTGACGGGTCTTTTTCGAATGAATCTAGCTTGTCTATGGATACGTCTCATGTGTCGACTACTTCCAGTGCTCAGTCTCGCCGCTCTCGCCTGAGCTACTCGACTGGCCCGCGCACGCCATCCCCGCCTTGTTCGCCCGAATCTGTTCTGATCATCGGCAATGACAATGCAACATCGCCCTTCTTCAAGGGGCCGGCTAGGCTTGTAAAAGATGGAGATGGTGTGCCAATTGTCTCCTTTTCCCCTGCATTAAATTCACTTTTCGCTAGGCTGGATGTCGTGGACCGATTCCCCGCCAAAGCCGATCCCTGCTCTGCACGGTCCTTCGTCACTCCCGTACGCTCGCTGTCCATCGTAGGTCTTGGTCCCATTCTTTGCGCTGATGCTCACATTCTATAGCGGTGCGGAGGGTACAATTGTCGAGACTGAGGACCTATCCCGCGTTGTATGGGGCCTCAATAACAACTCGCAGAGCACGCAAGGTAGCGCCGCGCAGGCCCGCAAGATGGATGCACCCATTAAGCCGAACCATGTCACCACGAGGAGCAACGCAAACACAGTGCATAATGAACCCCTCCGTCACGCATTCTCAACGCATCGCTCTCGGCCTTCCATCGACCTCAATGTTGGCCTAGGTCTCGTATTTGACGACGAACGGACATTTTGCGCTCCTAACGTACATGATCAACCTTTCTCTCGCCACTTGGAGAACCATCTTTCCCAGAGCCCTCACATCTTCATCGACTCTCGCGAATACCCCGGTCGTACTTCTCAGGTTATCATTCCTAATGCCCCCCGCCTTTCAGCGTTGGATATCGCCCACCAGTATCAGCTCAAAAATCGACTTCGCGACGTTCCTCTCACTCCTCCCGACTCTACTGAGCCCCAATGGGAGCAGACCCCGCACTTTACACAGGCGGCCTTTCCTGGTGATAATCACTTTGATATGCATGCGAACGCTAATGCCGGTCAATACACTGAATCTCTGCACTTCAATCAGCTGCCACCTATTATCGCTGACGAGTCAGAAGAACTACGCAAATTCGTCTACGAGCAGATCATGTCCCCGCGCTCTACCGACATCATCAACATTGCGCAGCTGCAGCGCGACTTCGCTCAACGGCATGCGCCCTCCCAAGCCCATCGCGCATACGAGCCAGATAACCTCTTTGAACGACAATCCTCTGGTCACCACCATCTCCTTCCAACCCCAGAGGGCACGCCCAACTCCAATCCTCAACTTTCGACACCAGCTTCACCTGAGCAGTCCATCCGCCAGCCACGCTCCGTTCCCTTCGCCCGCCTGATGCAGAGGAGGCTATCGTCTGTGCCCGAGGAGGATCCCGAGATTTCGAAGAATTCCCCACAATCGTCTGCGATGCATAACTCGGTCAATCGTCTCACAAAGAGCACGGGCAGCCGGGGCAGCGAGGCAGCCTATATCAGAAAAAGGGAATTGGCAAAGCCACCCCGTCTGCAGCACATCCATACGCGAGGGCCTGCCGAAGTGTTCGGGGAGAACGAGAGCGGTGGCTGGGGACGCGCTGGACGCTAAACTTTGATCCAGATTGATTATTTTCTCCACTAGATGACCAGGAATTCACTCACGTATACCCTCATTGGCTCAGGCTGACTAATTCGACATTCAGGAGGATTCTATGTATCGCTACAATAAACCTGTACCGTATAAACAAGGTCGCCGATTTCTATTTCATGTCGATAGTTCTTCGTGTTGATTGTGCCACATCGTGCAGCGTCTGCCTAGTGATTCAGCGTCTATATCCTCCATCATCACTCTTGTTGGATTGAGCAGTAGTCTAGGGCCTCCCGAAACGTCTTGGGATGGCTATTCAGAGTTAGCCGCCGTCTGCCTCAGAGCTTTTCACATACCAGCCAGTTGACGTTGCGGGTGTCGCTACCTAAAGGCTTGCCTTGCGTTGCAAAGGATGTCCAGTACAATCGCATGTCTTCGAAAAGGGAAGTGTCTTCCATCCGCTGATATGTGTCGGTTTCCTCGGTAGAGAACATGGCCTGAAGCTCATAATGATGCATGTCTCCCAGCCATGGGTTATCGTAGTGGTATTGGTAGGATGTGATGTTGTGCTGGGCGGCGCTCCCTGTGATGAGCCCGGCGGTGCATATAAAACGCATGTCGCCATACATCTCCTGCGCCAAAAGGTTGTACGAGGAATTGACGCCTCCTTTCGAGACGGGTGGATACAGTGCTGTCGCGTTGAGAAAGGTGGACGTGGTGAAGCCTCCGTATTGGCCGTTGATGAAGCTGTATACGGTGTATGCGTCGGCGCCTGTTCGAGTGGTGTTTCCGATTGGGTCTGTGAGGCGCTCGGCCCAACCTTTGCCTTCGTGGGTGTTGGAGCTAGGGTGAATGAAGAGGTTAGTGAACCGACTTAGATGCGAGGGGGCTTTGGGCTCACCCGAAGAACATCGGCACTTTGACGAAGTTTCCCGAACGGAATGCTTCGACAGGGCGCTCGATGATTAATTTTCCGTCGACGAGAGGTGTGAATCGAAATATGGTCAATCCTGAGTATGCGATAGCAGTAGCGTTTCCAGCATAGATGAGGGCTTCGACGCTTGCATTGCGAAGACAGGGCATCAGGTCTGTATTTGCAGAGGGACTCAACACCTCGCATCCTCTGCATAACGGTTGTTTGAACACGATCACATGACGCATGAACGCAAGTGCTTACGCCAAACTAGCGAATCTCCGGAAAACCTCATCCGGCACGGTGTCGTTGTATCGGGGCATAGATGAGAGCGCAGGGCTATCTCCCATAGCCTGGCTGAAGAGGCCTTCGTTGTCTCCTCCATTAGCGATGAGCTGTGGAGGGCACACACATGATGAGATGAGATGTCAGCGGATCGATGAGGCGAGCTAGTACCTGCAACATGACCATAGCAGACCCTGCAGACTGTCCCCATATCGTAACACGGCTTTTGTTGAAGTTGAGCATAATGCTAGGAACGTTTTTGAAATGAGCGAACGCACCTCGGGTCGCCGCCGAAGGATGAGATGTATCGCTGAACCCATTTCAGTGAAGCCCGCTGGTTGGATGTGAGCGATTGGAGGGGCAACTTCCAGAGGAACGGACCTGGTCGAAGAGGCCTGCATTAGCAACTCCATCTGCCCCTAGAGCTGCACCGCCTATTGCAGGAAGTCAGCTTTAATGGGGTAGTCCAAAATGCGACGGAAACGCACCAAGGAATCCGAACTGTCCCAGCCTGTAGTTGAAGGTGACGAATATGAATGGCATCTTTGAGGACGCCATAAGCCATTCTGGAGGCGCGGTACGCGAGCTCCCGCTCTGAAATCCGCCACCATGATAATAAACCAAAACTGGGAGATTCGTCGCGTTCGTCCAGCTCGGAACGTATATCTGAGAAGACCAAGTGGTTAGCTATCGGTACCTGCATGTTCGAACACTGTCATAAAGGGCGTACATTTCCATGTAAGCAATCCTCGGACTGTGTTATTGGGATAGAAGCGTTGGCCCGCTTCGTCGCAATGCACTGAGGGCCGAACTATGGCAAAAATAGAGTCGTCAGAGTTGTGAAGATGTTAGATAGCTGCGAAGCGTACCTCGAAGGCATTCACAGTACCGAGCTGGGAGGTGGGCGGCGTCACTGGTTCCCTCCATCGTAGGTCGCCAACTGGAGGGTCGGCATAGGGTACGCCGCGATATGCGATGATTCCAGACGAGTCGTTGTAGGATCCAACAAACGTCCCGTCTATGTGGATGGGGTGAAATAAGCAAGAAACTTGAGGTTTTGCAAGAAATATGCCCACAGTCGAGGGAGATGGGGCGTGCAGGTGTATAACAGACAGTGCCATCACTGGTGCTGAGAGCTACGCCTCCGAACAACGACACAACCAGCAGATAAATTGTAAGCATCAATGAAGCCGCAACAGTTCGGAGAAGAATGGGTTGGATGAGAGAGACCGAAGGAGGTGAAGGAATATTTGCTGGCCAGGATTCGCATCTTATATACTTTTCTTCAGACTCATCCGCGAGTCGCGGTGATAAGAGGTCAAGTAACGTTCTGAGAGATTTAGACATCACGCGGCTACTGTTCAACAAGCTTTAGTATCCCCGTGACGAGAATTGAGATTACGACCTGTAAGTAGTTACCGTGCTGTTATTGCCTTTTTTGAGCTTATCAACTCTATTTTGCTGGCATTCTCGCAACATACCTGCTCTCCGATGTCAAGCTCTTGCACCAACGGGGCCAAGATAAAGTGCGACTAGAATCCTTCGTGGCTTCCGAGTCGCCCGTTGCAAGTAGTAGTCCGCTGTATTGGAGGCTTAATTATTCTGCAGTGAATATTAGCTAGGAGACGTACAGTCCAGCCCGTCGAACCCAATATTTTCGATCAACTTCCCCATGCCTTCCGAACAGCCCTCATGCCATAGTGGCATTGGCAACAGTTCGACCTCTCGAAGCGTCTCTGAGAGCGCGAGCCCTCGGACGAACCTTCATACTACGCGGGAAGTAGGTTGCTGTTCCCTAGGTGTCTCAGACTCCCAGGCGTTCAGAACGACCACTGTGCAACCTTCGCCGGGCATTCAAGTTCATCCCATATCTCCCTTGGCGTTTGCGGGTCAGTCGTGTATTAAGGGGCGGGAGGAACGTATAGAATAGTCTTGAGTATTTCAAAGCGGTTGTCGAGCGGAACGGGACGCCGCGGAAGGGATCTGGGCGACTTCTCTGCGGGCAACGTCGACAAGAGCAGCAGTAGCGACTTCGCGGATAACCCAACTGCACCTCGAAATGAACGGAATTCAAGTAGAAAAACCTCATCCGGGTGTGACGGTTACACGGAACCCATAACCGCGATAACAGCCGGTCGAAAAAGTCATGTTGAATTCCATTGTGATTGGTAATGCCGCATCGGCCGAGTTGTCGGAATCAAAACGATCTCTAATGTCTTTTAATATTCCAGAGCGCTGACAAGGTGATAAATAACAAACTATACAACAGCTAAAAATCTATACGAGCTAAATATACAGGGAACTTATGCACTTAAATCAACGAGTTGGTCTCAAGCAGCAATATTATGCCTAAAAGCAAGGTTAGTGAATTAGCTTAGTGATGCAAATTGGATACGCACTGTGAACAATCTCGGGAACGCTTTGCGACGTAGTGTCCACAGTGAGGTCCGTCGACGTTGGGTTCTCATAGGGCTGGTCAACACCAGGAAGGCCCTTAAGGGCTCCGCTGCGCGCTGATGCATACACCCCTCTCCTGTCGGTCTTCTCGCAGTGCTCCAAAGGCGTCGAGACATGGATGCTGAAGAAGTTGCCGCCAGGACCACCGAGGTGAGAAACAGTGTCCTTAACCGCTTGCCGTGCGTTGTCTTCCGGCGCGATGGGCGCGACAATGACGGCGGCACCTGCGCGCGCGAGCTCAGCAGCGACGGCGGCGGTGTTCTCGAGGTTCTTGGTACGTTCCTCGGGTGTCAAGCTGACTTCGGAAGAGTCGAGACCGATACCCTCTCCAATGAAGAGGGAGACGCTGCGTCCACCCTGTTCGTTGAGTGATATTTGGAGAGCCTTGGCGATTTTGTCCTTGCCCGAGTTGTACAGGCCGTTGAGGAAAAGAACAAAGCCTTGCTTGGTGCGGGGTGGGTAGCTCTCACGAAGGGTCTTGACGACAGCGCTAGATGACGGTCAGAAAATTCAGAGACAGTTCGTGTGACATGGACTCACTCGTAGCTGAACCAGTCGGGAATGGGAGCACCAGTGCGCAGACGGCGGCGAAGCTCGGTACCAGAGATATCGAGGGTCTGAACACCTTTGGGAACTTCGTCGATGGGCTGGTACTCGTCGGTGGAGGGAAGGTAGGTCATCATCTGGAAAGGAACCATCTCGATCTGGAGCTCATCGCGATATTTGGTAACAAGGTCCTGTGCGTCGTAGGGGCCGTAGAAGTCCTTGCCCGCAGAGTTCTTTCCCGGGCCGGCATGGTCGCGTCCGACGATGAAGTGGGTTGCACCAAAGTTCTTGCGGATGATAGCGTGCCAGACTGCCTCACGGGGGCCGGCCATGCGCATAGCGAGAGGGAGGAGGGCGAGTTGACCCATGCCATTGGGGTACTTGGCCATGATGGCTTCGTAGACACGGACGCGAGTGTAGTGGTCGACATCGCCAGGCTTTGTCAATCCAACAACGGGGTGGATGAGGACGTTTGCTTGGTGTTGGCGGGCAGCGCGGACAGTGAGCTCACGGTGGGCGCGGTGCATGGGGTTGCGTGTCTGGAAAGCGACAACCTTGCGCCATGCGAGCTTCTTGAAGTGGGCACGGAGCTCCGAAGGGGTGTAACGGAGGGCAACATAATCGAAGTGTGTTGGGGCTTGGATGACCTGGACATTGCCTCCAACGTAGAATTCCTTGACGCGCTTGCGGAGGTAGGAGACAGAGGGATGGGCGGGATCATCGGCGCCGAACACTTGGACGGCCTCCTTGACGAGGTCGGGCTTGTAGATGTCGTCCACTAAAATACAATGTTCAAAAATGGGGGCCAAGGATAACAACGAGCACACGCACCAGTAATGATAGCAAGAGCTTCATCATCACGAGGGTCACGCAGAGCTATCCGGGCACCAGGGGCAATGGAGAGGGTATCGACATCGGCTTTTGATACATCGAGAGTAACAGGGATGGGGAAGAGGGTTCCATTTGCAAGGCGGAGGTCGTCAACGACACTAAAATCAGGTTAGAAGAGGTTACTGGATTGAAAACGAAAACGCACTTTTTGTAGTCCTTCTCATTCAAGAAACCCTCAAGCGGGCTGAAGCCGCCATTGATGATGAGCTCGAGATCGCAGAGTTGGCGCTATTTATTTTATCAGTACCGAAGAACTTGCACGCCGAAGAAGATGCAAACCTCAGTGAGGACGATGCTCGATAACGTCTCTGCCTCAGTCTTCAGCTTCTGGGAGATGGGTGCATCGCGAAGGACGAGATCCTTTTGACTCTGTTAGCCAAATTGGCAAACAGAGTACACATTCTCGTACCTTGAGAACACCACCGTGGGGAGCGTTGGCCATTTTGATGTTATGAGAGGAGGAGGGTATAGATGTGTGCGGAGAAGGGGGAGGGGAAGAAAATATGCCATTTTCTCTAATGCCAAGGGTGTATATAAAGATCCTGTCGATTGTTCACAATCACGCCATCATGTTAAACCCGGCCCAAGTTGAGTGAGTAAAGCCGCCGTGCGCCTCGTAAGCAGGATCCTTTATAAGGTGTGTTCGTCGCCTGAATTGGACCGCATGCATATTCGGCAATCCATCGTCTGGACTGTTGGCGGAGCACAGTGGACGAAGCGGCGCGCTTCAAATTGGAGGCTCAATCACAAAATATCAAACCAATCGGATATTGCGGCCGAACCCAAGGGCAACTTGAGCAGGTCAAGACTTTGCTGAGCCCTGGTCGTTGACATTTCACCGTCCAAGTGGCAGCCCGCCCAAAGCTTGGCCGAAATGGCGCTATACTCACCAGTCCAGCTTCACTAGCAAGACATTCCATAAATGGTGCTACAGTGTCCAAGTAGACCTAAAAGTCTATATTACGACCCCCGAGAGATAATGCAAATAATTATACAAATGCTGCGTCCCGCTGCTGTACTGTACACTCCCAAACCCTCAAGCTCTTGCAGGACTAGTCCAATATCCACACGTCAATCGGGCTTAGCGACGACTTGACGCTGAGATGACCCTCATTGGGGTTCCATCCTTCTGTCCGTTTGCCCCATCCAAGCCAGCCAGCCGTCCGGCTGCGTGATGTAGTCTGGTACATGTAATTTCTGTACAAAACCTGCCCCGACGAGGCATCCTGAAGCTTGGTCATGGGGCCCTCATGCAAGGTAGCCACCGCCAGCTTGGTGGATAGATCAAACGTGCCAGAAAACTTGTTGTCCAGCCTTATTGTCGAGGCAGCCTGGTTATTCGTGACCTGGAGCTCAAGCGGTGAGGCAGGTGTGAAAGCATCGTGTTCAACCCCGATGGATATCGGCGCGTTGAAGGTTTTCGCCGTACCAATGAAGTTGAATGGCATATCTGTCGATGCCGTCACTTGAAGGGTCATGTTAACATCTATTTCGCTGCACAAGGGTTAGCCGGCTTTGAAAGATGGTAGCAGGACGACCACGCACCTGTTGCCAGTATCTAGCGAAAAGTATGTAGGATGCTTCCGGCCCGCGCCTTGCACAAGCGTTATGTTCCCGTGGATCGGGCTGAGAATGGGTCAGAATGAACAAAGCTGTATGCCGACATATTGCGCAGCGCACCCTCCGACAGTGTCCAGGCTCAACTGCTCGGTCGCGTTGAAAGTACCAAAGATGCCCCCTAGCGCATTTTTAATGGCTATTTTCGGGGAAGAAATACCCTGTGGACGTTGTCTGAGACTGCGGATCGATATTTGGGATTTGGGATTTCAAGGGAACACACCTCTACATGTATCGCTTCAGACGCACCCTCCAAGCTAAACTTGTCCACTTTAACGTATTCCCTCATGTCTCCAACTACTTGAGTGAACATCGGCAGATAGCTCTCCAGTGCGGTCAAAGAAATGGGGGATTGGGGAAACAGGGCATAGATGTTTAAAGAGAGGGTGTCACTAGCGAGGTTCGAAGGCACCTGTTAAAATGTCAGGCCCGGCGCGGTAGAGAGGGAGAGCGGATACGTACGTAGACCGTGAGCCCTCTGCTGGCGCCTTCATCGTGGAAGCAAACATATGTCCGCGATCGGACTTCGGGCGCCGTCGCCTCCAAGGATACTTTGAAGACAACGTCGGTAGCAGCGGCGTCGGGGTTGATGCCCATAGTCACATTCCCCGTTAGTCCTGCGCTCTCTGTGATTTCCGTAGATGCATTGGATCGAATGATGAGTGAGCCGTATGGGTCGAAAGAATGGGATGTGCTGCGCCAGATGTCAGCGTCGTTCAAATACTTCATTACGGTCTCGTCGCGTACGCTGCGGTGTATAGCTTATATGATATTGTGTCTTGACTGTCTTCCCAGTTATTGCAGGCCCCCGAGTTGAGTGCGTGGTCGCCCACAGCGAGATTTTGCGTGTGCAAAGATGAGGAGTCGTCCGTTACTGAGGAGCCCCATGGCGGTGGCCGACCTTCATGCTTGTGCTTCAGTCTCTGCAATCAAAATCAGAAGTCGCACGGGGTTGTCAAAGACTATCCGCACCAATACAAGCAAGGGAATGCCTATTGCCGCTGAGAGCACGATGTACACAACGAAGGCATAGAGCATTGCCTTCCAGAATCTACGGTCTTTCCTCCATGATGTCGGTACCGTAGGCCGCGAGAGAGAGGGTAAGACAAATTGTGTCTGGGATGCCTGTGCTTGAGAAGTCGCGTAGTCAGGTAGCGGGGACGATGAGCAGCCAAGCGCGGGGTCGGGGGCGCGTAGTGTCGGACCAGCCGGGTCATATTTCGTTTGCTGGGGCTCGTCGAGTATGATCATCTTGAATCAGTACTCATCGACGGAGAAAGAGAGCGGCAGAGCCTTGCAGCAACTAGTACTGACGATGGCTGTGCCCAATCAAAGAGTGGATTCCACAGAAATCGAGTGTATAGGCCTGCGAGTAAAAGGGCTAGTAGCGACCAGCAGCAAAAGTTTGAGGGAGTGGGAGGGATAAGAAGGACGGGTGAACAGTCTCGGACGGTGACTGTTAACGAAAAGCTACGAAAAGAAGCGTTACGATACGCGTGACAGTCAGGTCCGACCTATCGCACCTCATGCACTGCTTTTCAGCTGGCCTCTAACAGACCTCTACACATCTGGTGCATATGGACACTACTAAAGGAATCGCTCACACTCGCTCCTAGCAATTGAGCATAGTATTTGGGAAGAATCGCAATCATTCCAGTGTATAGGTAGGTACAGTGAGCATTATCAAAATTACAAAATGGTCCTTTCAGTTAGCTGAACCGTCTCTCCCAGTGTCAGAACCCCTCAGGCCTTGACAAAGAGCTCGGTGAACTTGTCAACGGGCAGCTTAGAGAACTCAGTCAAATCCGCAGTGACAGTCGACAGAATTCTATACGATATTGTTAATTCGGTTGACGACATTGGATGGGATACGCACTGCTTCTGCTGAGCCTCATCGAAGTGGTGGGAGATGTGCCTCTTGAACTTGTTCAAGAGAAGAGGTGTTCCCTCCTCGCGCCTGCGCTTGTGGCCGACAGGGTATTCAACCTGGACCTCCTCGAGGACCGTGCCGTCGTTGAGCTCGACCAACAGGGAGTTGCCAATCGAACGCTTCTCGGGATCATGGTAATCGACGCTGAAGGCCTTGTCTTCAACACAGTGGATCTTGGCACGAAGAGCATCAATCCTGGGGTCCGCCGCGGACTTGTCGGTGTAGCTCTCTGAAGTGAGCTCGCCGAAGATGAGAGGGTAGGCAACCATGTAGTTGATATCGTGGCTAGTTTGTATACGTTAGACGGGAAGCATCGCGAGGTAAATTGCCACTCACTCTCTGTCAGCGAAGTTATCAAGAGGACCCTTCTTGTCAATGATACGGATGGCAGCCTCTTGCGTGCGAATGCGAATGCTCTTGATATCCTCAGACGTCTTGCCCAAAGCTTTCAACTTGCTGTGGACGATGTGGGCCGCCTCGACGGCAGTTTGAGCATGGAACTCAGCAGGGTACGAGATCTTGAAGAGAACATTCTCCATGATATACGATGTGAAAGGGCGCTGGAACTCGAAAGGCTTGCCCTTGAACAGGACATCATAGAATCCCCATGTCTTCGCTGTCAGAACGGATGGGAGACCCTTCTCTCCCTTCTTGACCAAGAGAGCAAGGTTGACAGCGCGCGCGCAAGCATCACCGGCCGCCCAAGACTTGCGGGGACCGGTGTTCGGTGCATGGCGGTAGGTGCGAAGAGATTGGCCATCAACCCAAGCCTGGGAAATGGCATCCACGGTTTGTTCGCGGCTAAGACCAAGCATTTTGGACACCACTGCGGTCGACGCGACCTTGACGAGAACGACGTGATCGAGACCGACGCGGTTGAAGGAGTTGAGAAGGGCAAGGCCACCCTGAATTTCGTGGGCTTTGACCATGCCCTCGAGGAGGTCCTTGACCGTGAATTTCTGTCCCTGGCGCGTCAAATGGTCGGCGACGGCGAGGATGGCACCCAAGTTGTCGGAGGGATGTCCCCCTGGGAGGTGTGTAAGAAAGACTGGTCAAAGACTGAGCCAAAAGACCTCACATTCGGCAGCAAGGAAGCAGTCGTTGAAATCGAGCCAGCGAATGATAGTGCCAATGTTAAACGCGCCCCGGATGGGATCCAGTTGATAGTTAGTACCCGGTACCTTGGTCCCTTGAGATACGTCAGAACAAGGCGGGGAAGGTTGCGGGGAAGCGGGGTGATTGATGAGCACGCACCGTTGGGGACAATAGTACCCTCCACCACGGGTCCTGCATGAAGGTAAGTGCATCATCCTATGCAATCCAGATAGATTGTACAAACCGAGCAGTTTGGTGCACTCCGGGAAACGGAGGCCCTCCAGTCCACAGCCTATAGTATCGATCAAACAGAGACTGGCGGTCTTCATCGCCAGCCCAGTAGCCGGAATTTCATAATCATGGACATAATCCGCAATATCCTATTGTTTATTGTCAGTGGTGAAACTGTGGGACGCTCGTGTGACGCGCCTGAAGGACCTTGTCCGCTGGTGGACGGATGGTAGACTCTCCTGCAGACGACGACATTGTGCGGACACGGAGCGGCGATGTGGGCGGAATGGATTGACCAAGACCAGTTGAAGCGGCGCGAGAGGATACGGCGGCAGCAGCGATGGCGAATGACCTGCTAGAAGGCTTTGTGGAACGCGCAAGTGGGCGGAGGAGAACAGGTCGTGACGCGCGTCCAAGCATGCTAGTGGTCGTGACAGGACACCAGGCGTTGTTCAACGCTTTATAGTTCCTCACGCCGAACTCGGAGCTTCTTGCGATCATGTCATCTGACGGGTGCGCGTAGAAGGTTTTATTGGCGTCCGGTAAAGAAGTCGACATTTCCCGGTGGAGGCATGTTTTAGCGGTACGCAGACCTTTCACGACGCGTTGGAAAATACGAACTTTGACTGCCATGAGGAAACTTATGTACTACTCAGTGACAGTGAACGAGTGTTTATCGTCCTCTCTGAGTTTTGACCAGGCAGACAATCTTTCGACCACCCTCATGTTCAACCGCTGTCGACAATCGCATCACAGTTCGCAGAAGAAAGTGGCACAACTACATAGAGTAAATACAAAAGACCCAACTGTTAGCGTTTACGGCGACATTCGCATCTTCTTTGCCTCCCCGCTGCTATGCTCGGCCTCTTTACGTTTCTTCGTCGCCAAGAAGTGAAGGTACGTCGTACTGTGCTTGGGTCTGGCAGGACGCGGCGCATATGAAGGCGGCGCAGCGAACCAGAACACCTCGTTCGTCTCAGGATCGCGGTCGAAATGTCGTGCTGACACCAAATCAGACGAGCAACAATTGGGCAATGGTTGACTTACCCAAATCCCCAGATATCTTTTCGATATTCCCTACAGCATTACTTGCAGCCAGACTCGACGGAATAGTGCTGACACCATTCCCAACAGACACGTTCTTGGTTGCCTTCTTCGCGCCTCTTGATTTCTTCTGAGTGGTACCTAGCACCAACCCTCCCGGAAATCGGCCAGAGTCCTTCGTCGACTTGCCTTTGCCTTGAGCCAGGAATGGACTGTCCACTTCTCGCAAACACAGCTCCTGCTCAAAGATAAAATAAGGAGCGGCAGCGCGCGCAAGCTCTGGTTTAGACAAAGCCGCTGCCCAGTCTGGTATATCGCGGAATTCGCGAGCCTCGGGATCGTACTGTTGATCGCAGGTGTACGTTGGAGTGTCGGGGTACCAGTAAGGCGCTCGAGGGCGCCCTCGCATGTATTGTGCGGAGGGCAGAATATGGATCTTCTCGATAATGTCAGGCAGAGGATGTTCAACAAAGTCATCTGCCAGCACAAGAATTAGCGTACAATGGGTGCCATGACTGCAAAATGACTTACCTGTCAGGAAGACTTCGTTCTCGAGGAACTTGCGGTCAGAGGTATGGAAAGTCTACGCCGGTGTGAGCAGAGAATCAGCTAGCTATAGCGAACGCACTTGTTCTGGCCGGAAGTACCATTTCACGGTAACACCTTGTTGCCCCTGTGCCGACGAACTGCATAGGGTCAGCGAACATCGATGAACGTATGAAGGCGACTTACGAAGTGTTCTCCCAGCATTTCCAGACTTGAGCCACGATTGGGCGACAGGTATCGTTCGCGTTGGCCAAATGTACAAAGTCGCCAACATGAACATTCCACCCCTTATAACACACTTCGTCCACAAAAATGCGGTCCTGCTGGGGCATAGTTTTGTGTGTGATGGTGTTTGGAACCATAATGTGCGCTGTACCGGGACCAGCGGGGAGCCCAGCGAAACCAATGGTTGACGCGTAATGAGAGCCGGTAGGAGGAGGGAAATGGTCACTAGTAAGGGCCTGATATAGCCGTTGGAGGAGAAGAATTTGACCATAGAAGTCTGATCCAATGTCATACCACCGACGAGCCTTGAGGAAGTATGAAGCCATATCTCGGTCGAAGTCTTGTGCCGTAGCATAATCTTGGGCCTTCGCTCGTTGTTCAATAATCTTGAGGGACAGCGGGGTGTTGAATGGCAATTTCGTGAATGCGTCCGGAGCTTCTGGTACAGACTCTAGAACTGGAGCATACCGATTTCCAATAACATCCTTGTGGGATTTGATGGAATGGACAACATCGACAAACGATCCCTAGAGACTGTTTAATGGTGAATATCGCATTGGAAGGCAACTGACAGTTCCGTGCCACCATCCACCCTCGCCGAAGCCACTCCATTTGGGCAAGCTGCTGTCGAGAAGAAGAACAATCTCTTCGCTGATTTTCTCAGCAATTGGCCGGTCGTCTGTGTCAGTGAAAACGTCAATTTCAGGTTCCGTCGATATCTTCATTGTCGGTTGAGCCACAGGACGTATAGGTGTTGGTGCGGTCATAGTCGCTGGAGCGGGAGATAACACAGTTGGAATGGATCTTGCCAATGAAGGCTGCACGGGGGTCGGAGGTGGCATGAAATTGGACTCGCTGGCTGTGGTCGCCGTTCGTCCAGCCTTCTGTGGGGCGGTAGGAGGCGGGGAGAATGAGCGTGGTTGTGGAAGGGCGCCGTACCGACGCCATTCGTTGTCGAGGTCTGTCTTGTGATGCCTCAGGATATTGTATGCACTCCAACGATGAGCATACCTTGAGCATGCTTGCATCGGTCCAAATAGTGCTCCCAGATTGATTAAAGAACATGGCGTTGTAGAATACTGTGGCAAGGTCGTTGTAGACATCCAGAGGGTCTTCGTAGCGTTGCGCGTGAAGGTTTGCTCGTATACCATTTAAACAGCGAGGGTTGGGTATGCTCTGTCGGGCAAATGTGAGATTGTTCGTTTCTCACCATAAGTTGACAGGATACCTCATAGTATTCAGGATACGCCTCTGCATCCACCAAGTCCATGAAGACAGCAGCAATCAATCTTTTGCGGCTTTGCTTGCTCTCCAGCGTGCGCATGATGGCCTCAATAAGTTCCTTTTGAGAGTATGTGACCGGCATTTCGGGTGCCGCGAGTCTTCAACGTCGTCGAGGCGCGAGGTTGTGTGCGAACAGAATGGAAGGAGATGGCAGGCAATAACTCAAAGTGTCGATCGCGTCGCGTCGATGACATGCTTACGTACATGCGCCGTCCAATTCCCATCAGCACGATGCTCTCATGGGCAACTGCAACTCAAACACCAATAAAGTACACGAAATCCGATCCTCGCCATCTACTTATGCTTCTGCTGTCAACCTGCTCTACTGTTCTAGCCGTGTTCCCAATGAAACTAACCGTGCCATTTCTGAACAGCTGGGACGGACGACGACAGTTTCAGCTTCCGGAGCCCTTGCACCTACTGGGGCTCAGACGTATAACGAGCTTACTTGGCGGCTTAATATCCTCGCGGCACAGAAATCAATAAGCCATTGTAATGCGACTTGACCAAGCAGCAGGGACAAATGTGAGTATTGCCCTTCTCGACTCCGAAGTGCAATGCTCGGCCAAGGCGAATGTATTCGAGAGGTACGGTGCACTTGGCTTTCACGCATGAAACTTTCCTAAACCGCTTTGGCCGCAGTGCGACTCTCGGACGCCTCACTTCTTTTCATCCTACCGACTGTCGTCGAACGTCGCACAAGGTACACTCATAGCATGTTGCTTTCACATACCCGTAAGCTTGACTTCAAGTTGTACCCTAATAATCTAGGCTGAGGCTGGGTATATAAGCCTGTTTTCTCCGTCAGTCTACCATCAGCTTCAGACACAAGCAATGAGCCTCTTCGTAATACTTTCCTTGTTTGCCAGCAGTGCCCTCGCCGCCATTGGCCCAGTCGCCACCCTCGATATTGTCAATGCTAATGTGTCTCCCGATGGGTTCACCAGGGCGTATGTTTTTCACGTTGCCTTGGATCTGGCAACAAGAGCTTACTTCATTAGCGCTGTTCTCGCTGGCGGTACTTATCCAGGCCCCCTCATACAAGGATCCAAGGTTTGTTGACATCTTTATTTCTTTGGTGCTCTGTCCAACCACGACTACCACTAGGGCGATAACTTCAAGCTCAATGTCGTTGACCAGCTGCAAGATGACACTATGCTACGCAGCACCACTATTGTACGGGGTCACACAACCACTCGATCTTCACTTAACTGTTTTGAAGCACTGGCATGGCCTATTTCAGGAGGATAGCAGTTGGGCTGACGGGTAAGCTCAATCGGACGACCTTGCTCGGTTCCATAGCTTCAACTGATATAATAGCGTCGCCTTTGTCACACAGTGCCCCATCGCACCTGTGCGTCGTCTTGGCGCTCTTGTAGGAAATCGTGTCTGATTCTTATCTAGGGCAACTCTTTTCTCTACGACTTCAGCGTCCCAAACCAAGCTGGCACCTTTTGGTACCACTCACATCTTTGTATGCTTTGCGTCCTCAAGCAAGCTACCGGGGTATCTTATCCTTTTCATAGCCACACAGTATTGCGACGGTCTGCGCGGACCTCTGGTCGTCTATGACCCTTCTGACCCTCACAGCTCTCTATACGATGTCGATGATGGTATATTTAATACAGTCTGCCGCAATGCTAGCTGGATGTTTACTATGTTTCTCAGAGTCCACAATTATCAGCCTGACTGACTGGTATCACACACCAGCAATGGCTGCAGGCCCTCTTCCTGTCCCTGATTCCACGCTAATCAACGGTATGTCTTCCACACTAAATCTCAGTAAACCTCTGACAACGTCGACTAGGCAAAGGGCGGTACTCTGGAGGGGTAGGTTCTTTTTTTACGCGCGCAATCTGCGTTTGCTAATGCCACTCAGCCAGATTCAGATTTATTCCGACTTAACGTTGTTGAAGGACGGCGCTACCGCCTTCGCATTGTTTCTCTGTCATGCCATCCCAACTGGGTATTTTCGATCGACGGACACGACTTGACGGTCATAGAGGTCGATGGCGAGAACGTGCAGCCTTTGGTCGTGGACTCTATCCAAGTCTTCGCCGGGCAACGCTATTCGGCAATCCTCACCGCGGACAAGACCCCAGACAATTACTGGATTCGCGCCAATCCCGACCTGGGTACCACCGGCTTCGACAATGCCATCAACTCCGCTGTTTTGCACTATGCCACTGCGGGAGACGGTCTACCGACTACTACAACGCCGCCCACGTTGACCAACACACTTCTTGAGACCAACCTCCACCCGTTGACGAATCCTGCCGCCCCCGGTCTCCCTCAAGCTGGTGGTGCAGACGTAACCATGACTTTGAACCTCGCTTTTGACGCGACCAGCTTCACATTCACCGTTAATGGGGCGGCTTGGGTGAACCCAACTGCCCCGGTGCTTTTGCAGATACTCAGCGGTGCCTCCAATGCCGTTGACCTTCTCCCTGCAGGAAGCCTTTACGAGCTTCCAAAGGACAAGGTCATCGAGCTCATCATCCCTGGCCTCGCGGTCGGTGCTCCTGTAAGTTGCTCCACCGGAGCCGAATTTGACCTGGACTAACAATGGATTCGTGTGAAGCATCCGTTCCACTTGCATGGCGTACGCAGTCTTCCAAAGTTGATACTTCGTGATCACCTCTGATCTCTTCACAGCACACATTCAGCGTCGTTCGAAGTGCTGGAAGTACGACATACAATTACGCAGATCCTGTCCGCCGCGACGTTGTGAATACCGGAACGACAGGCGACGAGGTCACGATTCGCTTCGAGACAGACAACACCGGGCCGTGGTTCTTGCATTGGTTCATATCTCATTCCTTCTTCCAAACAAAAGCTTACAACTGTTGCAGTCACATTGACTTCCACCTAGAAGTCGGCCTTGCCATCGTCTTTGCGGAGGACCTGCCTGGTATGACCGCTAGCACACACCCACGTGCGTCCTTCGACGCCACTCGCGTTGACCTGACGCCTTATTGTCTTATCCTTTAGCTGCCTGGGACCAGCTCTGCCCTGTCTACAATGCTCTGGACCCCTCAGAACTTTGATGCCAATCCGTGGATGCCGAGGCGACAGAGAGCAAAAGGATCGTCATAAAATACTTATTTGTATTCTAACATTGTCCTCGAATCGTGTTTCTTCATGTTTGGTCAGTGCATAAACATAGCGTCCCAGAGATAAATTATCCATGCCCCTCTATGAGTTCTATGTGCTTCCTTCTGTAGTTTTGCCTTGCTCCTGAACGAGTCGACAACTCTTTCCATTTGGTCCATACACCATCCTTCACTAAGCGATTAGTACGACTGGTTTGGCAGTCAAGCTTGCAAGTTAGACACATAACATCGAAACACCATACAACATGTATTCTTCCTCTAGCACAACCAAGATATTCACGAGCCTGTATCTACAGCAATAATTGCACAGTAGTACAGGTACCAGCATCCACCACCACTACACCTCAATAAACCATTATTCCCTTTACGTGTTAGTAAACTACTTTGTCAGAATATCATTGTATACGGTCGTTATCCAGGCAGAAGATACAAGGCATTAAGCTCGCTTTCCACCGCGGTGAGAAGAGGTGGACAGCATTTTGAGGATGGCTTCCCTAGCCAGCTCGATAGAAGAGGAGGAGCCTGGAGTGGTAATGAGCAAAGATCTTGCATTGAGAAGAAACAATCAAACGCACCAGTGATGACAATGGTGTTGCTATCCCTCGAGACCATTATATCCGCGCCAGTTTCGTTCCTCAGGCGCGAGACGTTCGCGCCCTTCGTGCCCACGATACGAGGGAATTGCGAGCGGTCGGGTAACGTCAGGAATCCGACAGACGTTGCCTTCTCCGCCGCCGCAATGGCGTCGGTGATGGCTTTCTGAGCTCTGTCCAACCCAGCCTGGTCGCGTCCCCGGAGGGTCCAAGTGGAGATCCGTTCGTCGGCGTTCTCGTAGTTGGATACGACCTCCCATGCAGAGTCAACAGGAGATTCGTCCTCGACATCATCAATGCGCGTCGACGGTGTCTCGCTCGAAGATGGACGAGCGGGTGCAGCAGGGGCGTCGGGCACGATTGAGTGATCAACATGCACATTGAAGGAGCGAAGGGAACGGAAGAACTGGCCGTTCTGTGAGATAGTGTGGTGATACTTAACAGGGACTTCGATGGTAGCTGTGACAGCCTCGGGCGTTGCAGCTTTGACGCCCTTCTTGAGCTCGTCAACCGCCTTCTGGGCAGATTCGGACGGTCCAGAAACCTTGATGATGTTGGCTGGGTCACTGTCGGCAATGTCGTCCGCATTGGTGGGAGTACCAAACTGATTGTAGGAGCGCGAACCAGGGAACTGGATCTGTACTCCGAACTTTGTCTGCAACTCGTTCAAGTTTGCACCACCGCGGCCAATGATAGCACGGTGCTGAGCGGCGGGAACATCAACGCCGAGGATGACGCGGTCGCGCAGTAAGCCCACAGCCTTCTCAAGCTCTTGTTTGATTTTCTCGACCAGTTTGGCGTCACCGCGTAGACGAACTTCATCAGAAGGTTCGTTTTGACGAGGGCTTCATATTCATGAGCACAGAGCGAATAAATCATCACAGGCGACTCACAAACGAATCAGTTGGCCCATCGCCCGGGAGTCCGAAGGACCACCGCATCGCTCAACAAGATCCTTGAGGCCCTGTCCGCCGCCGCCAATGAGGGTGCGGTGGAACTTGTTCTCGATGGTCAAGTTCACGGTGACCTCCTCTGCAGCTGAATCCGAGATGGCCAAGATCTGAGTCTTTGCAGCGGCAATGTTCTTCTTGGTGCCACGGACAGTGATGACAGTGGTCGCTGCGGAATCCTCCACCTTGTCAACGTCGATCTGAGTACTGGTCGAGTCTTTGATGTCGTTGATGCTGGCACCACCACGGCCGAGGATACGGGCAACGCTCTTGGTGGGAACAGTGAATTGGATGGACTGGTTATTGTCCTTCTCGTATTCGTACGCCTGCAATCCATTAGTAACATTGATCACCAACCGTGTCAAAGGCTTACCTCCATGAGCTCGGACTTAGCTTGGGCGACACCCTTCTTGCCTCCCTTGACAAGAACCTCGTCCGGCTTGAGAGGCTCGCGAGTCTTATCGTTGCCCTCGCTGCCCCCTCCTCCCGCTCGAGGGAAGGTGATCTTGACTCCGTATTTTTCTTCCAGGCGAATAGCGTATTTTCCACTTGCACCAATAAGAGATGGGTGATATTGGTTGGGAATCTTCAGCACTTCCGAAGTTTCATCTGCCTGAAAAAAGTTGTGTTGGAGGTCGTCGAAAAAGATTATATGGTTAGCTTACAAGGCGCTCGACCTGCGCAAGAATGCGGCGCTTGGCCTCTTCCGCATTCTCCTTCCTGCCAGTAATCTGCAATTTTTGAGTACGCCGGAAGACCAAACACTGAACACATACCGTGATCTTGGCCTTTTGGTGAGTGCCTTTCTTCTTTTTAGCGTCCTTGTCATCATATTCATCAGAGACGTCGACTTTGACCCCAAGCGCCTCGCGGAGCTTGTTGATGCCTATGCCCATCGCCCCAACGACACGGCCGACATATTCACGGTCAATATCGAACTCAAGAACCTAATAGCTATCAGCGGCCGTGCAAGGACAGAAGGAGAAGATATTTACATGGCTGTTGACGATGACATCGTTCTTTGCGTTCTCGACGATGTTCAAGATTTCCTTGACTGCGCGGTCGACATCGGTGGTAGCGCCGCGAACAACAATAATGTCAACGCCGGTGGGATCTTGCGCCTCAGCGCCAACCTTGATGGAAAGGGCTTTCTCCTCACCAATGATGCTGTGGTTATGTTAGACTACGCAAAGAGTTATACATTGCGACCTTACGCATTGAGAGTTGTGCCATTCTGTCCCAAAACTGCATCGTGCCAGCGCTTCTCGACGGAAATACGCTCGGTCTTGACCTCACCGGCTTCCTTCGACAATTTGAGGAGTTCCTTGGAGACATCGTCGAGGTGCTGCTTCTTGTCGTCTGGCGATGGGGATGCCGAAGGTGAGAAGGGGTCGTAAACCAGAAGGACGGATGATTGCTCTGCGTCTTCGCTGGGGAAATAGACGGAAACATTGTGCGCATCATGGAATTGTTTGATCCTATCAATTAGTGAGTTGCTGCATGAAATATAAAACAAAGTCCCTGTACTTCTTAGCTTGCTTTCCGAGAAGAGTACGGTGGAGAAGCCAGTCAATGTTGACCTCAGCAGTCGCGCCAATAAGCTTGCCCAAAAGCTCAGACAGCTGCCTGACGACCGCGTCGACCTCAGCCTTCTCGCCAACCAAGTCAATGGCTAGGGAGGAAGCGGATGCGACAGCGTTGGCGGAAGGCGTGTACACAGAGACACCAGCGTTCTCGGCCATGAGCTTCTTGGCATAGCCGACATGGCTAATATAGTTGACGAGTTGACGGGAGACGGCAATTGGACCAGGCAGAGGGAATTCACGAATGTACTTGGAGTTGGCCTGGGTCATGACTGCAGCCAACCCAGCAGGCAGATCCGATGGCTGGCCCCAGACAGCGACCTCGTCGCCAGGCTCGTCAGGAGAGCTAACAACGACGGAGCACTTGCTCGAATTCATGATGTCCTGGATGGCTTGCCCAGCCAGAAGACGGTGTTGACGCTTGGGAAGCGCGATCTTGACGGTCTGGAGGCTGGATTGGAGGGTCTCGATGTCTTGCTTAACAGCCTCGATGACACGGGTGACGGCCTGACGGTCACCGCTCGCACTGAGTTCACGGCCCGCGGAATCGAGGGTAAGCTTAACATCATCCGACTCGGCCACAGACGCAAAGTGTGCACGTCGAGCCTTGATGAACGGCAGAATGTGGGCCGGGATGTCCTTGACGCGTTGAGTAGTCCTGGAGGTCTTCGAAGCAATAATTTGCTTCAAGAGCTCGCTTGCTTCCTCGACCATGGGCTGGGGTCCATTGACAGAGATAGGAATAAGAACCTCATCCTCCTCATCGTCCTGGCCATGGGCAGCATTGCCATTGGTGTTGCCGTTGACTGTTTCCCTGCGCGGGATGTCGATCTTGACGTTGGTCTGGTCACGGATCTGCTTCAGGGTAGCACCTACAAATATAACATGAGGTGGACTCGCGACCAACAGGCGCGAAACGACATACCCTTGACTCCAACGATGGTGCCAATGGTAGAAGCGGGAGCCTGAACGATGAC
This sequence comes from Cylindrobasidium torrendii FP15055 ss-10, assembly GCA_000934385.1. Taxonomy (NCBI): domain Eukaryota; kingdom Fungi; phylum Basidiomycota; class Agaricomycetes; order Agaricales; family Physalacriaceae; genus Cylindrobasidium; species Cylindrobasidium torrendii. Next base: position 423,348 of record KN880431.1, read on the forward strand.
AGTGACCTACAAAAACGTTAGCATGGCCTAGGACGCTTGACCGGCGACGTACGACTGGGCTGAGAGCAGACAGGAGCGCGCGCTTGGCCTTGTCCAAATCCTTCTGAGATTCAGCCTTCATGTGGAACGTGGTCTGGTGGAGGCGCTGATTGGCAGAGGCATCGACTTTGACCTTGGGGAACTTGGTAAGAACATGCTTGATAACTTCACCGAGCGTCGTGGGCTTTCCATCCTTTCCGGCGGACGAAGTGTCGATGTTGCTCAGTTGGAAGGAATCCGTGAAAACCGGGGCCTTTGCGACGGGCTTGATGCGAGGTCCATTGGCAGAACCCCAGGCAGACTTGGGGGCAGTGGCAGCAACGGGAGTCGGAGCCAGCGATGGGAACGCGACCTCGGAGTCGGTGTCCAAAGCTTTTACAGCCGGGGCCTGGTTGGCGCGGGGGCGGGCAGGTGCAGCATCCGGATTCGCGGGGAACGGGTCCGGGGCTCCCTCGAGCTCGTGTCTCCTCTGTAAACGGGTGAGCCAGCTTCACGGATGCCGATGTGGACCATACCTGGAGATCAGCAGCGTTAAGGGCCATGGCGGGACGAGAAGAGGTGACCTTTGACGGGGAGAGAACCTGAGTGATGAGCAGAAATCGCTACACCACTAAAAACAAGAAGACCAGAGATGTGGTAGAAAGACAAGTTGTTGCGCGAATTGCCGGCACGGTACGTGGCAGATCAGCCCGCCAGAGCTACAGGCGTGCAGCTCAGGGCATGGTTTGAGGCCGTGATGCCTCGCGTTCGTCTTCGGAATGGAACCGTGTAATTTACGCGTCAAATAAAATCCAAAATTGTCTATTGAGATGCCATTTACGCCACCAAAATTTCCATCTTGCCAGTTCCGAACGCGTACAGAAATCTACGCTAAACACACGCGTAGCTTACACGCGACCAGGCCAGAGCGAAACGACTCTCCCATCCTGAGACGATTCTGGATGGACTCATCAGTGTCGCGACGCATCCAGCCAGGCACACGTGATGCAATCGACGTGGAAGACAAGTCAGCACATAAATTGTGCTTAGCGAAACACCATCACCGCCTTTTTCTCTTCCCACTCTCGTATCTACCATGCGTTCAGGCGGCTTGTGTCGCTTCGCGTTGATAGCCCCTACATTCCTCTCCTTCGCTTCGGCATCGCTTCTCTTCGATGAGAATGCACCACTAAACTCCAAAGTCAAGAATGTCCTCCAATACGAACCGGTCAAAGAACCGTTATGCGACAACCAAGTGCCCACAGGGCCTATCGACACTACCACTTGCGACTTCGAGACTGTCGATAGTGTCAATGAGGAGCTATATTCTACCCTACATGATCTCGTCGCAACACCGTTCTTCAAGTACTTTCGTGCGGATCTCTATCGTGAATGCCCCTTCTGGGACGACAATGGCTCATGTAGCAATCCCGGATGCGCCATTACCAGCATAGACGAGGTGTGTACTTGTCCTCTGTCTCTGTCCATATGCTGACATAGCCCAGAGCAATGTTCCAGAACCGTTTCGGGCAACCGCCCTTAGCAAGCTCGGTGATCCAGAGCACCACTCATTACCAGGCTGCTACTACAGGGACTCAGACTTCTGCTTCCTAGACGATAATTCTGGTGCGCTATATACTGTCCAAGTCGATCTCTACTAACCCTCCCTCAGAGGGCGAATACTACGATTTGTCCCTCATTCCAGAGCGTTACACAGGATATTCTGGTGAAGACGCACAGCGAGTATGGCGGACCATCTACCAAGAGAATTGCTTTGGCCTCTCAGAAGCAAACCTAATATCTGGAAAACCCGCCCAATCTGCCATTATCCCCAACACCATCTCGAACGACGACACCGACCAATGTCTCGAAAAGCGAGTATACTACAAGATTGTTTCTGGCCTCCATGCATCAATTTCGACGCATATTTGCTCGGAATGGCTCAACCAGGCTACTGGTGAATGGGTCAGTCAAATGGCAAGTGCGACATAGCAAGCACGTTGACATCTATACCAGGAGCCAAACCTTCAGTGCTTCGTCAACAAAGTTGCAGCGTACCCAGAACGCCTCAAGTATGTTTACTTCAATACGGTCCTTCTCCTTCGTGCCATGTCAAGACTTGGCCCCTACCTCTCGGCCTATGATTACTGTTCCACTGGTACCCATGAAGACGATCTCACCACTCGGACAATGCTCGACAAAGTGATCGACATTTCTCAGCACGCTGGCAAATTCGATGAATCTGTTTTGTTCCGTGGCGATAATGCCAATGTGTGTCTGGTTTTCTCGCCTGCGTACCAAGTTGACCGTATATCAGGTACTGAAGGAGGAGTTCAAGACCCACTTCCGCAACGTCACGCGTATAATGGATTGCATTGGCTGCGACAAGTGCAGACTTTGGGGCAAGGTCCAGACAACCGGCATTGCGACCGCTCTCAAGATTCTCTTCGAGCTCGACGAAAAGGCACTTGAGTGAGTATTGTCGGTCTCGTATCTATCAAATATGCTCATTTGGGATACAGTCCACACACCAATGCTAACTTACTGCAACGAGCTGAGGTAGTCGCGCTTGTGAACACTCTGCATCGCTTCAGCGAAAGTCTCAACGCGGTCAACACCTTCCGCCAGATGTGGGGAGATGCGGAGAAGGAGCGTGTCATCGCAGATGCCGAGAAGTCTACAGAAACTGCAACAAGTTACAGGGTATGCCAGTCCGTCCCAGTTAATAGAGCGGCCTGCTCATTTCTTTCGCAGCCGGCTTCGTCACTTCGTATAGGGACTGAGACGAGGCTCATAGAGGCCTGCGAGCGAGTCTTGCGCGTATGCAAAGACACCACATGGGGTTGCGTTGAAGCTTTGTCGAAGATATGGTCGGAGTTGATCTCGAAGGTGTCTTCCGCGTTCACTTCAGACAAGGCGCATGGCCCGGGAAGTTCAGAGTTGTAGTAATGGACGGACGAATATATACGGGAAATATACGGCAGTGACGATGAACATAGGAGGTTAAGGTTATTTATTTCATCTTTATGTACTTAGTTGTATTCCTAAATCTTAGCTTCCAATCCGCCAAGCAGCTGTTTGATGAATGTAGAAGGGGTTGGTGACCTTCTCTTATATGGGACTGGCCTGTACTTTGGTGTGCTCCGAGTGAAGTGGCTGTGAGCCAACCGATACTTGGTCGGTTCTTTCGTCGTGCTAGCTGCACAACACGTTCAAATAGATGCAGGGGTTTGGCAACAATGCACCTATGTCCGAATGTGGAAATGATCGGACATTGTCAGCACTAAAATTCTTGTTTACCTCACCCAATACATTGAGCTGGAGCGAAATCCTGTAGCGAAACGAACAATTAGAGTATTTGCCAGAAACCACCACGGTTGCGAAAAGGCATAGCCACAACGCGTCCGAGATAGACGCGACGCGGGGCTTTTATAGGCATTCCGCAGTCGCCATCAATCTGCCATCAATGATCTGCGGCATCGAGGTCAGTAGAATTCGAACCTGCAAGCCATACGTCCAGTGTGTATGTGCGTAGGTGTCGATATTTGGTTTACGCTGTAGCGAACGGCCGTCTCGAGATTGTCCAGACACGTCTATCTGCAAGCGGCCGGGTTCCAATCGGCTTCGGTGCATTTTGTGGCGGAGGCCGCAAGAAGCTCCCGATCGTGACGCCGATTCACGTGGTCAAGGCAGTGCAAGGCAGTGTTCAGGTTACCCCTTTCGACCAGACGCTGCTGAAAAGACGCTTTCACCACCGCCCCCGGCTGCCTTGAAATTTTGTATCCTGGTAGGCGATGCACTTTGCGCGAATATCCAGAAGTTTGATGGTTCGCAAGCCGAAAACGATAGAATTCCGTACGTTCTGGCTATAGCAAGTACATTGCCCCCGCAAGCGCTTTCGAGAGTTAAATTCGAAAGGATGGCGGCCAATTCACAACCAGGTGGGCTAGTTCTCATTCCCCTCGTCTCTTTCTTGCTCTGTTCTTCGCGACTGAGACTCGTTCTCGTATTGCCAGACGCGACTCCCCGCCCGCCTTTCCCTCTTGGTGTATACACGCAGCAACCAGATGGCTCCTTGATCCCCACCGGAGGGCCCGTGTCGCATCCCGCAGGGCCACCGCCGTTCCAGTATCTTGCAGCTTTCTCCCTTCCTCCAGGCCCCCAGCAATCTCCCAATATGCCACCTGGACCTCCACCAGAATCTGGACATGCTTCAGTGGGTCACCACTTACCGCCTGGTGGCCCGCCGACAACGCCTGACCACTCTCTCGACTCTGGGCGTGACTCTCAAGATCCTGACGGTCCATCTGGGGTTGGTACAGACCACTATCCCTCTTCGAGTGGTGTTCCACGGCTACCGCCTATACTCCAGGTCGAGAAGCAGCAAGTGACGACGTCAGCGACCCAATTGGCAAGCGCAAACAGGCGGCGCAATGAAGCACATTTCCAGTGTCCGGTCCCTGGATGCGGGAGCACCTTCACTAGACGGTTCAACTTGCGAGGTGGGCTAATATTTCTCGGCACTCGCGGCGCGTTGCCTCATGTACATTACCACACAGGTCATTTGCGCTCGCACACGGAAGAGCGGCCGTATGTGTGCCAGTGGCCAGGATGCAAGAAAGGCTTTGCCCGACAACATGATTGCAAGTGAGTGCGCCTGTCCCCCATCAACGGAAGATCGACGTGACTCATACCTGATATCCCTCAGACGTCACCAGGCGTTGCACACGGCCAAAGCTCAGGCGAATGTTTGCCTGGGATGCAAAAAGACTTTCAGTAGACTGGATGCGCTGAACGTGAGTTTCCTTTTTGCCAGCTTGCATGGTCATTCACTAACGGAGGGAAATTACAGCGGCATTGTGAGTGGCGCTGCGTAGCCGACGTGGGTCCAAACTTGACTAACTCGGTCTCGCAGTGCGCTCAGAAGGCGGCCAGCCATGTCGAGAGGCGCATGAAACAGGCCAGGCAGCAACAGGATCCAAGGCGGGAAGCGAGGACGAGGACAAGCCGGTCGTTGAGCAACCCAAGAGTGTCGAAGAAATGTCTGCATGAACAAACAGTTAGTCATCACAACGCATACTTTTCCCTTTCCGCAGGGTTGTTTTCTACTTTTTTGTCGGATGTATCAATTAGTACACTTGTTTATTACAACAAGTACATTGCTCTGAGTGAACTTGCCGACTTACGAGTAGACCTCTGCCGAAATATCGGAATAGTAGGGTCAAGTCTGTCTATGTAAGAAAATTGGCCCAATTCCCTTGTTTTGCTCAGGATGTTGAATATACCCAAGTTCGCGGACTCGAGCTGAGCTTGACTGGGCAGCTGCCGAGCCTTCTCGCTTCTTACCAGGTTCTATGAATTCGGCAGCTCATTCGATGATATTTTGCCGTTCAGCTTCATTGCCAACCCTGAATCCCATTTTTTGGCCGCCACCGCCGTTGATATCTCTGAAAATGATCCCATGTCCCCCCATGGTCACCGTCAAGAAGTACCCACTGTGCAGTGTGCAGCGGCATCAAGCAGTTTTCACATGCTTCCTGTCTATGCCGGCGATGTGGGAGCAATTAAACCGTGATCCAGCCTTGGTCTCCTACTCTCATCGCGCTTAATTCATGGCGCTCCCTATGCTTGTTAGTGGGTCAGAATGCGGGCCTTCAAACGCACTGCAGGGACTGTCAAAAAGATTCGACCAGGATCGAGGACCACTTCAGGTGCGCAACGACAAGCATTGCATGACGCCAGTGCTAACCACGCACATAGGACCGCGTAGTTGCAGCAGGTTCTTCGCGGGATGTACGCCCCCTACCTACCTCCTTCAACTTCCCTACCTTACCAGCGTTAGGCTTTCCGCAGTCAGCAAGTCCAAAACAGTCGGAATGACCAGGACGTCGCACGCTTCTTTGGAACGGGCCCGACCTTGGATGCAAAACGGCCGTTCAATTTCAATGCCATGGCATCTTCCCTACCTTCTCTAGATACATCCCCAGTGCAGAGGCATCCCCAGCAGGCCGCACCGTCAGGATGGGCGTCGGACTTCATGATTCATCAGATGGCACAGAGCGCAACAGCGCAGACAGACCGCTTAGCGAACGACAGCGCTCGTGGCGTGGCCTCACCCGTGTCCGGAATGCAGAGTGCGTCATGTTATGACCCTACAGACGAGTTTGGCTAACCGCCCGCAAGCGAACGTAAACATGCAGCAGCAGCCGTGGAATACGACTAGAATAATGCCTGCGCCAAGCTTCCATGCCATCCAACCTATCCAGCCAGCTCATGACCGTAAGTGAAGTTACAAGGTTAGTGCGAAACCTGAATATTGGGACAGAAAAGTTGTGGGACCGCGAGTTTGCTTCGCAGGAGCAATCCGTCACCGAATCCATTCCCGAGCAAAAACAAGAGGCGAGGACATCTTACGACGAGCAGGACGAACTTGCCCGCACCGCTGGTATCCTGCTTGATACGGTCAGAAACGAACAGAATCCCAAGTTCCAAGCCAGCGCATTTATGGGCCTGATGGAGCAACTGCGAGACCATAAAGTTGTGGTAGAAGGAAACCAGATGGTTGACGCAGGGGAAACTAGCTACGCAGAGGGTTCATCCTCGTACAAGGGGAAAGGGAAAGCGGTTGACCACTCCATGCCTATGTTTGATACTCAAACTACCGGCACACGACTGGGACAGGATCCGCTGAGGACAACAACGTCCCCCTTACAAATGGGCGGCATGAATATCAATCGTAACCTGCTTGATCCCGAAGATATGAAGTATTGGGAGCAAGAATTCCAGGAGTTGAAGGAAATGACCGATGGTATCCAGGTATGTCCCCTTCGTATATATCACTCGACTACGTTTGACACAGGACCAAGGAGGACGATACAGATGCTTACATGCGTCGCGAAAATGCAGAGTACACGGCCTTCTGGGACGACGTCAAGAACACTGTAGGACGCCCCAACCAGCAAATGGCCGAGTGGGGCCACCTTCAGGAAGATTGGGACCAGTTCGAGGCCAACACGTACGGTATACGAAAGGTCGATGCATACCAGTTCCAGCACAACAACCCCTACATCCTGGGCGACTCTACAAGGACCCGCCAACATGCCATGCACAGCGGTTATGGCATGTCCATTTCAGAGGTACGCTATTTGATTAATGTTTGCCATGACATCTCACCGCCTCGCAGAGTGTGCTAGAGCTGGAGGCTATTGTACAGCGCGACCCAGGCAACGCCAAGGCGTGGTACGATCTCGGAGTGAAGCAGCAAGAGAACGAGCGCGAGCAAAAAGCATTGCAAGCTCTCTCTCAAGCGGTCGAACTTGATCCGGGCCATCTCCCCAGCTGGCTAGCGCTCGCAGTTTCTCACACAAACGATGGCGATCGCTCCGGGACCTTCACCTCTGTTTTCGAGTGGGCGAAGCGTAACCAGACGTATTCGACCATATCGCAGCCCAGTCTCAGTGCTGTCGAAGGTACTGGATCATGGGATACCGAGAGAAGTGGGAAATTGATGGACAGCCTGATGACCATGGCGCGCGCGGGTATGCAGGAGGGGGTCATCGACCCCGACGTTCAGATCGCCTTGGCTGTCTTGTTCAACAGCAATGAGGACTATGACAAGGCCCAGGATTGCTTCAAGACGGCATTGGCTGTTCGCCCTGAGGTGAGGCTTGCCCCATCCTTGAACCGTCGTGCGGGTGCTCATCCTACTGTCAGGACTGGCTTTTGTACAATCGTGTAGGGGCGACTATGGCGAACAACGGCAATGCAGAAGAAGCGCTGCAATACTATTATCGCGCGTTGGAGATGAACCCGTCCTACGTTCGTGCGAGATTCAACTTGGGGATTTCGTGCATCTCCCTCAAAGTGCGCCTCTAGCCTTCGTCTATCCAATGGCCATACTGAATGAATTTCTAGCGCTACGATGAGGCTGCCCATCACATCCTTGACGCCCTTGTTCTTCAGGAATCAGATGCAGCACCAGATGCCGAGCAACTGAACGACAGGAGAAACACGATGTCCCGAGCATTGTGGGACAGTCTGAAAACGGCTTGTCTGCATATGCAGCGTCTTGATCTCTCGATTTTGTGTGATCAGCGTGACCTCGAAGGCTTTCGTGAGAGGTTTGCGCCCGAGTTCGAGGAGTAGCTAGCCAGGGTTCTCTGAGTCGCAGTACGAAGCTTGTGTTTACTGTGCAGCAATAATAAATTATCATGCAATGCGCCGAATCATTCATAGCTATCAATGCATACCACCTTAAACTCGGAGATTTGAGAAGAAAAGTGCGTGTCCGACGCCCATTGTTCGATGCTTGGTCATCATCGGTCACGTCACGCCCTTCTTTAATCATAGTAGCTGGGGGCTGGGTACTTATCCAGTTGTGCTGTCGTTCATTGGTCATGCTAGGTACTATAATTACATATCCGTCCTTGAGCCATAAAATTATCCCATAGATCCACATCTCAGCATACTCCAGGCTTCGGGCGCTTTCAATGAAGCTCAGTTCATGCTAGAGTTCAGATGTGAGTCCAGCAGTCTCCTCCTACGCACCAACTCCATCTCGCTAATCGTCTGCCCTGTCTGGCGTGGCCCCGCCGCCTTGACATACCCATCTTGGTCATTTGGCGACAGCTCGTATCCGTCGGCAAGCCCAAGCAATAGATCCAGGTTGTTCTCGGAGTCATGCAAAGTGCTATCGGATGCTGTCTCCGGAGAGGACATCCGTTCGCTGAGAGATGGGACACGAGCATCCGAAATGGGCGCGGCCGCCTTCTGTTGGTATTTGCGTGGAACAAAGGTAATCCCAGCATCGTCCGTTTCTGTTTCTGTTGTGTATGGACTCGGTCCTGGCTTCTTGGTTGGGATAGAAGACCTGCGCGTTGGCGATAGTTTGGCTTTCGGGGCGGCTGTAGGAGCATCGAACCGAACGAAGGCGTCGTCAATCCACTCAGCTAGCTCGTGAATAACCTAAAGATATCTTGTGAGCAACCAACCCCCATTTTCTCTTAGGACAGCGGGCTTACCGCGTATGCCTCGGGCATAATCAATGGCATTTGCAAGTAACCGTGCGACCATTCAGCAAAGATGTCGATTTGTGCCCAATCGTCCTCGGTCTCCCGTGCCAGTTTATCGCGCTCCCGTCTCATTGCAGCCTTTCGTGCATCGGATGGGTTGTCCGTTCCACTAATCCTCAAACTCTCCCCAAATCGCGCGCTCTTGCCAGAAAGGGCAAGATCCAATTCGCGTTTGCGCTCTCGTTTCGCTTCACGGACGCGGCCTGCAAACACGACAGAGTCGTCCACAAATGGATCTGCTTCTCCGCACTGCAGGAGAAGGGGAGGGAAACCTATTTTTGTGTAAGTTTAATCTTCGCTGTTCAACAAACCGGGTGCGGCACCTGCTAGAATATGACTGGGACATAAAACGGGAGAAATCTTGTAGTCCGTCCCAAAATCGGGATCATGGTGGGGACCAATGTACAAGATGGCCATAGCCCGCATTAATGAGGGTGAGATGATTCTATCACCTGCAACAAGATGTAAGAGACGAGAGTACCCTGTTCGGTGTAAAGGAGCTTGCGCACCAAAATATCCGGTGCGACTGGCCATCGTAACGCGCGTCCCAAGAGGCTCTTTCTTGCGGGCGGTTTCAGACTTCAAGGCCTCATCGGCAGCAGCCAGTTTGGCGGAGAGCTCTCCTTGCTCAGCATCATCCACAATACCGAGTGGCTCTGCTGCTATGCTTCTCGAAGGCGAATGAGGCGCAAAATAGTCGGCCTTGACTCTCTCTTGAAGCGGGGTGTCCTCGGGCCGTCGTGCAGAGACCGGGGAAGAGTCGTCAGAATCGCTATCCTCCGTATCCGACTCTGAAGGCGGTTTGAAGAACGACCGCTTCGATATGTTTGGTGTACGCACGGCGGACCGGTTACGGTAAACGCTCGCGCTCCGGTCTGAAAGCTTCAGGTTCTCTCTTGAAGAGTTTGTCATAATGTGGAGGCTATCTTTCCAACTTGGTTTCCTCTTCATTCGTTTACTCATACCCGGCCGTTCTACCGTCATGTCCAATGGACTCTGGTAGCAGTAGGTTAGTAAGTGACCTTCATGAATGGTGTGCATCTTACAACGTGATTGAGGTGGTCTCTGTGCATAGCCAACTCTTTGAGGTTGCCGGACGATTCCTCTGTACGAAGGACACGTAAGTTCGCGGGGGTCTGTGGAGTGGCTCAGTCGGGTTGAATGTAACACAGGGTGTCCATCCATACCATCCAAGATGTGAAATTGAAGTCGAGCGCAGCGTAGCTCAGTGCCATCGCATGGGGCTTAGGTAGATATCGAAAGCCGCTTTCATTGTACTCCAGGATTTTGAACATGACGTTGACAGCTATACAACCACCCCTGCGTAACGATAAGAATGCTATCCGTGCATATACGTGAACGAACATACGCAGAGTCCCCGGTCATGACCACCTTCAACTGGCGTCCGGACTCCATCCCAATGACGCTCCCGTCTGTAGGGTAAGTCAGAATTGGTCTACTCACCTGGAATGTCAGCCTACCTGTAGCGAAAAGAAGTCTGTAAAGATCGAATGCTTCCTCAATCGCAAATGGATACGGGTCTGAGAATGATTGAATGAAAAGTTCATAATGTAGACGATGAACTTACATTCAGGAGCCTTGCCATAGTCCAATGATATGACGGGCTTGTTTGTAGCCCTCGCCCAGAGTCTCAGACGGTCTTCATGGTGCTCCGGGTTCATTGCAATGAACCCACCGCCAGGAATGTCGAAAATGAGATCAGAGCAATTTCGAAGTTGAGCAGGCGTTCCAGAAAAGAATAAGTAGACCGTTATGGGGCGCGTATATGCCGACTCTTTTGGCCGCGCTAGAATGATCTTCTTCCTGATAGAAACATATGCCTTGGGGGAAAAGGCTTTGATCTACAGACACTTAGTCGAAATGAACAACCTAAATGAGACGTCCTGTACCCATGGATTTGAGGTCTTCTCCCAGGTCACTCGCAGCATTTCGACAGTGGGTACGGCTCTGAACCTTCGAAGCTGGATGCAGTGAGTGGGACACATCGAGTGTACGGACGACACACCTTCTCGTCTGCCTCATTGGGATACATGATGTAGTACCCAGAAAATACCATAGAACATATGTCTCGCAGCCATTTAGGCTTTATCGACATAGCGGTCGCGAATCCAGCATCCAGTCCAGTGGCAATCCATGTAGCGCGATAGTACGAAGGTGAATATAAATTTGCCAGAGGTTCTGGGGCTGATAGTCCAATAGTTGATGAGTGCTTCAAAGAGAAACAAGGGTTGTGTAGTTACACTGGAGTCCAAGGACCTTGTCAAAATTCCGCATGGCATAAACCTAGCAGATAATGAGATGGGGATAGAAGAAGGCACTGTATACTGACAAGTGTCAATGTGGTAACAATGATTTGATATGGAGAGAAGCGATCTGGAAAGGTTTCAATGCAGGCCATGTTGGTTGTAAGCCCAACGTACGTAGAAATCGGTTCATGGAGGGGAGCCAGAAGAGCCTTGGAGGGCCTGCGTCGCTTTTGACGATGCGCCATAGCCAAAAGAGGATCACAAGGAATACCTGTACATTGCCTGGTCAGATCGAAACGCGTGGTAACGCGCGACGAACCTGTGTGCGCTTCCACTTGGGATTGGGTCTACCGTAGAGATGGTCTAGCATGGCAAGGAATATTCCAAGAAAGGCGCGATGACTCTGACAATGAAAGATGTGTAAGCCAGACTGATATGGGTCCTGTAGTTCGCAGACGCACCGCGGGTTATTTACCCTGGAGCTCTTTCAAAGTGAAACGTGTGGTCTACTGCCAGTTATAATTCCACGAAAGCCACGAAAAAAGCAGGATGCGCGCGCTGAGAAGTTGGCGAAGATTGGAAAGCGTGGCAAGGTGGTGGTAGAAGCTGAAGCAGCAGAGACCTATCACAGGGAAACAATTTCGGACATGGGGAACGCATGTGATTCTCAACGTGATACCCCACATTTGATCGCGATATACGCTTGATCACTTTGATACGGCGGCTTTTGTTTGTCGTTTTGTTCCTCCTTCGTCCATGTTCATCGCTGTGCATGGTGGCGCGGGCAATTTGAGCCAAAAATCAGATAAAGAGGTCCGAAAGATACTTCGAACGTGCGTGAACGGCCACTATGACACCTAGATTCAATGGAGCTAGCAAGCTGCTGATTCTCTTCCGCATCAAGGGCATGCCAATGCGCCCAGGCCGAGAATGACACAAGTCCACGCGACGTTATACAGCATGTAGAGACTGCGATAAAAGTTCTCGAAGACGCGGACGTATTCAATGCTGGTACGCATGTACACACTAGTATTGGCCTTGGTAGTCATTATGTAGGCTACGGGTCTAACCTGACACTAAGTCAGACCGTGGAATGTGACGCGAGTATAATGAGCGCAAGACTACAGGACTTTGGTGCAGTTGGATCGCTTGCAAGCGTTCGCAATCCAATTCGTGTCGCTCGAGAACTCTTAGGAGTGAATCGAGTGCCCGACAGCCTTGGTCGCATCCAACCAATGTGGGTCCTCAAAGATACAGGGAGCGGGACACTGACGACGGAGTGATTCGACCTTTAGGCTCTTAGTCGGGCAAGGAGCTCAAGACTTTGCACAAAGATTTCCGGACACCATTGTTCCACCAGAGTCCTTAATCACCCCAAAAGCTCGTGAGCTTTGGCTACGGTGGACCAACGATGGCAACGACGAGGTGATGCAGGACACAGTTGGGGCAATCGCATTTGGCAAAGGTGATGATGGCTTGCTAGATGGAGCTGCGGGGGTGTCGAGGTGTTTGCAATATTGCCTGACGCGACCACCCTGCTCATTGTGGTTATATAAGCGGCGGACTCTTACTGAAGTACCCGGGTCGTGTTGGAGAGGTGGGTGACGTTACATATTCGAAAGCACGTTTGACAGTTCTAGGCCGCAATCTATGGCGCTGGCTGTTGGGCAGATATGCAAAATGGAATTGGGATCCTTTGCAGCATTTCCGGTGCGGGTGAGTACATCATGCGTGCAGCGCTCGCCAAATCTGCAAGCGAGGCCGTCAGCAAGGCCTTGCAATTCGACGAAGATATCCACGACGCCCTAGAACAGGTTTTCACCAGTTTTTGCAGTCGGTCACTTCTCGAAGTCGGCTGCACTTGTTGAAAACGTATAGACAACACCAAACGCCGAGACCCACGACGTCCCAATGCAGGCGCTATCATAATGACCAGTGTCGAAAAGGAAGACGACGTACAAGGTAAGTAGACTTTTTACATTCATACACAACTTCAACATGCCAGTTCGCCTCTGGGTCGTCTTCACAGCTGCAAGCATGTCGATTGCCTACAAATCACCTGGCATGCCGAAAGTCAAGGTATGAGGAGGGAACACCACAGAGACCCGTTCTGAACCATTATTAGAGTGAAGTCCTGCGACATCCCAATCCGACAGCCTCGGATCCCTCTATCTACATTACGGCTATTACTCTGGAATGAGGGGTGGGGGTGACCAGGGGAAGGTTCATCGAGTGCCGTTCCTACCAGGCATCGCCACTGCAGATCGACCTATGCTTGAGCTATGGGGCAATTGATTCGGTGTCATGGGTGTCGACGCGCGAGTGGGTCCACTGATTGGCGTGCTCGGGGCCGTTTCTGTCTGTGGGAGAAGTGGCTTGGCTGCATTGAGGCGTTGGAGTGTTTTTATTGGGAATTTTGTCCTGGGACTCATGAGGCTCTCGAGAAAGCCACTGTGTAAGATAACCTTACCTACAAGTCGAGCACACCGGGACAGGTTTGCAAAATACTACAATGGTTCAGACCCGATCACAAGCCAATGTCCACAATTAGAGGAACGTACTAGATAGGCAAACAGAACAGACGAAACCAATGTCGACAATATTCTTGTGACAGAAACATGCTGCACGGAAGTCGACTTTGTCCTGGGTAGGCACCGAAAGAATCTTCCTCACTGAGGGGGAAGAGAGAAATGTCATCTGGATAATGCATGAGATCAATAACCTGGCGCCAGAGGCTACCCACAACAAGGTATTGCAAGAGCGCGTCGCGCCTTTCAAGATATATGTACGAGCCGCCGGTCAAATGTGCTGCCTGTTGCAGGAAGACAGAATCCACCCCGTATATTTGACAAACGTCGACAGTTATTTTCTAGCGGGTTGTTCAGAGGAGCGAATTTCAGGTGAAAGAGAAGCACACACCAGCTTTTGCGCGGAAAATATAGAGTTCATGATTGGAATATAGGATGCAGTAAGGTCCGGCGAGACTGACAGAATGAGTATCCGTGGATCAGCGGCTTTGGGAGGAGGGGCATTTTGCGAGTTCGTTGTTGGAGGACCAGCATTAGAGAGCCTCAGCCTGTTGATGTCTTCACGCGGGGTAAGACTCGTGTGAATGTAAATGGGCTAGACGAACTGACAGCAAAGGGACTTGGTCAACGCTGCGACCAATGCGATTGGGGCTACTGTGTGTGTGAGTCTCGTCAACGAGTTACAAGCAGGTACGCACATACCATCTTGTTCATCTTCTCCAATCGCGACCATCTCGTTTATTATTTTGGTTATAATTGCCGTGTCGACCAACCTAAATACCGAGTACGAGTTCGCGTCCATTTCTAAAGTTGTATCTTCTGCCGGGTCTGCAGACGAATATAGGACAACACTGGTGTGTGAGTGAGTTGCGTGTGTGGTCTTACTGCGCTTGTGTTTACCTCTTCCCTGGAAATGCTCCGAAAACAGCGAGAGTGTTCTCATGCTTCGCTGCAATATGTGCATTGAGAAATGTGATGAGTTGGGTTAGGAAGGCGTCCAGGCCCAACGGATACGCGTTGTCGGACTCTCCCGAGAGATGCCACTGTTTAGGTGACAAGTCTATAACGACCGACAAATGTGAGCCAGGCGAATCATCCATGAGTGCGTTTAGCAAGCGTAGCACGTGTTGATCGTGTGGTACTCCGATCATCAGTCTTTGCCAGTTGGTAACTTCTTGAGCTTGTGCCACCGGGACTCCGGGGCGCCACAGGCTTAGCAGTGCGTCCAGGAATTATGCTTGGATTGATTCTTGGCGAGAGGGCGGATAGGACAGCCGCGGACGACAACATTTACGGCCGCCATGTACGGCGATGAAAACCGCAGCCAGGCATTCCGCGGAGGGGATGTAACGAGTGGCGCATACTGTTGCGTTCATTGTCATTCAAGGTGACCAAGGATGCTACATCTGTTTACTATGTACTTTCTTTGTATCCTTCTACATGCTGCTCCTTCGCTCTATCAGCCCATCCGACCCTCGCATCAGTCCTTCAATTCTATGCATGAAGGCGAAGCTTTGAATTTCATGTCTTAGTCAAAGTCCTTGCGCTTTGCCAAATCAGACTGAATATACAGAATTTCTTGGGTTTACTTCGTCCTGTGTCGCCTGCCCACCCGTGGTTCAAGCTTAAGAAGACAGAACGGCTGACATTGCGAGCGAGCGCAAGCGGGTATGCACGTAAATGAGGCTAGCCAAACATAGACCTACACAACTCTCAGAATGGGACCCAATTCAAGAGTATAGGTACACGCATGTGCTTCTCTCGCCGAGAGAAGTACATTACTGAAAATCACACTCCTCTTCTTCGACATTCCGACCCGCTGCTGCTCCTCTCTGACGATACCACAAAGGAACACAAATATTCAATAAAGATCCCTCACTAACTTGTCTTTTTGATGAGCTAGTATCATTCTGGCTTTGACGCTTCAATCAGTAGTGTACTTGACTCCTCCCTCCCTAACAAACTTCAAAGCTCCCTTCCGGCGGCTTCAGGCATGCGATGAATAGGTAGGCATGTAAACGATTTGCAGACGCTGTAATGAACCTGCAACGGCCTGCAGACATGCGCGGAACCGAGAGTTTCCCATGTAGAAGAAGTCTGTCCAGAGAAAACATGAGAGCAGACGTTCGAAGGTGTTGAGCAGTCTCCATTACCATGGGTCATGGCGTAGACGATGCTGCAGATCTGTGAAGCTATACAGCACCTCGGAAGCCGGGATGACAGTTGTGGCCTTGAGGACTCGAGCTTTGCGGGAAGTCCGTAGCTTTGCACTTCTTGCCACGAAATAGTAAGTGCGGTGCATAGCCCAGGGTTTGGAGAAATAGACGCTATCGATTGTATTCCGATATTGGTATTTCAAGGGGCTGAGTCAATCTATGTACTGCCAAGAAGGTTAGGGCGGGCTCGCCGGCGCTGCCGACTAGGTGTCGAGCTTGGCGGCGAGTTGTTGCTTGGGTGGGATGAAAGTGGAGTGCTTGAAGATCTGTAGGTCAAACATAGTGAGGCCACAACTGACTTTACCGCTGTTCTTGGAAGATGTTGTCGGCTGGATGAAGGAACGACGGGCGTAGCGTCAGTGTTCTCTCTGGGTTGAGGGATATTGTGGTGCTCGACAAGCGCAAGGGTATATTCTATTCCCCCAGCCGCATGGGAAGGGCGCGCAGAAGCAGAAACGGCTTCACCGAGGAAGACGTTGTAACCGTGGTGAGAGAAGGTCATTCCACATTGGACACCGGAGTAAGTTGCCGCTCGATCGTGATGGTCCTTTCGATTCATTTTGCCACTCACCACCGTCCGAGGGATTTCAAGCATTATTTTCCGCCTGTTTACTCACCTCCACTTGGCGCGCGAGATCTATCCTTGGTACCTCTTGCGTCTACCCAGTGTCTTTAAGCCCCAATCCGGAGGATCTTGACTATGAGAGCTGCCTATAAAGGCCTGAGTCGCTGCGACTATTGCAGACAGAACCCTCCTCTGGTTATCACTTCGCAGCGATGGGCTTCAACATAGTGCGCATCCTCGCTACGGCTCTCCTCTCCTCTTTGGTTGCTGCATCCGGCGAGCCCACCATCAACTACAGTGGCACAAAGCTCGTTGGTACAAGTTATACAGAGAGTGGAGTTGACTTCTTCGGAGGTATGACAACGCTTCCAGCTTAACAAAGGGCTAGACTGATCATTCTTTAGGCATCCCTTTCGCTGAGCCTCCCCTTGGTGATCTTCGCTTGAGGCGTCCAAAGGAGAAGTTCCAGTTGGACGAAGCAGAGTTCAACGCTAAGGCGTCTGGTCCTATATGCCTCCAGCCCGTATGTGAATCGCAATACACATGGCGTTCTTTACTCATATATCTTGTAGGAGGTTCGCTACGAAAAGGAAAAGTCGGAGGATTGCTTGACGCTCGATGTGTACAAGCCCACTGGCGTTGAAGGGCCTCTGCCCGTCATGTTCTGGTTCGTAGTATCTCACATGGTACATCTTCATAACTGACGCGCCGCTGAAGGGTCTGTGGTGGTGGTTTCTGGTTCTGCGGCGCCTCTTACTACAACGCAACCAACCTCGTGCAGCGCAGTGTCGAAAGAGTAAGCTACAGTGCAACACATAGATGAATTCTGACTTGACATAACAGGGCTCGCCTATCATGCTTGTCAGTGTTAATTACCGTCTTGGACCCCTCGGCTTCCCTCAAGGTATGGAAGCGTACGAAAATGATGTCCTCAACTTGGGTGTCTACGACGTATGCATGGCACTTCAATGGGTTCAGCATAACGTCTGGATGTTCGGAGGAAACAAGGACGAGGTATGCGCTATTGCAAAATGAAAGTACAGTGTATTGACGGCGATTATCAGGTCACTGTCTTTGGTCTGAGTGCAGGTAGTATCATCGGCAGTATCCTCACTCTCACTCCGAGTTACACTCAGTACTTCCGCGCCGCTGTAAGCTATCTTTCATGCATCCGACATCGCGCGAGGCACTGACGTCTACTCCTTGCGCAGATTCACCAATCTGGCTGGACTCCCACGCTTCCACTCAAGCAGGCGACAGACCGCGAGTCTTCCTGGACGTCCTTCCTTAACATGGTCCCAGACTGCACTGAGAAGGCCGGAACCATGGATACACTTGACTGCCTCCGCCACGTCAACGATTCAGATATTTTCGCGAAGGCCATCTACCCAGCGGACGCCTACGCGATGCAGATGTTCCCTTACGGCCCTTGCTTGGATGGCCCGCAAGGTCTCATTCCCCAACTGCCTTCGGAAATCTGTGCTGTTGGTAACTTCACGAGGGTTCCGACTATTGTCGGTACAACCCTGGACGAAGGTCAGTTCAGATTTCTGTATTGGATCAGCTGCTCATGATAATACTCCAGGTCCTTACTTCATCCGCTACCCGTACGCAAACTACACCGACGAGTACATCCACGATTTCTTGGCCTACAACATCACCCCGCCGATGACGGACGTCAAGGATTGGAACGAGACGTTGGCCAAGTTTATCTCCCTGTACCCCGACGACCCGGCTATGGGTTCTCCATACGGCAGTGGCGACGACGCTTTCGGTCTTGATCCTCGCTTCAAGCGTTTGGCTGCGATGAGTGCGAAAATCCCCCATTCGACCTATTTGTCTTTCTAATATTCTTTCTTTAGCTGGCGACATGCTGTTCCAGAGTCTCCGTAGGCAGTGAGTCCGGTTCGATTCATCTTTGTCTATCGCGTTAACACCCATGCAGTTGGCAAGAGACGATGATCAAGTACGACCTCCCAACCTGGGGATTCATGTGGACAGAGGAATTGCCTGCTACCGAGGAACACCCCGCTTACTTGGGAGGTAAGCTTGTGGCTACCTTTTGTGGACTTTGATTGATCTTTCTTTGCACTTAGCTGCCCACGAGGACAACAACGCCTTCCAGTTCGGACTCGTCAACATGAGCAACCCGGACTACAATCAGCTGTCTAGCTACATCATGGACTACTGGCTCTCCTTCGCTACATCGCTCACTCCGAACGATGGAAAGGGTGTCGACCGTCCTGACTGGCCGCAGTACACCGACGACAGCAGGGTGAGTAACCCTCCTCCTAAGAGTCAGGCGTCTTGCTCATTTCTCTTCTAGGTCCTCCTCCAATTGAGGGCTAACAATGTAACATCATTCCCCGATGACTTCCACAAGGAATCCATCCAGGTCATCCTCGACAACCCTGTGGTTTTCCACCACTAATGTGCTTGTATTGATACTGGGGAAACCTTAGAATAACGAACTTGTACTTATGCCTGTAATTTCCTTTACGACTCCCTTACCAATATTGCCTGATAGGCAATTCTCATTGTGCTTATTAATTTCACTACATTGAATCTTCCACTCGTGTGTTTGCAGGCGACTAGAAGGTCATCTTAGCTAAGGTGTTCTATGTACATGTTCTCGCTTTTAATATAGCTAGGAATTCTTTGTCAACTGGCTATAGCAGCGTTACGGGACCGTGGCCTGAGAACAAACCCTAACCTTATGTGTGTATATGCAATATTGTTTGCGTCACGCCCGGATAAAAATGGAATGAGTCCAATTTCACGAAATGTAATCTCCACGCAATCTCTCGTGGTTGACGGCGACATCGTGGGAGGCGCCTGGAGGTCGTGTGCAAGGCTGCAAGAGCTCTCAATATACAGCTGTTGCATATATGTCCTCCCCGACGACAGTGACATCGACAAACGCTGCTCGCAACATCAAGACTGTATCGTTGTTGTCGACGACGACGACGAGATCCACGACATAGTTCGCCATATATAATCTTGTATTGTCTTGAAGAGATTACAACAGAAGTGCAAAATTTAGGCGCCACTTGCGCAGAAGGCAACTCGAGTTATCGTCATCGCGTCCTGTGACGATGACACAGAATTTTTGGCAGTGACAGCGCGAGTGTTGGCCGGTGTTGAGTAAACGGTCCGGGTGGATTACAGCCCCAATCGGAGAAAGCGATCAAAAGTTCTGAGGTCTTGAGCGATGTGCCCGAGGATTATTCTAGTGAGGGCGGGAAATGGGCGGGAAGCGCTGTAGAATAACAGTGTAAGGGCGGCATAGTAGAACATCCGAATTTCAAAATTTCGTGCGCTCTCATGAATGGTTGACAGCCACTTTGAGACTGCAAAGTGCGACACACAGTGACCGGTGATCACGGGCCTCGGCCGGCGTAGGGTCGGTTCTCTCACGCGCGCTGACGACTCCCCTCTCTCCACCGGCAACCACTACCGTCGCCCCGAACGATGTGCGCCGCACTCAACATCGACTATGGCAGCGACGACATGGATATTACCGATGATATACCAACGCACTACCAAAGCCAGGACGACCTAGACGCTGACGCTGACTCCGATGGTGCTGCCCACTTGGACGTTGGCGATATATCCCACCAATATTACCCTCAACCAGTGCGTGTATTGCATGATAAATACTGCTCTCTGCTAACGATGCTGCCACTAGGTTGCTGAGGACTCGGTAGGCACCCTTACACCCGATGCGCTGGCATCGTCGCTGTGGTTCTCACGCTGTTTCCCAGGGCTACGAAGATGAGGAAGGCGAGGAAGAAGCCTCAGACGAGGACGATGGGACCTACGCGGACGATGCATACGGCTCACGCAAGAAGTCGGGCAAGAAGAAAAAGGCTTCCTCCACTGCACTCCCCCGCCCATCTAAAGGTCCGCCTACGCGATTCGCTCATGCCATCCATTTTGCTCACTGTCGTCGTCGTTTAGTGTCCTCTGCGCGTAACACTTCTGGCTCCGACTCTGGCTCCGATTACGGCCGACCCAAGAAGAAGCGCAAGAACCGACACACCGACGACTACAATCGCATCTCTAGTAGGGGGACCAAGACGCCGAACTATGTGGACGACGTCGAAGGCTTTGACGAATTCGAGCAAATCGAGCCTGAGCCTTACTACATCGCGCAGCCTGTTGCATATGCTGAAGAGGATGAGATTGAAGCTGTCCTCAGTCACAGTCGCGATGAGGGTAGAGAGGATGATCCTGAGGACCTTTGGTTTGAGAACGTGGTGCGTATGACTGCGCCACAATTCCCAGAGCTGCCTGCTCACCTGTCCGAAGCGCTTTCACATTAAATGGAAGAACTTTTCACATCTTCACAACACGGATGAGACGTATGAATTCCTCAAGAGGTTCAAGGGGGTGAAGCGAGTCGACAATTATATCAAGGCGTACAAGCTTTGGCATGCTAAGCTCACGGCGCCTACAACGAGCCGAGAGGACCAGGTATGTAAACACAGACGCAACAAGTTATGTGGCTAACACACTTTCAAGGAGGCTATGCTTTTGACCAAGGAGCGCGAGAAGCAGGATCTCGAGAGCTGCCGCACGGTTGAACGCATCATTTCTCAGCGCGAGAACGCCGAGGGCGAGGTTGAATACTTCTGCAAGTGGAATAACCAAACTTACAGCCACTGCACTTGGGAAGCACAGAAAGACGTCAACCCTATCGCAATGGAAGAAATTGAAGTTTATCGCCAACGCGAGGCTCAAGCTCTTTTCCCGTACAAGAGCGCTTCATATCGCAACGGCCGTCCAGAGTTCTACACGATGACAGAGGCGCCCGACTACATTCAGGCTACAGGAGGAGAGTTAAAAGACTTCCAATTGACCGGTCTTAACTGGCTCGCATACCTTTGGAGCCGCGGCCAAAATGGTATCCTTGCAGACGAGATGGGCCTCGGAAAGGTGCGTGGTTCCATATCTCCGTCGCTTACGCAGACTGACCAATTTCTGCTCAGACGGTTCAATCCGTTTCGTTCCTTTCATACTTATTCCACGAAATGAACCAGTACGGGCCTTTCCTCGTTGTAGTGCCTCTGTCGACCATCAATGCTTGGCAAATGCAGTTCGCGACCTGGGCTCCCGACATCAATGTCATTGTCTACAGTGGCAATACGACTGCTCGCGAGGTCATTCGCAAGTACGAGTGGGGAACATCTCCGAAGAAATTGAAGATGAATGTACTCTTGACGACGTATGAACTCGTGCTGAAGGATGTTAAACCGTTGGGAGAGGTCAAATGGCAAGCACTGGTTGTTGATGAGGTACGTGCATTTGTTCTTCCTCCTGATTTGGTACTGACTGTCGGCCAGGCGCATCGTTTGAAGAACTCTCAGAGCCAACTTTACGAGGCTCTACAGGGCTTCCATTCAGCTTCAAAGCTTCTCATCACAGGGACTCCTCTACAGAACAATGTCAAGGGTATGTTAGGCACTGCGTTTCCTTGCAACAACTTGGCTGAACATATCGCACAGAACTCATTGCGCTGATGCACTTTTTGATGCCTGAGCGATGTGCGTAATATGCGCTTGTGCCACAGATTTAGCTGACCCGCTGCAGTCGCGCTGAAGGATGAATTTGATTTGACCGATGTGGACCATGAAGAGAAGATCAAGGAGCTGCACAAGCAGCTCGAATCGTTCATGCTTCGCCGTCTGAAGCGCGATGTTCTCAAATCTTTGCCCACGAAAAGTGAACGCATTCTTCGTGTTGAAATGAGTGCTCTCCAAACGCATTTCTACAAGAACATCTTGACTAAGGTAAGCAAACCCTCTTTACCTTATTGCGCCTTGGCTAATTGGAGATGCGTTTACAGAACTTTGCTGGTCTAGTTAAGAGCGCTAATGGGAACAACAACATCAGCTTGCTGAATATTGGTATGCTGCTCACCATCAATGTCACACGAGTACTTAATTTCATCAGCTATGGAGCTGAAGAAAGCCGCCAATCACCCGTATCTTTTCGACGGCGCAGAGGTTCCAGGCGCTACGCAGGAGGAGACTTTGAAAGGCATGGTCACCAATAGCGGCAAGATGGTCCTTCTCGACAAGCTGCTCGGTCGTCTGCGCCAGGATGGCCATCGTGTTCTTATTTTCAGTCAAATGGTTCGAATGTTGGATATACTCAGCGACTACATGAATTTCCGCGGGTATATCCATCAGCGGTTGGATGGTATGGTCAACTCAGAAACGCGCAAGAAGTCCATCGAACACTTCAATTCCCCTGGCTCATTGGACTTTGCCTTTTTGCTCTCAACTCGCGCTGGCGGCCTCGGCATCAACCTCGAAACCGCTGACACCGTAATCATTTTCGATGTGTGTGTATTCCCATCCGCGCTTTCCCATATTGACATGCGCTTTCAGAGTGACTGGAATCCGCAAAATGATCTCCAGGCCATGGCGCGCGCTCATCGTATCGGTCAGAAGTCGCACGTCAGTGTGTATCGCTTCGTCAGCAAAGACACTGTGGAGGAGGACGTTCTGGAGCGGGCAAAGAACAAGATGATCCTTGAGTATGCCAGTACGTGATTGACCTCCGCGCATAGACCAACCGAACTCACAATCCTCACCTACAGTTATTCATCAAATGGATACCACACAGGCCCATTTGAGCGCAAAGGGCAAAGAGTCCAAGGAAACCCAGAACAAGGGTGATCTCACCAAGGATGAATTGACCGCAGTTCTCAAGTATGGTGCTCGGAAAATGTCGGTCTCTTTCGCGCATCTGTTCTTCATTTGTTCACCATTGCCTCAGCTTCGAAAAGGACGACCAGGCCCAAGCCCAGAAACTTGACGAAATGGATCTTGACGAAATCCTCACTCATGCTGAAGACCATGAAACTATGGGCGCTGACGCCGGGACATCACTCGGAGGCGAAGATTTCCTGGCCACTTACAAGAACATCAGCGACGTGGCGGCTATGGACCTTGATTGGGACGAGATCATTCCCATAGACGAGCGCCAAAAGTACGAGCAGGAGGACCTGGAAGCTAGGAAGGGAGAGGAGCAAATGGAGGAGTCCCGCGACCGTAAGCGGACACATGCACAGGTTTCCTACGAAGGGATGGACGTGGATCAACCACCAGCTCCGTCTGCACCCAAGAAAGCAAAGGTGGCCGCGCCTAGCCGGAAGTCAGCCAGCCAGAAGGCGATGGAGTTGAAGGAACGCGACGTCCGTGTGCTGATCAGGAGTTTGCAACGATGGGGTGACATCAGGCAGCGGTACGACGTTATTGTGTGTATAGGGACTTCTTGCCATGCCACCGGACTCATGTATCTTTTCAGGTTACCGAGGCCAAACTCCAGGACAAGAATAAGGGAATGATGCTGGACGTCTCTGACGACATCGTGGCGGTATGCTCGCGCGCAGTCAAAGAGCACGAAGATCAGAAGAGGAATCGCATGGACACTGGCGATATCGGGCAGCAAAAGAGCAAGGCGATACTTGTGACGTGTCGCGGTGTTGGAAACATCAACGCGGAGACAGTTGTGTCCCGCCACCATGACTTGCGCACCCTCTACAACATCCTTTCTGATCTTGCCGATCCGTACAGATGGGTTATACCTGTCGACAACATTCGTCCTACGCTGAATTGGTCTGGACGCTGGGGAACACAAGACGACTCTATGCTTCTCGTCGGCGCTTACCTCTACGGTTTCGGCAACTGGGAGGCTATGGCGAAGGATCCCAAGCTTAACCTCGACGGCAAATTCTTCCTCGAGGAGGGCAAGAAGACGGACGAATCTGGCCAACGCCCCATCCCCAACGCCATCCATCTAGTCCGCCGTGGTGACTATCTCTTGGGGATCCTGCGCGAGCATGAGGAGAAACTCAAGTCCTACGAATCTTCCATACGTGGGAAGGTCAAGGTTTCTATGTCTCCACCGCCGATTGCCTCCTCTTCATCGCATGGTATCAAGCGCCGCGCAGAAAGCGAGGCTGTCGCTTCCGTGGATGAAGCAAACAGAAAGCGCAAGCGGAGGCCGACGCCAACATTCACGGACTCGGAGTCTTCGGAAGAGTGCCCATCGATGGATGAGGGTTCGACAAAGGAAGAGTTGCGACCGGTGAAGAAGCAACTCGTATGTCATTTTTTTCGGATTGACCTGCGCGGCGCTGACTGTTTTGTAGAAGCAACTGAAGCTATCCGGCGAGGACATCCCCCGGGAACGGAAGGTTGCCATCCTCAAAGAATCGTTGGCTGCCATTGGCCGCCGGATTGAGGCTGTCCTCAACATCAAGGAGAGCCAAGGGGAGGACCGCGAGCGGTGGAGAAAGCATTTGTGGACGTTTGTGACACTTTTCTGGCCCAAAAAGGTCAAGGCGTCCAAACTAGAGGAGATTCATGCGAAGATGGTGATGAAGGAGTCGACGCATAGCTCGGAGCCAGCTGGCAAGCGTCCGATAACGTCTGCGCCCCGTGCCAATGGTTCGAGCTCGAAGTCGAATGGCAAACACCGGTGACAATGGACGCTGAACGTCCTTGTACAATATACATATGGTTTTTTATTGATGATATCTGTCGTGCTACTTACCCCGCCCTGTATATATATCCCGCTTGTAGAATGCATTTTTTTGTGCTGTTAATGTTTGAGTACGGGAAGGCTGCAGAAAGTGTTGTTGTAACCTGGATGTTACCTGGCTTGAAAGGACCTAGGTGTAGGCTATAACGTGACACAGAGAGCAATATTGAATGCGAATGGCGCGTGACGGCATCCGACTCCGAGCCTTGGCCTTCTACCACCATAATGGAGAAGAAACAGCGCGCGCCTGAGTTAGGCGTGCCCATTCCCGGGCCTCGACGGAGGAAGAACTTGACTGTTACTCTCGTCGCGGCCGTGCTTGCCACCTTTACCACCTTGACGTTCCTTGGCCACTTCGACGACTACACAACTTCACGCGCCGGTCCAGCGGACGAGTGGCAGGATAACGTTTGGCCTATTCGCCAGCAAACGCCCTGGGATATCGAGAAAGACTACGAGCATCCACGTTTACTTGAATACGATGTGCAAGAGTCCACTTGGACCCGTCTCGACGTCCATCCAGTATCGAACGACTTGATATTCGACGTGCTCGGGGATATTTACTGCATTCCAGCTGAAGAAGCCTTCAGCGGTACTCGCGCTACGGCGCGTCCGGTGCTCAGTGGAGTTCCCTACGATACAGACCCGCACTTCTCACCGGACGGTGGTCGGTTTGTCTACCGCAGTGATGCTGGCCTTGGTGTGGACAATATTTGGGTAACGTCCTGGAGTGGATGTACCGAGGAAATGAACGGAAGTGACCTCAGGCAATCTGGTAAATTGCTGATTTTCTGCGTACTATGAAGTCTGTACTCATGAGGACTGCAGCTCAGCGCGTTACGAATGAAACGTATCGCTGGACTACAGACGCCCGGTGGCACCCGTCCGGCGACAAGGTGGTCGCGACCAAATGGTACATGTCTTCACGCTCTCTGGGAGGCCCAGAGGCATGGGAATACGACGTTCCTGCCATTGGGTCAAACACAACTGTGCCACTTGCGGCTGGCAAGCGAGTGTTGGAGAAGACCCTTGCTGCAGGCGCTGATGACTATGAAGAGGTACAAATTGGTCAGTAGAATACATCGTTAGCAAAACAAAGAGACTGACGCGTCGGGTTGGTAGGCCCAGAGCAGGCACTTTGGCATGGAGCCGATAGATTGATCTTCTCAAAGAACGTGCGGGATTCCGTTGCTTTCGACTACAGCAAAGGTAATGTGCTGTCTATGCGGGTAAGGCTGCTTCTCTGATTTTTTCCAGATGTACACAAGGGCATCAATGCCATCTTCGAAAGGAATCTCACCAGTGGCCGCACCGTGACCCTTGTGGACGCGTATCCTGGCGGTGCTTCTCGTCCGGAACTCTCACGAGATGGGAACACACTGGCATTCGTTCGACGCGTTCGCGACAATGAAGTGCTCGTCCTCAAGGACCTACGGACGGGAACCTTACACTATGCCTGGGACGGCCTGACTTACGACGCCAGCGTCGTCTATGCCCCAATGGGCACTTATCCGTCGTTCTCCTTCAACTCTGACGATTCCGCCATCATTATATGGGCTGCTGGAAAGATATGGTCGGTACCCCTGGGTGTCAACAAGGATGGCGAAAAGGTGTCTGCTGGTGAACCGATCTCTATCGAGTTCAGTGCACATATCAAGAAGCATCTTGGACCATTGAGGGCGATTGATGACATTGGCCTTGTTGGAATCGAAACGTCGGATAAGCAGCGAGTGAGGGCGTTCAGGAATCTGAAAACGGATGTCAAAGGAGAGAAGGTCGTATTCGAGGCCGCTGGTGTATCATACGTGCAAGTGGTTGGGAACAATGCTCCCATCAAGGTTCCCGTGCTCCATCCTGAGCAACCGTACTACGACCCGAGCTTCGTAGACAACACTGACGCGACACTGGTTGTTCACTCGCGCTGGGACGATACAACATTCACGACGTTCGAAATCGGCGATGTTCAAAGTGGCAATTCGGTGGAGCTTTCTGGGCTCCCCAAGGGGCGATATCTCACTCCCATAGTCTGGTACTCGAACGGCAGTCCTGCGTCAATAGCGTTCATCAAAATCAGCGGGGATTATTTATCTGGCTCTGTTGTGGCCACTGCCTCTCCCGGTCTCTATGTTGGGGATATTGTCTCAGCAAAGGACAACAGTAAGGGCCTCAGGATTAACAACATACGATTTGTTCCTTCCGATATCAATGTCGACGATCGTATTAACATGCGGTTCGTCGACTCGAAGGACAAGATTCTGGTACAGCAATCGTCTACTGCGTTTATCATCTCCTTGTCTGGGCCTAGCGACGACGACGGCAAGCCAGCACACAGCACGGTCGCTTCTGGAAGGACATCTACCGAAATTATCACATCCTCGCCGAGTGAATCGTCATGCCTCAAACGCATCTGGTGCAAAATCTATGGGTGCAGGTTGGATGCACCCAAAGCAATAGCATTTGTCGACTTCCAGCATGTATACGTTGCCAGAGGCGACAAGATAAAGGACGGAGAAGCAGTCTGGTCCAAGCCAGGAAATGCCACAGATGGCCTCGCACGTCTGAGCCTGGATGGCGGACATGACCTTGTGTTCAGTGGTGACGGAAAGAAAATGTTCTGGCTGCTCGGTAAGGGCGTCCTCTCCGTTCTCTCATTATGGACTCATCTTTGTTAAGGTCCATACTTGCACTCCCTGGAGTTATCCAAACTCGGAAAATGTGCTTCGTCCATCAAGTCGGACCACGAGACATTTGGTATCGACTGCACCAAAACTATACTTGAATACCAGGAAATCATCATCAACCATACCACGGACATCGCTCGACTCAAGGCAGAAGCGGCGGCGGTCCAGGCCTCCGATGTTGTTGTCATTGTCAATGCTACGCTCTTGACGATGGAGACTGGTGACCCGCAAGCGGACGTGATCACGGATGGCATGCTCGTTATTCGCGGCGGAGTGATAGAATCAGTAGCATCCTTTGTATCAGAGAATATTCCTGGGGGTGCCACGGTCCTGAATGCTCAAGGAGGTAAATCATTCTACCATTCGACATATTCGAAAGGGCTGAATGGCATTTCTAGCGTTTGTTACTCCCGGTTTTATCGACATGCATGCGCACTGGAATGCCATGAGCAACCCTGTCCCAGCGAAATCATGGGAGTTGGAGACCTTTTTGGCGTGGGGCGTTACCACTTTGCACAAGTAAGCCCAACAGCATCTAGTTTTTGTCCCATGCTCATGCGTTTGAAGCCCGAGCTCTGACAATGTCGATGGGTACGCCGAACGCAGCCGCGTTGAAGGAGGCTTCCTCATCGGGCCTCGTATATTCCACACTGGACAAGTCATTTACGGCGCCAATGGTGCTGGGTATCACCAGAGCATTCCGGATATGGCTGAAGCCCACTCTGCGCTCACGCGAATCAAGGCAGAAGGTGGACCCATCAGCACGTCGTACAAGAATTACAACCAAGTCCCTCGTGCGGTCCGCCAGCGTTTGTTGTTGGCCGCGCAGAACCTCAGCATGATCTGTGTACCGGAGGGTGGGATGAACTTTGACTGGAACTTGGCGTATATCCTCGATGGGATGACCACAGTCGAACATTCGTTGCCTATCCCGGTTCTGTATGAGGATGTCTTGACCCTGCTAGCGAAGAGTGGGACAGGGAACACCCCGACTCACATTGTCAACTATGGTGGGACCTTTGGTGAGCAGCTTGTTTGGCAGGAGAACAACGTACCACATAATCAAAAGTAGGTGTTTCCTTGCTTTTTCGCGGTGAAACAAGGATCTAAGGCGCTGCTATATAGGCTGCGAAACACGATTCCGGAGAGCATACTGGAAGGCCTCACCGAGTCAACTGCAAGACCCCACTCCTGTAAGTCCTTTGACTCTTGCGGACACTGTGACGATGTACTAACTGTTTTGGAAGCTTATCAACTCTTCAACACGTCTATATCAGCATCCAAAGTCGTCGGTCTAGGTGGAAAGGTGTTTATCGGTGCACATGGAGAACCACCTCTCGGGCTCAACTACCACGCCGAGATGAACTTTGCGTCTGCAGGAGGCTTGACAAACTACGAGGTCTACCGTGCTGCTACCTCCGACGCCGCAAAGGTGCTAGGATTGTTTTCCTCGCTTGGGTCTCTGAGCCCAGGAAAGCTCGCGGACGTGGTGATTTTCAAGCCGGGCGTGGACATTCTGGGTGGCAAGATGGGTGTTTCTGCCAATATTGACTTTGTTGCTCGGGGAGGGCGCATTTGGGAAGCGGAGACGATGACGGAGATTTGGCCTGTGAAGGGGAGAAAGCAGGTTATGCCGCCGTACAATCCACCAGCGTAGTGCAGCTTCCCAATCCTATTTTCTCAACACAGTTTACGGATTAATTTGCTTTGCGCTTATGCACACGAGCATTCTATGTCATTTCGGTCGTCGCTCGTTTGAATGAGGCCAGTCATTGAGTACGTTAACAATAAAAGAAAGTCACGGGGAGAGAGTAGCCATGGAGGCAAGAAAAAATGAAGCACCCAAGTATCCTACAGTTATACAGTATAATCCAGTCCATCGTGAGCGTAAGGTAGCAAGCAAGCAGTGGTCCGAATACAAGCAGTCGGCCTAGTGTACACGAAGGCCGGTGTGCGCCTGGGAATGGGAAAGATCCAGGTCGACCAGGGCTATGGGCACTTCGCGACTGACAACTGATTGTTCCTCTATTGTGGTAAGGCAAGGACTGCCGCTAAGTTGAGCTATAAGGCGGGGAGTTAGAGGAGATGAAGGACTGGAGTGGATGTATTTTGCGCACCTTGCATGAGTTTCGTGTCTGCTTCCCTATGGAAGCTCTTCATGAGGGCTGAGTACCGTTTATACTGCCAACCAAGTTCGGTGGCAAGTTCGGTGTTGCCCATTTCCTGTGCCCACTTTTTCTCCTCCTTGAACCGCCGCCGCTCGCTGTCCGCCAGGGACGCTCTAGCTCGTAGTGCAGCGACTTGGCGCTCGATGGGGCTCATGGAGCCCTTCGGGTCGACCATTTCAGAGTCCGTATTGACCTCGGTGATGTCGGACGTCGTTGTCTGGTGAGAGGAAGTATGGCGGGAGGATTGCGACTTTCTGGACTGCGACTTCCGCGAACGCTGGCTGGTACGGTCACTGTTCGCCCGACTTCGATGTGAGCTGCGCTCTCGATCGCGTCCACGATCGTCAGAAGTGTGCCCGCGGAACGTGCTGGATTTCTTCCGTGAGAGTGAGGATGAGGGTGTTTTCTTCTCCTTGGTTGCATCGAACATTCCGGAGAGGACGTCTGCGGTGAAGTACCCGAGGATGATGCCGACGAGGGATATTGCCGCCTTGCTGGTGTCCTGGTATAACACATATTCGATGTAGAGTTTGGCGGCAATTAGACAGGCTGCGGGCAGGGAGTATTCGTATTCCTTGTGTGCGTAGGAGAGAGCGACGCCTTGCCAGGCGCCGGGGAGGATAGCGGTTCGGATGGTAGTTTCCTCTGCGACTTGGGCAACTTGATCCAGCAAAATTCGTGCTCCAAGTCCGATGAGGAGTGCAGGCGCTGTTAAAGCATTCATGCCAGGACGTCGCAAAACATCAGAGAGTGGGGGGTTCGCGTTGAAGAGAGGAGCAGCGCAGGGCGTGCGTGAGGGTTGCAGAAACTGAACCACACGTGGCCTCGGACCGACTTTCGGTGTGCGCGTCCAGTGCGCCGTCCACTCAGCGTCCACTTTCTTTGCGAATCCCTCGAAGCCCGCAAAACATACGTGTTCATTCTACTACACGTCTTCGAAAGGGCTGTCTTTTCCAGCAGTGCTAAGTACTTGATGAAGTTCATCTTACATCTCACGACTTGCCCCGCAATGACACTGCAATACGTTTATCGAAAGTATGGTGACTGCCTTCCGAAAGCGGCCGCGAAGAACTGCTCTATTCCATTACACTATCGGTTGCGGCGGTTGTCTAGCAGTCCAATGCCCGGCTTCGGACTCGGAAGTCTTTAGCGTTTGTTCGAATTTCCTGAGCTGTTACACGCCTTTGTCGCATTTGCTAGACGCCTATCCCTGAAAAGCCGTCTTTCCCGAACGCAAAACACATCCTCTTTTCTGATTCTTTGTTCTCTCTGTGGTAACCACTTTTTCGCATGGTCTGCGCCTTCGCACCTAAATCCTTGTCCTTGCGTCGCTTACCCGGATACGCGAGAATGTGAGCCATTGTCCAAGAATTTTGCCGCAAGGACTGTATTCAAGCTTCGACCGCAGGCATTGAGTTCGGAGCTAGCCATTCAGTGTACGCCCCCGACTCGGCAGGCTGGCGCTACTGCAGTATACCTATAAAGAAGGTGTTCTGAGTCGGGATATCCTCACTCAACGAGCCCCGCCTCTCATCCAACACACTTTCCTCTCCCCCCAACTCCGAATCACTATCAAGATGGCTCGCTCTCACTCTGACGATTCCTCTGTATCCTCTTCTTCGGAGCAATTTGAGCAAGAGGTCGACTACTTTGACGATAACGACGAGGAGACCTGCGCACCCGTCATCAAGGAGCACTCGAGCCTTGATAAGACCCAAGTCGCTACTTTGGTGGCCAAGTACGGCAACTCTAGTGCTACAGCCTGGTTGGAAGTACGTCCTCACTTCACCAGCAACTTCAATCAACTGACAAAATACCTGTCAGTTCGAGCGCTACCGCATCTGGCAAGCTGAGCCAGGCCAGGTTCCCGAATCATCCTTCCCTCCTGTGCAAGGATACATGACCCGCAAGGTATGGCCACTCCAGCCCATCGAATATGGATCCTAACAATTTCCTAGAAATGGGTGTTTGCTTGGGGCAACCCTCTAGTTTCCGATGTCAAGGCATTAGGGCCCACAGCAAACGCCTTCGTCTCCTGGGCTCGCAGTCAAGGTCTCGTCCCAGTATGGTGCTGCATCGACGCAAACCTCGAAAAGGCCATGGCCAAGCTTGGATGGAGCACGGTCGACTGCATTTACGAGGACGTCCTTCACCCCGCACATGTCATGCAAATGACCTCGGATTCCAACAAGGGCAAGGAAGGCCAACACGCCGTCAAGGATCTCAAGAAGAACCTGCGCCGTGCCGAGAAAGCGGGTGTCGTTGTCTCTGAAGCGACCGGAAAATGGACAGAGCAGATGCGCAAGGACGTGAACGACGGGATTGAGCGCTGGAAGAAGAACAGAGCCGGCCCACAAATCGCATCTGTAAGCTCCTGCACAATTTCCTGTTTAACTACTCATGCTAATCATCAACAGACCACATTCGTCGCATTCACTGACGAGCCGCACCGTCGCTACTGGCTTGCTTACCACCAAGACAAGATCGTCGGCATCCTCATCCTCACGCCTACCGGCCAATTCTCCTACCTCATCAAGAACTGCGCATCTTTCCCAGACGCTCCTCGCGGCACATCAGAAGCACTCATCCACCGTGGGCTCGAGATCATGCACAAAGAGGGCCAAGCCGCGTCCCACAGCATCCCAGTCAGTTTTGGCATCACCGCATCAGACGGCGTCAAGCCCGTCTCCAACCTCTCCGGCTGGAAGATCATGTCCTTGAGCAAAGTCTACCATTCCGTATCCATGGGCGCAGGCCTCTTCAGGCGCGCAGACTTCAGGGTGCGTCACTCACATCTACTGGAATTGGGAACCCCCTTGAACTGATTTTGTTTCTTTAGTCCAAGTTTGATTCGGACCACCAACCTGCCTACGTCGCTTACACCGACGGGTTCGGAGTGGATACTATCCGCGCCCTGCTCAAGGTCCTCAAGAAGTAGGCAATGGTCTCCCATGTATTGACTTGTAACACACGATATCTATTAGCATCACGCATACACACTCTCAAGCATATACCCTTGTAATTACTGGCTCGCTAGACTATCTACTCATAATTGGATTTTCTGTCAAATTTTGTGTTCGAGTGTTCGGATTGCTTTGTCCTATGTACGTCGTAAGTCAATACACCATAACATGCCAAAGGGTAAGGTTCCTACCTCAACAACGCACCATTCTCTATCAGGTACTTGTAGATCATCGATAATCAACTCATTGTCTGATTGTGATTACGCAGCCAAAGATTTTGGCCGTGAGCCAGAGAGATGAATGGAGTGCTATGATCACGACTATGGGCGCTTACTCTACCGCAGACATATGTAAATGTGCATAAAACCGGACAAAAAAGGTAATAAAAATAGACGAACAACGTCGTGGAAATACAATATGCGTTCGGGTTACTGAAAGTACAACGAAAGTACCTCCCCTCCTGTGAAAGGTAAATTACATGATGGACATTTGCGTTGGCGCGTCGAGATGCGTGTGTCGATACACTGTTTGCAAAACGCTGATGACCCTGGGTGAGTAAACGAACGATGAATGGTGGAGGATCGGACGTACTGTGTGAACACTTGGTCAACATTGTGTTCCTCATTGCTTGCTTGCAGGTGGAACACTTCAAGAGCGCCATCGCGTCGTCCAACTGCGCCTCAACTTCCGACGGCTTGGTCTCTCGGACAGAAGCCCTTGCCACCTTCAGTCTCGCTTGCAACCGCTGCACCTCATGTTCTGCTTCAGCAGCTGCAAGTTTCGCCTGCTTCTCCGCTGCCTCCAACTCAGTATACGAAGCGAGTAGTTTGTTTTGTTCCTTTGTTACCTTGAAATGCGTTTTAATAAGAAGTGGAAGAAAAGGATACACAGCCTTACGAGCTCCTTGATCGCACGGTCTTTTCTCGAAAGCTCGTTTGCATTTCGGAAAGAATTGTCAGAGTCCTGGAGCTTGGCCTTGAGGTCCTGGATCATGCGTTCCCACCCATCGTGTTCTTGCTCCAAATTGACTAGTTGTTTCTTGAGGTTTGCCTCGTCTTCTTTAAGTCGTTGAATCAGCCGATCCTGCTTCTCCATCAACCTTTGGATGCTCTTCTGCTCCGCGTCGCTGGCCTCCTTCTCGCGCATTGCCTGATACCACTTATTCTCAGCTTTAGCACGCTACACAATGTCAGAATAAGAAAAAAACGCGCAAGGTGTCCACGCACATCGAGATTGCACTTTGACAACTTGTCTTCCATTTCCTCCAGATCAGAAACTTTGTCACTGACTTGTCGCTCCAGCTCCTCCCATGCCGCAGAGACCTTGTCAATCTCATTGTACAGTGATGTTTCTGCCTGCAATGGTTGAGCGTTTCAACGCTAGAGAGAACAGAGCAGACATACCTCTTGCCGTTGCTTTCGGTCCAGTCGTAGACGGTTGATCTCATCGTTCTTGCGCTGAAGCTCTTCTGCAAGAGCAGATGCATCACTAGAAAGAGAGCTGGTCCCGTACACAGCCTGATATTTGGAAAGTGTTGCTTGAACCTCAGCAAGCTTCTCCAAAGTGATGCGGTGTTCTTCGGCCAGGTCGCGATTATTGTCATCGTAAGAAGATACTGTTTCTTGATACGCCGTGAGCTGTCGCTGGGTAGTCCTGAAAATGTTAGCTGATATTACGTGTGGCGTTCATTACTACACTCACTCAAGACGCGACTTGAGGTCCTCGACATACGACGCGTCAGTCTGATCAGATAGGAAATATTTCATAAGGTCCTCGTTTCCGGCCGCGCTGGCGAGTTGTGACTTGCATAGGCGAAGTCGGTCTTGAAGGACGGATATGAAATCCTGTAGGTGTGATTAGTCGCTGAGAGGCTGCCAACGAACCTGACGCACTGCGCGACTATCCGAAAGCTGCTTGACTTCAAGAATTGACTTGTTCTTGACGCTATCCTTTTGACGGCGCTCATTCAACTCTGCCAATTGTTGGTCGCGACTCTCCCGTATGCGGGCAATGTCTGCATCCCGCCGTGCAAGGGCCGTCTTCAAATCTTGAATCTGCTGAGCATATTCGGTCTAAATAGGGTAAGTCAGCAACTGATTCACCAAATATATACATTCCACCCACCGGTATCTGCGTTTCTAGTGCTCTTCGTGCTTCATCTGCCTGGTGCGCCTTCTCTTGATTTTGCAAAACTTGATGTTCCATTTCCGTGATCGTATGGTTAAGATGCGATATTTTCTCCAAAACCATAAGATACGACGGTTGCTCCTGGACTACCTTGGCTGGTGGAAACAGAGCCTGGGTATACGGTCAGGCTCAAAGATTGCAGCTTCGGGGAGTTCGCACGTCTCGTTCTTTCTCGGCGAGCTGCTGCTTTAGTCGCTTTATTTCGACAGTTGCAGAGTCCAATGATTGCTGCCTCAGCCCAGCAATATGTGCCCAATCCTGGCCATCAGGTGCGTCGCCATTAATGTGAGCAGATGCCTACAAGATGAATGTAGCGCATGTCAAAGATCTATAGGTATATCACGTTCGCTGAAAGACTCACAGAAGGGGGAGGTGCATTACTGGAGGGCTCTGCGGGTAACGCATCTCCTGATACTGCCAAACTCTTCGAACTCACTCCCTCGATCGCCGTAACGGTCTTGCTGGTCAGCCTAAGGCAACGGTTCTCGGCGGCAGAAAGATCTGCTTGAAGTGATTCACACAGTTCTTTGCTTTCCTGCAATTGAGATTCGAGGTTATCGACTTGCGAACGAAGAGCAGCACACTGAGTACTTACGTGTTAGCGCCATTTGTGCTAGGGATGGGAGGCGGCTCACCTCTGTTGTAGTGGATTGTAGTTTGAGAAATGAAGAGTCGTTGAGCAATGTCCGATTGGCGCCGCCGAGTTGAATAAAGCGGGTGATGAGGGCTTGGGTAGCATTCTTGCGTTTGTCCAGTATGACGGACAGGGATTCCGGAGGATTTTCACGTATATAGGCGGACACGTTGAAGGCCTCTAATCCAGGGATTAGCTGCGAATATTGTCGTTACGGGGGACGCACCATGCACACGCTCATCTTGGACTTGGTCGTCAGACTTGGTCAGTAACTTCATTGCGTCGATAAGCTGGGAATTTGAGTGAGAATTTTAAGCAAGCGGCGGTGGACGCAGGCCACGTACTTGGGACCAGCAGGCCGAAATGGCGGCCAAGCCCGCCTCGCACGTATTTTTGCGCAACTCCAGCTGCTCAACACGGTTCTGACTACGCCCAAGTTCGCGAGAGTAATGCTTCATTTTCCTATAGATGGCCTCCTTGCGAAATAACTGCAGGATATATTAGACGCAGTGTGGCGATAGGGAGCAGAGCTTGCCTCCAGATTCTCGTCTACGACCGGCTCATCCTGGTCACTGTCGCCGTTGATAGCCGGGGAGCCATTGGTAGTGGACACATTTCTCCGTTTGGCGGTAGCTGGGCCATTGTCTTCGTCGTGAGAACGTTTCCGGGAGGCCATGGACGAGTGAACGAGGTGTTGAGAGTATGAGTCCAAACTCCGCCAAATCTTGACCAAGCCGAAGTCGGCATACCGATCGCTGACTGCCTCTTGACGCTGACCACGCTCGAGTCTCGTTCAAACCAATATTCTGAGCATAACAACCTATATCCTAATACAGCATGGCCTCGTCCTCAAGCACGCGTTTCTCTGTTCCGCTTAAATATCGCTCTAATGCAGTTACCAGCAATCGGCAAGCTTTCTCGCGAGGACTTTCGGAAACAGAGGGACCTGGAAGCTGCTCGCAAGGCCGGAACCGCGCCTGCAGCTTTGGATGAGGACGGAAAGCCTATAAATCCCCATATTCCTCGTACGTGTCCTTATACACCATCGGTCGCATATTGCTTACACCTCATACAGAGTACATATCTCAGGTTCCCTGGTATCTTGACACCGGCGCCCCTACACTCAAACATCAACGTCGACAAGACGATGGCCCACAGGAAACTGCAATAGACCACTGGTACGACAGGGGTGCGAAAGCAGGACCAGCCGCTAAAAAGTATCGCAAGGGGGCTTGCGAGAATTGCGGTGCGATGAGCCACAAGAAGAAGGACTGTTTGGAGAGACCAAGGAAGAAGGGTGCCAAGTACTCCAACAAGGATATCCAGGCCGACGAGGTGGTGCAGGACGTTGTCGCTGGATACGCTGCTAAGCGGGATCGTTGGAATGGATATGACCCCGCTGAGCACAAGAGGATCTACGACGAATACGCCGCTGTGGAGGCAGCTAGGCAAAAGCTTCGCGAGGAGGAGATTGACAACCAGACGACGACAGACCTCGCCGCTGTGCGCAAGGTAGCCAAAGCCGGAAAGAAGAACCATGACCCAGACTTCGGCTCCAGTGATGAAGAGGATGAGGATGAAGACAAGTACGCAGACGCTGCAGATGCCGTTGGCCAGAAGATGGATACCAAGACGCGCATCACTGTTCGAAACCTGCGTATTCGCGAAGACACCGCTAAGTATCTGGTCAACCTGGATCCAACAAGTGCATACTATGACCCTAAAACTCGTTCAATGCGTGATGCTCCAGTCAAGGATATGCCGCCAGAAGATGTGCGTCTCTTGTGCTGCTGTTCTCATTTGCGTATTCACATTTCACTCAGGCCAAATTCGCTGGCGACAACTTCTTGCGATCCTCTGGTGACGCCCCTGAAGTGCAGAAACTCCAGCTCTTCGCCTGGCAAGCTGCAGCGCGCGGAAACGATGTCCATCTCAATGCGAACCCTACGCAGGGAGAGCTGCTTCACTCCGAATACAAGAAGCGGAAGGAGGAACTGAAGGATACAACCAAAGTTAGCATATTGGCAAAGTACGGTGGAGAGCAATATCTGCAAGCGGCGCCGCAAGAGCTACGGCAGGGCCAGACAGAGAACTACGTGGAATATTCAAGGAGTGGGCAGGTCATAAAGGGACGGGAGCGAGCTAAGGCGAGGTCGAAATATCCTGAAGATGGTGTGTACAGCGCTTCCATCCTTCTACCTTCTAACGTGGGACAGTTTACATCAACAACCACACCTCCGTCTGGGGCTCATGGTACGATACCGGGTCAGGCTCCTGGGGCTACGCTTGTTGTCATTCGACTGTCAATCTTTCGTACTGTTCAGGACGGGCGGGCATTGATGCAGCACATGCATCCTCCGCACAAGCCCTACTTGCCTCTGTGCCGCATAAGGATGCCTCGCCACCAGTACAAGAAGAACAAGAGGAGGAGGAAGCCCCCCGAGATATCCGCCAGAACTTTTCCAAGAACCGCGTTGGAGATGGCGAAGTGGAGCCGGACAAATCAAGACTGGATGAGGCATTACGTGCGGAAAGAAAGCGCAAGAAGGGTGTTTACGACGAGGACGACCGCTCGGGAAAGAAGAAGAAAGGTGTGGAAAGTAGCAGCCACGATGTCACTGAGGAGGAACTTGGTGCGTTCTTCCTTATTCCCCAGTCGACAAGCGAGTTTTACTCATCCTCCTTACAGAAGCGTACCGGATGACAAGGAGGATGACAGAGGACCCTATGGCGAACTATGTCGACCCAGACGAGTAGCTGGTGTATTGTATGCAGTAGTGTAATATATAATTAGGCTCCGGTCCATCGAACTGCTCTGGCAGTTGTTTTACAGACACAGACTTCTATGTCCATTCTACCAGAACCAGGCTTGTACTTGGCATATATCATTGTACATTCTTAAATGCAAAACGCGACTGGGATGAACAATATTGTTCGCACTAGGGCAATCCAATCCAATGAAATAGGCAGCACTGCAGCAGGTGCGCATGCTTAAATAACTCCGAACTTGGTGGCTGTGTTGTCTGTTCTCAATCACCACCATCCTGGGATGAGCTCATTCGAGCAGCTGTTTAGTACGGCATCGCCAGAGTTGTCGATACCTGACACCTCAATCGAATTTCCACCGTCGACCTCGACCGACGAATGGTTATCGCGGCTGCAGGAACCGACATCGGACAGGAAGCTGGCCTTCTTCGGTGCGCGCACTCTCACTGCCCATGAAGCTGGCTCATCGTGAATCCAAGATGAGAGAATGTCATGTTTCCTTACGCTACGGCTCCCTCATCCTCAATCATTGCCTCAACCAGACCTGGCCAATCCACCAAGCACAATACTCAAATTCTTAGCCCACCTCCAGCTTTCCCTGGAAGCAATGTTCATCCCATCCCTCCCCGGTCCTCAAATGCAGGACGCCCCGAGATCCTCTGTCCTTCTGTCAGCGCCGCCCAAGCAACACGCACTGGGAGCTCATGCACGCAAACATCATCCATCTATATTTCCGCCTGCGACGCCAAACCCAACACCGTTTACAACCCAGAATGACAAACAATATCTGAATGTAGAGGGGACAATACTATGGTCAGGGCTTTGGGGGCAGGACGCGGCGGAGGCATTTGCGTTGCTGTGGTCGGATGAGGCGCAGAGCTGGATCGCCGCCTTCAAGCTCACCCTAGGTGTCGGTGAGCAGACGCATGGCTTGCAAGCTTGGATATCCACTAAAATATATCAGCTTACACACGGCTGACATTCGGAAACCCACTCCTATGCGTAACAGTGGCCGCGACGCTGCGCGAAAGCGCGTTTTCCCTGACCCAGGCAAAGAGCCCACTGCGCGAATATCTCGTCTCGTTCCCCGAGCTCGCGTCACTGGATCCCAAGACGCCCGCTTCCGCTGAAAAATCCATGTCAGACGAACAAGTGCAGCCATTTGACGGTTTTGAGGAGGTCAACTTGTTGGAAGGCCTAGCTGCAGGTGTGTGCGCTTTGTTCTATGTCATCTCGCGTCAACTAATGTTATTCAGGCCCTTCATTCCATCCTTCGCATATCTATTTACCCTCTTCAAGGCTTGGGCCAGAGACGCGTCGTGATCTCTTCTCTTTGCCGCCTCTTCACCCCGCTACCCCGTCGTCTCCTACACCTTCGCCTATGACGGTAGCTCGCACCGCCCATCCCACCTTGCGCAAAGCTTTCCGCAAGACATTGCATATCGCCTCTGGGATTCAGATGCGCATGCGTACCACCTTCGTGCCTGCAGTCATTCTTCCTGGTGGTGCAAGCAACGAGCGTGAGCAACGCGACTTGCGGAAATCCGGCAACGCTGAACGGACAGTCGTGCTGTGTGTTGAGCTGGAGAACCCAGATCAGAGCAACTCAAGCGACTTTTTTGTCGAAGATGTTGAAGTTCTTGTCGCCGACGAGGGTGCCCGAACACACCTGATAGGCTGGGGAGACTCCCCGACAGGGAAAGGCATGTTTCCAATGTCAATAGGGCCCCAAGGGCAATTCAATCTACTCTACGCCGTTACATTCCTCCAGAATCCTCAAGAGAACGATGGGTTGCTGACTATGGGTGGGCAAAAGCCTGATCCAATAGATCTTCGACGTTCGGTGGACATTAACGTTATTGGAAAACCCGTTCTTCGTACAGGGCACACCGATCCAGCCTTCCCTACCGAATCTTTCACGTCAAAATGGAACACCATTCTCAACTTGTCTCCTCGCAAACCTCCACCTATTATCGACGAAACAGCATCTGAACGTGAGGTCCTTCCCGAGCCTGCATCGCCGTTCCCAGTCACTGCTATCACACCTGCAAGTCCTCTTCGTTCGCCGCGCAGAAGTTCAGTGCCCGTTGCCTCTGCTGGAAGCTTGGCCCCCGCACCCGTATATGCCCCCCAAGCTGGACGTCGGCATACAATGCCAGTTCCAAACTCACTCGGCGTTACTCCAAAAACACCCATCCCGCCCATCCCAAACATGCCTCGCACCAGCAGTGGTCTTCGGGCGTCATTTTCGCCGACACCACCATCCGCACAATTCCAGCCTTTCCGCTCTGGGACGACGTACGACGCGCCACCCCCGACGCCGGGAGCGATGGGTATGCCTCCTCCAGCCCCAATCAGCATGATGTCCCCGCCAGACAAGAATGTCCTTCCAGAATTACCGCCCATGACGCCGACGACACCAGCATACCCAGCGTACCCGCCTGCAACCCCAGGTGGACCATTTGCGGGCGGGATGCCGCAATCACAGTACTTCCCGGAGTCGGTGCCCTCAAAGCCATATGTGGGACCGGCGGTGGAAATGCAGAGGGACAGACCTGGAGGACAGCCGTTATTAGGTATGCGGACGCCGCCCCCACTAGGTCAAAGCCTGTATGATGACGATCTACCACGCGTGGAAGAGCCCATCTTAGTGTCCATCGGGCTACTAGAGGAGCAGGAGGACGAGGAGTATGAGGTGAAAGTGCATGGGACGTTCACATTGGATGTGTTTGTGTATAATCAAAGTGAGAGGACGAGAAGGCTGGAGATTAGTTATCCAGATAGAAGGAGCAAGAAGCGGAGGGAGATACGTAGCAGCGTTGGCATCGGTATAGGGATAGGGCAGGTAGGTGGCGCCACTAGTGGAGATCAGGCAAAGGATGCAGATGAAGAAGGGCTCTTGCCGCTGGATAACCGTGTACGAATCGGCCCACTGCAGTCGACGGCATGTCAGTCGGTGAGAATGCGATTCATGGCGCTACGTCCTGGAGTACATTCAATCGATCTTCTTGTTCTCACTGATGTAGAGTCTGGTGCATCGACAAGCTTGAGGTGCGTTGTATGTGGCCAGCTCAGTGACTAAGAACTGAGCGCCGTTTTACAGAAGCGTTATGGATATTATGGTTCATGAATAGAATACTCACAGACTTGTATGGAGCCAATTCAGTTTTCCTTCACACAAGCTAGACATGTCCATTTTGCGCTACGTAGTGGAGGATGTTTTCTCACATTCGGCAATCACATCTACCACATAAAAGCAGGTATAGTTGACTAGCTACGAGCGAACAGAAACAAGACAATTCCTGCGAGGTGTCTAACAATATTGCAGATGATGATATACAACTATGCTTTTCTTTGTTACTCTACACGTACATAAAACCAAAACATGCGCTCTAAGGCTTAACAAGGTACAACACAAATTTAGTCTCAGCAATCTCTTGCTCTTCTTCAATCATCGCGCCATCCCTCGGACTCTTCGCCTCTACAGGATCACCGCCGGTCGTCTTCTTGATGAGAGATGCATACTCTTTGAGGGCCGCAAGAATTTCTTTACTCGTCTCGCTCTTGAACATGAACAGCACATCTACATCATCCGTCGCCTGCAGTCCGGCCTTCTTGCGCAGCTTTTGTACACGGTTGATGAACTCGCGCGCAAGCCACTCTCCCTGGAGGTCCGAGTGGATTTGGATATCCAGCCGTACGACAACGTCGCCGTCTGTGTGTGTTCCATATTGGCCTTGGCTGGCAGGTGGAAGTTCCATGTGGCGTTGGACCGTTAAGTCTCCCGCAACCAGAGGGATGCCGTCTACCAACAGTGATCCCGTAGAAACGTACTCCCTGACTGCCTCGCTGGAAACTTCGGGGAGTGCCTTCTTGACACGTCCAAGATCCTTGCGCAGCTTCTTGCCTAGCACGGACCAGTCTGCAACAGCCTTATAGCGAATGCCGGCAGACGTCTCGTCGGAGCTGAATACGATGTCCCGGACGTTCAGCTCAGATTTGATGTAATCTTGCAGGGGCTTGACGTCGTCGAGGTATTGTTGATCGGGATGGAATACGAGCAGCTCTTTCAACGGTGTCTGAGGGGTGTTAGTTATTGAAAACGAGCCTCGAACGTGTGGAAAATGCCTACCTTGAGCGAGAGGTTGTTCTTCTCGCGGAGATTCCTTGACAGCTCAATGACGCTCTGCATCCTTTTCACTTGCCTCTCGATATCGACGTCGAAGTAATCTTCCCTGACCTCGGGGAAACTGAGGAAGTGGATGGAACGAGTGTCAGGGTCATTCGGCGATGTGGGGATGTACTGTCGCAATGACTGGTAGATATTTTCCGTCAAAAAGGGTGTATATGACGACTAAAGAAATGTCAGCACATATTCCATCTTCACAAATCGAACGACCAACCATAGTTTTGCAAAGCGTAAACAGGGTCTCGAACAAGGTGTTCAGAGCTGCCAAGGTATCTTCTTCACCATTCTCACCCTTTAGACGCTTGCGGTTGAAGCGAATATACCAGTTGGTCAGTTCGTCGACCAGGTCGAGCAACCGAGGGATGATGGTATACAGCCTGTATGCGGCCATTTCCTCACGCACGAGTTTGATGAGCGATTGGCAGCGTGCCAACACCCATTTGTCCATGACGTTCGACGGAAGGGGTGCATTCGCGTTGTACACGAAATCCCGACCAGTTGTTTTCTTGAGCAATGCGACTTGACCCAGGAAGAAGCGGAAGGAGTTGAGCCATGGTAGGAGGACACGGGAAATGACTTCGCGGACGCCCTCTTCGCGGAAACGAAGATTGTCGCCACGGACAATAGGTGAGTTGACCAAGAACATCCTGTCCTTTATAAGTTCGGCCAAGAAGTGGTATGGTGGTATTTCACCTTGTCGCATCGGCACCATATTGGTCAATGATGATGGTAGGATCCGGATAGTTCTTCAAGCTCTTGCTCATTTTTTTGCCGTCACTTGGTGAAATGTTAGGTTTGAGCCTAAATTACAAATATTATGCTCACGCCGCAAGCACGAGACCAGTCACAATGAGGTTCCTCCAGGGCGCTTTCCCGAAGAGATGGGTGGAAAGAACAAGGAGGGTGTAGAACCAGCCACGGGTTTGGTCGATTCCCTCAGAAACGAAGTGGGAGGGGAATGTGCTCTCGAAAGATTCCTTGTTCTCGAAGGGGTAGTGAGCCTGCGCAAAAGGCA
This sequence comes from Cylindrobasidium torrendii FP15055 ss-10, assembly GCA_000934385.1. NCBI lineage: Eukaryota > Fungi > Basidiomycota > Agaricomycetes > Agaricales > Physalacriaceae > Cylindrobasidium > Cylindrobasidium torrendii. Next base: position 467,172 of record KN880431.1, read on the forward strand.
TACTGTAAAATATTAGAATAGTGAGAATAGTCCTTTCATGAGGGCTTACCTGCCGGACTCGAACCAACAATCGAATACCTCCTCGACGCGTTTTAAAACACCTTTGCCATCTTTTGATGGTATGGTGATCCCGTCAACGCTCTCTCGGTGAAGGTCCTTTATACCAGTGCGACCAGATAACCGCTCGAGCTCTTCTACAGACCCAACGCACACGATTTCCGACATGTCATCGTTTGCCCACAATGGGATAGGTGTGCCCCAGTAACGATTCCGTGAAATGTTCCAGTCACGGGCATTCGCAAGCCAATTTCCGAAACGATTATCGCCTACACTCTGCGGTACCCTGGATGAAGAATGAAGGGGAATTCGTGAGGAGACTGCCTGCGGCTTACCAAAGGGTTTCCGCATTGTTTCTGACAAGTTGATCTTTGATATCGGTGACTCTCACAAACCAAGCGGGGACTGCTCGGTAAAGCAAAGGTGTTCCGGAACTATATAGATGAGTGAATTTCTCCCTTGTAATACCGTGCATAACATACCGCCAGCAGTAAGGATATGAGTGCTTGATAGTCGATTGGACGATGAGGCGGCCTTTGGCCTTGAGAGCCTTCTGAATTTTGCTGTCTGCAGCCTTGACATGGTCTCCCTTGAAGTCGGGGACTTCGTCTGTGAAGCGGCCAGCATCGTCGATAGGGCACGGGGGCATATCTTCATTCCTGATGACGCCGTTCTCGACGGCAATGCGGTGATCATCTTCACCAAAGGCAGGAGCTTGGTGTACAATGCCGGTACCGTCTGCGGCTGTCACGTATGTGTCGACGACGACCTTGAATGCAGTCTCCTCAAACTTTTCGGTGAAGTAGTCGAAGATGGGAACATAGCGCCAGCCCTTCATGTCCACGCCGAGGTATTGGGCAAGCTTCTTGAACTTGGCCTTCTTTGGATCCTTGTATAATGAACCGAGAAGGCCTTCGTAAAGGATGAAGTTTTGGTTGCGATCTTCATCATGAATCTTGATGTAAGTGAACTCGGGGTGGACACACAAAGCCAAGTTGGAGGGGAGCGTCCATGGGGTTGTTGTCCAGGCAAGGAGAGAGGTTTCAGGGTCATCGACGAGGGGGAAGGAAACAGTCACTAGGTAAAATTAGGCGAGTGAGTAGGTAGTGGCAAAATGAGGCGCACCAGCGGGGTCATTCACATCTCTGTAATCCAAACCAGCCTCAAAATTCGAGAGGGGTGTTGTGAGCCCGGTCGAGTATGGCATTACGCGCAATCCGCGATACACGACGCCCTTCTTGAAGAGCTCGGAGAATGCCCACCAAACGGACTCCATAAAGGTAGTATTGAGGGTCTTGTAGTCATTATCGAAATCGATCCAACGGCCCATGCGTTCGACAGTGCTGCGCCATTCTGAGGAATAGCGCATGACGATGCTTCTGCATTCTTGGTTATATTTCTCTATTCCAATCTTCATGACATCCGCTTTGCCAGTGATCTTGAGGCGTTTGTCGATTTCGTGCTCAACGGGAAGACCGTGTGTATCCCATCCAAAACGACGGGGGACATGGAAGCCACTGACATGGGCATGGCGGGTTACGATATCCTAGGCAAAGATGAGAGGGTACCGTTGAGGGATACGGATGTGCTCACCTTGATAGTGCCAGCGAGAAGATGTCCATAGTGAGGGAGACCAGTTGCAAATGGAGGCCCGTCGTAGAAAGAGAAGACCGGTTTGCCTTCAGATAGCTTTAGACTTGTCCGGAACGCGTCAATTTCCCTCCAGAAAGCGATGACTTTTTCCTCCTCCTTCGGAAAGTCGAATGGGGCAGAGACTAGTGAAGTTAAATGGAGAGTTTCGATCCAACGTAATGGCACGCACTGTCGTGGGCGGGGAACGCCATGGCGTGCGGTCAAGATGCCGTCTAACGTTCGCTTCAGATCTATCGATGACTCGATCAACTTTAGCTTCAAGAGATGGCTCGGCTCTCGGACCGTCGCCGGCAGGCGACTCGTGACGCCGACTTGTTTGGACGCGCGCGTTGATCTAGTTCCATGACCTGGGCATCCCAAACAAAGTGATGTCCCAAAACATATTCAAGAATGTCGCGTTTTTCATCCCAGAATGTGTCCCCGACTTTGAAGCCAAGGCACTGCAACATTCTTTGGAGGTCCACGGCGGCACCGCTACCACCAAGCTTGAGGAGGCGACCCACATAATAACCAATTCGGAAAGGTTCGCGGGTTGGAATGTAGTGACAGAGAAGCAAGTGGTCGTAACGGTGCGTGATTCGCGCCCCCATATTGGCTCTTTCATAACATTCGTTAGCCCCGGTGGGTAGAACGCTCAATCATCATCTCCAAACAACAGACGTACGCGCGCGTCTTTGCATGCTAGCGATTCACTAATGCAGACGCAGACCATCCCTGTACTCCGCTGACCCTACCAAAGTCTTTTCTGGGATCACTGCTTGCGCTGCTGAAGATGTAAGAATCATGTGATCTCTAGTATAAAGGCGCTCAGCGTATTGTAGATTCCTTCGAACGACGTGGAGGTTTTGTCTGCAGGGATAGCAGCACACGGCGGTCTTTGGAGAACAACTCTCACTGTGGATGTAACCCACCTCTTCGCATGTTCAGCCACCTCCAAGTCCTACGCAATTGCCCTAGCGCAACAGAACGCGACCCACATCAAGATAGTTCTGCCGCATTGGTTCGACGAATGTGTGCGCCTTAACCGCGGGAGTGTAGATGTGACCAAATTCGAATGGCCCGAGCCACCCTATTTATCTCCATCCGAAGACGCCAAACGATGGACCAAAACAGATCCTTTAAAGAAGACACTCTTTCGTACCATCCACGCAGATTCAGATGCTGAATTCGACCCAAATACACTGCCGAGCAAGAAGATATGGAAACAAGGCCGTTTTCTTCTGAGCCGGACCCTTGACTTTACTGCCCATCGCAGAGCCGCCTTTGAGGCAAGTATCAAGAATGCGGATGGCATTGTCCTTGATCCCGGGCTTGTAGGAGATGAGGAAGAGGAAATGGACCAGGTCGAAGAGTGCGACTACTTCTTAACGCGCTACCGGAGCGGTAAGGCGTACTTCCAAGTCAGTTCCACTCCCATGCCTATGTCTATCCAGTCCGACTCAGACTTTCATATTCAAGGCCGTGCGTTCGCACAAAACTATCGGGAATTTGGCCTGGTTCTTTCACGTACACGCCACGGGAAATATTTCCCGACCTGAAGATGAGCTTCTACACTATCCCGTCCCGCGCAAACCGATTGAGAAATTCTCCAATCATGTATGTCTTCATATTGCGTCCCAAAAGAGGTTTTCCTTAGGAATATCCAGGTCATTTCTATTTCCAACTATACTGGGGAGGGCCGCGAATACATCAAAAAGCTCATCGACGCCATGGGTGCTCAGTTCACTGCCAACATGTCCAGCAGCAACACGGTTCTCATTGCAGCACAGTCAGTCTCCTCTGTAAACTTCATTCATCAATGACTCAATCAGCCTCAGCATGGGCGGGGCCAAAACCGACAAAGCGGTTCAGTGGTCGATACCGGTGGTTAACCACATTTGGCTGGAGGACTGCTTTTGCAGATGGCGGAATCTCACCACCTCCGTGGAGAAGTATATTTACTATCCCCCTCAGGCAAACTTTTCGACCTATCTTGCTGAACGAGGTGTCCCGAAAATGGTGGTTGACATGGACCGCCTTGAGCAGGAAGAGACGGAGGATGCTGAGTATATCGCCTCACTCAACCGCAAGAACGGCACATCTCTCCGACGCGATAGCTCGCCAATCGCGGACCGCCCCATCGTGCGAGGGTCATCGTCGCCGGCAAAGCCTGCTGCACCTACCACACCCAGGCGTTCAAATGCCAGGAAACCTTCAGTTGCAAACGGGAACAAGACCACTCCTGTTCCAGGGCCATCAAAACGTAGATCATCGACCAAAATCGTTATCAACGAAGCAGATGCCTTAATGGATATTGACAATGAATCCGCCCCCAGAACCGCCCGTCGCTCCTCGGGGAGGGCGGCGACCAGCCAGAACACTGAGACCATGGAGGTTGATGAGCCATCGAAAGCAGTCACTCCCAAACCTTCCACCAAGCCATCCAGGAGGGGTCGAGAATCGCCCGAGCCAATCGCAATAGAAGAGGACGAACCAGTCGTGTTGCGGGTGGAAGAGCATTCGAAATCCAGAGGGAAGGCAAAGGGGGAGTCTGCTTTGGGTAAGGCCACGCATACTCAGGAAACCATGGATGTGGACGACGAACCTCGTACCCCTGTAGCCCGCAAGACTGCAAAGAAGCCATCGTCTCGCAAGCCTACCCCGATACAAATCGATTCTGATGAAGACGATATTGACCGCGAACTCGCTGCTAATGACAATTCCGCTTTAATGGCAAGGAGGCCGTCGCGCACCAGCAGCAAAATCGCGGAGGTCGCACCGACAAGACCCAAGACGGACGGACGCGAAGAAGTATCTATCCAGAAGCCTGAGCCAACCCCCAAACGTGGCCGCTCTGCTGCGAAAGGGTCCGACAATGAAGATGGAGGTCGATCTATTGCGGCAAAGACACGAGCGTCCTCCCGTTCACGGAAACCAGCTGCTAAGGACTCAGACGACGACACTCCGCCGGAGCCGCCTGTCAAGCGCAAGCCCTCCGCGCGCGGTCGCAAGTCAGCTACAAAGGAGCCCGACGCAGAGGTGCAGCAGGAACAACCACAGAACCGTCAGTCATCTAGACGGCGCAAGTCAAACGCGCAGGAACCAGAGGACAAGATAGAGGTAATTGAACATCGAACATCGAAACGGACGCAGGATGCGAAGGAGCAAAATGAGGATGAAGGCATGCCTCCACCTGCATTGAAGCCCCCATCAACACGTCGCAAGGTAGAAGTTGTATTGACGCCTCGGAGCTCTCTTAGCAAGCTGAGTGCCTCAGCATCGAGCCCAGCTAAGCCCAGTAATAAGACTGCTGCTCCTCCCATAGCTGAGAGTCGAACTTCACCACCGCCGGAACCGATTGCCTCGACATCAAGTAGACCCACGCGCGCCGCGTCGACAAAGGGCACCCAAAAGCTACATGATCTCATGGAAGACCGCAACCAGTACGACAAGGAACAGAAACAAGCGGCTCAGAAAGCGAAGCGGAGAGGCTCCGGGGTGCATGATACTGCAACCAATAAGCGGCGCGTGATAGAGGTGGAAAGCGACGATGAGGAGAAACCGAGGGCACCGAAGAGGCAGAAGGTGGAGAAGGGGCCTGGGAAAACGAAGGCAATCGAAATCAGTGACGACGAGGAGGCGCCGGCAGCGAAACAACCTACAGCAAGGAAGAAATCTAATGCCAAACCGGCTGCGAAGGGTGCTGCAGAGGATGACACGGAATCAAAACCGTGAGTGCTCCGGTGGTTCTCTTTCTCAGGGTCTAACTACGTCTAGGGCACCCGTCATCAAGGTCCTGACGAGTCAGATCTCCTTGAAAGAGCCAGTGATCAAGGTCAGCATGTTTTGCTGCCAGTATTCATTGTATTTACCAACTTTCGCAGGCGCTCAAGCTGCTAGGTGTGCGGTTCACAGAACGCGCATCAGACTGTACACATTTGGTTGTGCCGCACATCGTTCGGACGGAGAAATTCCTTTGCGCCATCGCAAAAGCGCCATACATCGTCACTGAGCAGTGGGCTACGGATTCTGCAAAAGCGAAAAAGATCCTTCGTATGTTCCATTTTCGATGTAAACCCTCGCGCTCTGACCGTCTCCAATGCAGCCGGAGAAGATTACAAAGTTGTTGACCCGACGAATGAAGCCAAATACGGCATCAAGCTTGATGAAGTAATGGCTGCCGCTAAGCAGCATTTAGGGAATCTCTTTGCCGGGAAGACATTTGTCTTTACTCCTTCAGCGCCCGTGGCACCTGTGACACGGGATTTGCTCAAGAACGTTCTTCAAGCGCACAGTGGCAAGGTAAGACGATTGTGTATTCACCCATGTCGCCATTTGACCTCCCATGGAGATGTACACCGGGAAACCCACTGCGGCTGCCATGAAGGATAGCAGCAGTCGATACCTCATATCGTGTGACGCGGATGAGACCATGTGCAGAGGGATCATGAAGGCGACGGGATGCAAGGCATATACGCACGAATTCATCCTGCTTAGTGCGCTGAAGCAGAAACTTCTGGTCAATGAGTACGAGCTGTTTAGTGATTAGACTTATATATCTTGAAGCGCTCTCAGTGGGGTATGTATGTACATTATTTAGTTGGCCTGGACCACAGTTTGGATAATGATCGTGATGAAGTATTTCAAGATATACAGGCTAAGTATTACATGATTTCCTACGAATTCGCCTCCAAGTTCTCGTTGATTGCTGCCAGCATCCGCTGCCTAGCCTCTTCCAACAACCCTCGATCCTCTTCATCGTACACTGTCTCCAGTGCAGCAGGCCATCGTTCTGCGTCGAATGCCCTCTGGAACCTTGCACCAATGGTATGGTAGGACTCCGGATGTGTGCGCTTCAGTTTCTGGAAAAAGTCTGACACTAGCTTGACAGACTTTTGGGAGCGCAGATCACGTAGCCTAATACGCTGTATATCGGCCAGTACAGGCCAGGGAATAGCTGAGTACGTGAGCGGACGGTGGACCTTGTCGAACGGAGTGGCATCGCCAAAGTCGTCCATGACGGTCATGGCACGCTGAAATCCGCCTTCGGGGGTCCAATGCTTCGCAGAAGACTCCTTTGCTGTTGTTAACGCACCCCAGCGCTCTATGTCGCGGGCCTGCAAATCATGCTCGACGCGAAGCGACTGGTTATACCATGTATGTGCCTCCCGCAACGCCTCGAAATCGTGGAGGAGGCTTGCAGAGGCCGATTCCTTCTCCGCCATCTCCGCTCGGAGTGCGTCCCTTTCGCCCTCGATGTCCTTCTTCTCTTGGTGCAGCATATCGTTACTCGTACGAAGCCGTGCGATTTCTGCATCCCGAGCCTCCATATCTTGCTTGGACGGCGTTTCAGGCGCTGCAGGGGAAGCTCGAGTCGTCGCTGCCTCTGCTTTGAGTGCATCCCGCTCTGTCTCGACCTTCTCTTTCTCCCGCCGTAGAGTTTCGGTACGCGCACGAAGCTCTGCGATTTCTTTGACGCGCACCTCAAGCTCCTTCTTGGATGCGTCCGCCGCCGCCTCTACAGCCTGAACTCGCGCTCTCGCCGCGTCTCCCTACGCTTTCCTTTTCTTGGCGGACTCCTCGACCTGGGCACGATGTTCGTCTGTGGCTCGCTGCGTCTCCACTTGCGCTGCTGCAATTTGAGTACTCAACGCCTTCTCTTTCTCTGCTGCCCGACGACTCTCTTCGGCCGCTTCTTGGAGCTTTCTTCGCAGCCCCTCATTCTCGGACCGGTGCACTTTGATTTCGGCGCGCAAGTCGTTCGCGAGAGTCTCTACTCGCGCTTTAGCGTCATGGGCAGCGTCGAAAGATGAGAGCGTCTGCTGTAAATTATGAATCTGCAGCTGCGCATCGTCGAGCTCGCGACTGAGACCAGCCACCTCCTTGTGCAACGCATCACTCTCCTTCTGGATGGAGTCATTCTCCTCGAGCAAGCGGTTTCCCTCTTTCCAAAGGGTTTCCATCCTCGCGCGTAACCTCTTCCTATCCTCGATTAAAGCCCGCTTCCGAGTCTGTAGAGCCGCATTCTCGTTTTCGACAGCCTCGCATCTCTGGGTGGCTTGCTCGGCTTTCTGCTCCTGGTTCTTGATGTATGCGCTTATGTAGGTGTTAACCAACCCAGGATAGCCTATGTCCTAAAGTTGATCAGAGATAACAGAGCAGTGATCATACCGCAAACATACCAGGACAGAAGAAGACTGCCGTTCTCTGCAAGCCGAGATCTCGAGCTGGACGCTCTCTCCGGACGGCGAACGGATACAATGCTTTGGGTGGTTCGCCAACTCCTTCACAGCTAACAGAAGGTCATTGCCAAAGTTAAAGCGTTAAAGGCTCATGCCCACCGAGGCGTAAAGGTAGTTTCAAGCAACAGCAGTTGCGGCGGACAGGTCCAATATCGATAGCTTGGTCGAAGACGCGCCGTAGGTGGAGAGCTTCAACGCCATCTGGCACGTTTCGCACAAACAAAGTTACAGTAGGAGCAGGTGACAGCATTGCTGAAGGTAAGAGAAAGGGAGAAAGCTTAGATAGAGAGTCATGCTGCGCCTCTTATATACTTCCTTTGAGGCAAGAGTAACGGCTGTAAAGCGCGGCGTGTTGCGCTTCTGAGCGCGGGGCACTTTTGGGCGTCTAAGATCTGTCCAATCAAGCGCTGTAAAGATCCCTTTAAGGAAAAGAGGTACTTATGGTGGTGGTCCAAACTGTGCTCCCAAACGTACCATCGGCACCAGCAGTTCGAGGCCTTCAAAATACTATTGTGTTTGCTTTGTCCGTCCGTCCCCAGCTTGTTGTTCCTTGATAAGTCTAGTTCTTTTCAAGAGAAAAGAAAGGTCAATCTACCAAGTTGGTCGCCACTCGCTGGTTGAAGTCAGGCCAGTGGCAGTCTGCGGAAATCAATCTTGATCACAAGATCGGGAATCGGGATGCCACTCGACTCTTGCATCAAGAGAACGCCATTGGCCATTCTATGTTAAGTTCTCGACATTAGTAAGTACCAAATACCACATGACGACAGCGTATCTCTCCTCCTTTCTCTACAACCATGACCACAACGCTCGAAGGAATCGAGGTCCTCTTTTTTGACGTCTTCGGAACAGTCGTCGACTGGCGGTCGTCCGTCGTGCGCGAGCTAACGGACTTGGGTGCTTCCCTATCCTTATCGTACTCTGATTCGGACTGGGAGGAATTCACCCTTGAGTGGAGGAGGGCATACCTGACTGCAACGTGAGCAAGCCGCCCTCAATTGGAGCGGCTAGTACAGGAAGATCTAACGCACTCGTTAGGAAACGCGTAGGCAATGGCAGCGGGACAGCGAACTTGAACGTCGATGAGATGAACAGAGAGGTACTTTCAAATCTACCATATTCTACTAGATTCTGATTCCTTGTGAGAATTTGGATAAAATGCTCTCTAGCGAGCGATGGGCTCAGCTTCGGGAAAAACTATCGCCAGAGCAAACGGCTCACTTGAACCTCGTCTGGCGCCGTCTTCACGGTACATTATCTGTTATGCCTAGGTTGACATCACTCACCGTTTGTCTTAACAGGTTGGCCCGACTCTGTTGAAGGTCTTGAGAGGCTTGAGCAGAAAGTTATCATAGTCGCGCTCTCGAATGGCAACGTTCGCCTTCTCACGGAAATGGTGTGTCTTCCACCTCATCGAGCTTGAAGAGGCGATCTCTGAGTACTGTCTACGAACCCCTACCAGGCTAAATTCGCTGGATTGCCATGGAATGTGATATTTTCGGCAGGACTGTTTGATTCATATAAACCGTGCGTTTTCACAACGTTTCGTGCTGAAGCAGAGGGCCGTTGACGCACATACAAGCGATCCACTTGTCTACCAGCGTGCTATGAAGCATCTTTCGGTCAAGCCAGAAAACTGCGCGATGGTTGCAGCCCACGACTGGGATATCATTGCCGCTGCTAAACAGGGCATGAAAACAGTATACGTACATCGCCCAGAAGAAGGCGATGTTCCCGAAGTAACTGTCCGAACCAAGCAGGACGGAGGAGACGCTGATTTTATCGTCCACTCATTCCTTGAGTTGGCTGATCTGCTGAAGTAGTTGGAAAGCCGGTACAAATGGGGGGTTTCAAGCAAGTAATTCAACGGATTACAGATTGTATCGAGTATGCTGTACTTGTAGCAAGATAGGGTATTAATGCAAGGATGAATGAGTGTATGGGGACGAGCCAGCGACCAATCTACTACGTATACAACGATGAAAAATAATATAGGTCCAAATGCGGGGCACGGAAGATTACTGCAAGGGTGTTACTCATTGTACAGCGACAACTGATTGTGCTTACCGAACGTATCTCCTTATTCGCAGCACGCGCCTCTTTGAAGCGCATAGCACTGGCAACCCATGAAACCATGTCAATGTCCTTGGTTTCCTCGTCCTGAAGGAAGGGGTGGTCGAGTAGCTCTCGGTAGGTAGCTCGTTGTTGAGGTTCCTTGTGTAAGCAGGATGCTACCCACTCCTGAGCCGACTTGCTGTACTGGTCTGGCATGGGAGGAACCCTTCCTTCGATCAGGGACCTCATCTGTAGAATTGGTGAGGTCGAGAGCCTCAAACAAATGAGATGAGAATTGACGTACATAACCCATAATATCGGCCGGGTTGTCGTAAGGGTACTTCCCCATAGCGAGTTCAAGTGCAGAGATGGCCAATGACCAGATGTCAGACGCAACGCCGTAGCCCTCTTGAGTGCCACCATATATCCGTTCGGGCTGCGCAGAATGATAGCGCTTAGGACAGGAAGAAATGTCACGTCTTTGGGGAACGCACCGCCATATAGATCTGGCAACCGATGACAGTCTGTGCTTTAGAGCGTTCCAAAAATCCTGCAGCTTTTGTTCAGATTTGGGACCTTAGGCCGCAGATCCCGCCAAGGCTTACCCGAGACACCAAAGTCACCTGACAACAACGTAAGCACAATGAACATAAGTACAAGGGATGAGAAAAAGATGTGGGATAGAGTGAACAATGACTGACAGAGTTTGATCTGACCCTTGGTGTTCGCCAAAATATTTGTTGGTTTGACATCTGGAGGACGTCAAGGTTAATGACGGAAGCGTGACCAAGCAATGAACACGCCTCTATGAATGACTTCGAGCTTGTCTTTTAGGAACTTAAGCCCGCGAACTGTGCTCCCGAGGATTCTTGATAGAACGTCTTCAGGAAGACCTTCCCATGTTATGATTTCCTCGTTACACCGAAACTGTTCTCCAAGCTTGAAGGCTGTAAGTCCACGAACGTCCCCGCCATCCATATACTCGACGCAGATATTGACACATGATTCAGAGTAAAAGGCGCCCCAGAACATGAGAATTGAGGGCGCCACTGCGCTTTGAAGAATGTTAAGCTCCGTTATTATGGTCTTGAACTTGGTACTGTCGAGTTCTACTCGGATTTGCTAGTGAGGCGATTAGAAGGGCGTACAAGCATGACAGGACCACACGCCTCACCTTAATGGCCATTTCCAGCTTCTTCGGTTTGTAGAGCACTCGGTTCACCGTGCCGTAATTGCCGCGTCCAAGCTCCTCCCCGAGTTGCTCAAAGTCCTCCATTCGGACGGAGAACGATGCACCGTTGGAGAAGTTGACGCCGTTCTCATTGATACTAGCCTTTCCCTTGAAGTTGAGGGCGCCTGTGGCGGTGTCACTGTGGAGAAGCGGCCAACATGAGGACAGATGGCCAGATGAGGGATGCGCTGAGACGTACACAATATTGCTGAAGTCTTGGAAGTTTGTTTGGAAAGCTGGGGTGCCCCTCGAGTTGCCGAGGAAGGGCTTGCCTCGCCGTGCGAGGCCAGTTGAATTGGCGCGTGCTGGACCGCCTACCATGGACGATGATGGAAGTGACTTGATGGAGGCTATACGATCGGCCCAGTGTGGAGTCCGGATCACGGCGCGATTTCCGGCGACGCGCTCGCCGGCATTCGCATGTCTCCTCCTACCGTCACCAATGGCGATCCGCTACCACCACCCGTCATTCAGCCGGGAGGGACGTATTCCATCCAGGCACGCTGACATTTATTGCCAGTTTATCACTATTATTTACGCCTTCACAGGACATCCACGTCGGCTGCAAGGTCCATATTCTCAGAAAAGATGCCGACGGCAAAGAAGAGGACCGAAAGGCAGAAATCTTGTCAATACGCGACAAACCCGTGAACCAATACGCAATACAAGCAGGGATGATAAGCGATAATGGCTCCCGTGATTCAGCAGATCAGCTGGAGTACTTCGTGCATTGGGAGGCTTTCAACAAACGCCTGGATGAATGGGTCCCCGGGTCGCGCATCGTCCTTGCTCAAGAACTCACGTATCCTCAACCGAAAGCCCCCCCAAGCAAGAAGGAGAGCACTTCAAAGGCGCCTCCAGGGAAAGCACCGCGCCAACCAAACCAGAACTTACTGAGGCGCGCGACCACCAATGCAGCCCAAGCCTCGCCAACACCGACAATGTCGTTCCATACCCCAGACTTTGCTGCCTCTCCATCCCCTGCGCCACGCGCGCCCAAACGCAAGCAGCATCCAGAAGAAGAGGAGGAAGAAGAAGGGCCAGATGAGCAGGAAGGGGATGCGGACGCCGACACAGAAATGGACGTCGACGAGGACGGAGAGGAAGCCTTCGATATCAACGTCTCCCCAGAAACACAGACGCAGGCATCGACTGGTACCTTTAGCAAGGAACAAGAGATAGAAAAGCTTCGTACGTCGGGCTCCATGACACAGTCCATATCCGAAATCACTCGCGTCAAGAACCTCAACCGTCTCCAAATTGGCAAACACGAGGTCGAGGCCTGGTACTTCAGTCCATACCCACAGGAGTACGCCCATCTCCCACTCCTTTACATTTGCGAATTCTGTCTGTCGTACTTTGCTTCCCCAATGATGATTTCGCGCCATCGAATGCGCTGCACACTCTTGCATCCTCCCGGGAACGAAATATATCGCCATGAAGATATTTCCTTCTTCGAAATTGACGGGAAGCGCCAACTCCAGTGGTGTAGGAATCTGAGCTTAATTTCAAAATGTTTCCTGGACCAGTGCGTGCAACACCATTGTATGCATTGGTGGTGCAAGCTGACCCAGTCCTTTAGCAAGACGCTTTACTATGATGTGACCCCATTCATGTACTACATTATGGTAATCGCCCTTGCATGGCGTTGAAAGTCTGCTCACACCTGCCTCCCAGGTTCAACGCGATGACACTGGCTGTCATATCATCGGGTACTTTTCGAAAGAGAAGGAATCAGCCGAGGGATACAACGTTGCTTGCATCCTCACACTCCCGCAACACCAACGACACGGCTACGGGAAACTCCTCATTGAGTTCTCGTACGAACTGAGCAAGGTAGAGGGAAAGCTTGGTAGTCCAGAGAAACCGTTGAGTGATTTGGGTCTACTGGGCTACCGCGCGTACTGGGCCGAAATCATCGTCGAGTACCTTATCGGGGTAGGCGCTGACCGTGAAGTGAGCATCGACGAGATCGCACACAAGACCGCCATAACGCATGCGGACGTGCAGAATACGTATGTTCTTGAGTTCAAATGGTTGACTCGTAATCTGACCTTTTGCAGATGTGTAAACCTACAACTCATCAAGCATTTCAAAGGGCAGAACCTTATCTGTCTAACGAATGCCGTTCTGGAGCGTCATGAGAAGTCAAAGAAGAAGAAGAGGAGACGCATTGAACCTTCGTGCCTCAAGTGGAAGCCGCCAGTATTCACTCGCGACCAGCTGCGGTTCGGGTGGTAGAGTTATATGCTTACGCTTTGGAGGATATTGTATGTACTACGTAGCTGTATTTAAAAAGATGTTTGTTCGGTCCTGTGCTTTGACAAAAAATCGGTGCGACAAGCAACAATCAAGTGTGGCGCTTGCCGGCTATGTACCCTCGGCAACCACGAGTAAAACGGTAGCCGGAAACTCTGGACCTCAGTGTTCTGCGACTTGGTTTACCTTGCTTTCATCGATACCACCATCCTCTTTGCCAGCAAACCGCGCAGATTCAACATGAATGCAACATATGCATCGTCCGACGTCGCAGGCACTGTCATCAGCATTCCTGGCCTCATCTGGAACCTCTATCTCGACTACCTGGTCTTCTATCCATCCAATTCCTGGGTAGCCACCATCGCCTACCTCTTCCGTATCCTTGCCACCATCCTCTTCATCCCGCTCTTAGCGCTCACTTTGCTGGTGCGCGCGGCGCGTATTTCCTGATTCCCGCGTGTGCTAACCCGTGGCAGGACCTGGTCTCATATGGCGTCGCCCGGTTGTTGGGTATCGTCGACCCCGACAGGCCATCCCATGTTGCAGCCAAGGCAAAGGGAAAAGAGGAAGACAAGTTGCAAGTGCCGAGAGAGCCCAAGGCGTACTTCGAGGGCGAGGAGAGCAATCTGAAGTTGGCTGGCGCGCACGACCTTTCTCCCGTCGTTTCGCGCTCCCCGTCTCCCGTACACACTCGGCGCACTGGATCCACCTTCATTCCCGAAAATGCGACCACCGTCGAGGAGGGTGCAGACAGTTTGAGGAAGAGGCAGCCGGCGCCAGTAGATGCTTGAATACCATGCTTTTGGGCAATGCAGTTTCTGTTCAAACTTAGATAGACCTTTGGAAGGAAACTTTTGCTGTCGTTTCATGCTTTTCATGTCTGGTTCATTTGTTGCGTCCAAAGTCGTAATCAACTCGGGCCCACCACAAACAAGACAGCGAGTACGAGCAACATTCAGTGACAAGCACAAACATTTAAATTTCTAAATGGTATACAGCTATGCAGCATGAAATGGATTCAGATATATAGGTATTCAAGAACATTCAAAAGGGTCGGTACGCGATATGTCCAACCGGTATGGTATACAAAGCGGTTACAGGAAAGCAATGAAACCGTAGCAGGTAGTAGGAGGAAAGTTCAGAACACGATGTACGTAGGATATCATGTAGATAAACAAGATGGGTTGGAAGATGAGAAGGGTTCCTGGGGAGAAGACAATCTAGGGATACATCGTCGAGGTGGGAAAGATGACACCATCCCAACGGACGAGGAGAATAGGCCGACGCTTGTTAATGGACAACGACGTTTCTGGTGGGACACAGGCCATGACCTCCCCACAGCGCACTTCAGCAAAGGACGACGGCTCTGATCCAAAGTACACAGAGTACGGCTCCTTCCTGTCAAAGTTCTCTCCATAGATGGTGATCACCCTGGAATCGTCAGCCGCTCCTGGTACAGGGCTGGTGCTGCGCGTATGCCTGACTGGCAGCTCAGATGCGCGATCTGGCGAGAGATACTTGATGACACTTGGGAAGGGCGTCACAGGTTTTGAGGGGACGGCGCTCAGCATCACGTTCGATGCCGCTTCAGCGTCGAATAGTGCAGTCGGCACAAAGAAGTTGTACCGGGCTTGCTCTGTGTTCGCGTCAGTTGAAGAAGGAGGTACACACAAGTTGTGACCACAAACCTGTGCCAACAATGGTCCACACGCTACTTTCGCCAATGTCAACCTGCCACATCGCGCCTGACGAGCCAAGAGCGTAGTCAGACGCTGTAGGCCGGCGCGAGTTTGAGTTCGAACTTGCCGACCCCCCAGTGCGGCGACGACCTTTGCCAGTGGATCGGTTTCCAGCGCTCGACGCGGACCGCATTGGTTTCTTCACCTTGCCGCCGTCGTTAGTTCCTGGCAGGTATTCAGACCCAGTGGGAGACGGTGGGCCACTATCCTGACCAAAGTAATCGGCCGTGCCATTTTGCATGAGAGGCGAACTGGGGGACATGTGAGACCCCGGGGCCCACGACCGAGCTTCGAGGGGACGATATGTGTTGACTTTTTCACCCATGCAGGATAGAAACGAACCCGATTGGCCTATGAGGTTTTGCGGCGCAGGATAGTTGTTGGCATCATATACCTCGAAGGCAATTTTGTGCAGCTGGGAAACAGGGTCGCCACAGACCTCACCGGGCGCACAATGACGGTCGGAAACAGCCTTGGAGCCATCTTGCATTCCACCGCCAACTGCCGTAGTCTGGCGGTCGACTTTGCGAATGATGAGAACAGGACTCACGACCCCCGACGTCAGGCATTGCAGTACGATGGTCTGGTTGTAGTAAACCGGAATCTGTGAGCCATTCGCTGTAAGAGGAATCGCATTAGGCGGTGGGGAGGGGTAGTCGGGCTGAGGGGGCGGCGGCGGCGGGGAATCAACAGTACCCGAAGGTTTGGACGCGTCTACGATGTAAATGAGGAAAGGGTCTACCCTAAGGGTCAGAAGGGTGAACGCTGATGGACAGTTCGACGTACCCCACGACGCAGTGCGCGCGATAAAAGAGGGCGAGCTCGTACGCCCACTGTCCGCGCCCTGAAGGGATTGACCATCCGAGCCCTTGAAAGATGCGCCAGAGCCGGAGACACAAAGGTACTTGGTAGACACCGTTTGAGAGCGTAGTCGGTGGAAGAGAGATATGGTCGACCCGTGGTTGATGCACACTAAAGGCAAAATGGCAGGCTGATAAGGACTGAGGCCGAGCAGAGGCAAAATGAAAACGAACGCTCTAGGTTTTTCGCGCTCTGACGCTTCTTGCTAGGTTTGCTGATGACCTTGATGGGTTTACTGGGGAATACGCCGATAACACGCGCCGGCTCGTCCTCGTCGTGCGAAGGCACAGTCACGGCAGCAAGCGCCTCGACCTTTTTTCTCTTTTCATCGAGCTCCGAGATGAACAGCTGCTTTCCAACGCAGCGGCCGATATAGGTAGTCGAGTGCCAGGGAGGGGGATCGTTCACGTCGAGGGATTTCCCGGTCGAAGACGTCCATTCAATTGTACCTTCCTGCGGCGGGGCCTCTCCGGATATCGAGACGACGACTCGGGGTGGGCAAAGCTTGATGTCTGATTCATCGGGGCCATTGCGAACGTCCGTCCACCACGAATGGCCAATCAAAATGGCGGTGGGTGGGGGGCACAAAAACCTAGCAGACATTCAGATTCGGCTCTACCTCGCGAGGCCACATAGTATGTGAGAGAACCTTTTCTCGTTCCCGTAAGATTTTTGGGCCACTTTGGAGGACATGACGATGACTGTCCGCTCGCCATATCCCAGACGGTTAGGCGTAGAGAGATATTCCTCGACGGTAGGCCTGTGCGAGTGTTCAGAGGGCTTGAATCGTTATAAATATGGACAACCTACTTGATAAAAGAATGTAGGTCGGTGGCCATGGCTGATGGTTGGAGAGAAGGAGCTGGACGAGGAAGCTGGCTGCCTGTTGAGGGACCGTGCATCAAGGCGTTGCCGTTTGAGGCGTAGTAAGGGTCGTTCAGAGACCCACCATGGGTCACCTGAGGAGCCACGCTCCTCAGAGTCCCCGTTGGGCGGTCGTGTGGCGCGCCATTGGAATGGCCATAGGAATTGATATGCTCTTCCCCTTCATATGAAGTAGTTGACAGGTAGGTGCCATTTCCGACACCGGTGGACCCGTACTCGTCAGTTATGTCCGAATATACAGCCAAACGCCGCGGACTGCTTTGGTCGTAGTCAAAGCCCGGCGCGGGCATGGGAGCATACGCCGAATGATGGGTCGGCTCAGGCGGTGTGACCTTTCCTGTGTTGTACGAGGACACATACGCTGAGTTATGGCCGTTCGTGTATGGGTGCATGGAAGGGTCGTAGCTGGGGTGTGTATAGCTTGCGTCGTTGAGCATTCCGTATCCACCAGCATGAAGAGAAGAAGAGGAAGCGTCGGGGCGCCTGTACTGGTGGCCCATTCCATTGCCCAACAGCTCGGTGTACCCAGGATCCTGTTTGGGTTGAACTCGAGGCGGAGACAGCTATAAGCAGTAACTCACAGGCTCAGGTGTCATATTATAAGCTGGATCCATACTGTTTGGGGCGCCTATACCTGGTTTGACGCCTCGAAAAATCCGCGAATGCCTCACAAGCACGCTTAAGTAGATGGCGGCACGAGGCAACGGCCGAGAATTGACCTCGAAGCGGACCGATGGAGGAGTATCGGCAGGAGGGTTGCAGCGCCGCAAAGAGGACGACGATGATAATGAATGTTGGGAAGAAGAGGCGCCATAAGGGCGCGCATTTTGAAGGACAAGAGCGCGGGGCCAGTATGTGACAAATGATCGGGGATTCGGCAGATGCCAGCACAAGATTTAGCAGAATTGTAGCAGAAACTGCCATCGGCACCAAGCGTGAACTGGTTCGGCCATGGTCTTTTTGAACGGGGAACCACATACATCGGCACGCAAGTGGCATGCACCAAAAAGTAGCCGAAGCATGGCTCATAACAGTCGGGTTCGTCGAAGCTGATGGGTTTGACACACACGACAAACACTTCCTCTTCTTCCCACACTTCTCCCTCTTCGCGCTTCACATAGAAAGCTTAATCGTAGCGTGGCGGCGCTCTGAGTGGCCAGAGGCCGGCCACATGTAGTATCCCATCGTAATACTTCTGCACCCGCAAAGTCTTCGACGACGACAACTCGACGACCATAACATCGTCTTGAGTGCCTAGAGTCTTACTATGAACACGACCCGATTTTTCTTTTTGGCCGGGCGAGTTCAACCACTCCAAACAGCACTGTGGGTCCGTCTCACTGGAATTGGACTGGCGAGAACCAGGTGAGCAGTCATTGGGGCGTAAAAAGCCCATGCCATTCTTGTCCACTGTACAGCTTATTGGACATTCGCGACCGAGTCGATGGCGCAAAACGGGGTCCAATATGCGGACAAGTTGAGTTGACCACACAATTGCATCCACATGTTCACTGTCCACCGGTTATCCCATCGAGCCGGGGGTACTTATCAACAGTATTAACGACAAGACACCGACGATAACGCCCCGACTCATAGATGGGGGCGCACAACGAGTTGCTCGAAGTTGAACATTAAACCATGGGTATCGGCAAGTTGGCGTCAGGTATGTCAGTTGAATACCACAGGTCTCGTTACTATGATAGGTCTACATACAATCATTCGTATGAGCGGCTGTGGTATTTACGAGGGCCTTTTTAATGGTTTAAATAATACAACTATATTTTAGCACAATAAAGTGAGATCATGTTGCCTCCAGAAACGTTCAATGACCAACGATTATTCAAGTTCAAGACTTCGAACAAGTGCATGATCAAGAGCCTCGGGGGCACCATACTTTTGGTCCATGGACTTGCGAAAATGATAGCTCCTGCTTATAGCTTGAACATAGCATATGATGCTTTCAAAACCGTGTATGTTAAATAACATAGGAGGAAAGTTATAAGCTTGATCTTTAGTCGGCAGAATGATGATGTGAATGTTGTACATAAGCAGGCGCTGTTTTGGTTCATCGGACCAGGTTCAAGAGTACTGCCATCATAGTGCTCGTCGCTCATTGCCCGTGTTATCTTTCCATCCACCATCTGGTGTCAAACATCTGGCCGATTTGGACAGCTTGGGAGCGTTGCTATTGCCTACTGGCCGAAATTCGTCCTTCTGGACGACCAGTCCTCGGCCTGCAACTTCAAGTTCGTGAAGGAGCCGAACCAACAACCAGCGTAGGAGAAGGCGGCACGTAATGTCTGCCTACCGCCTCGATGCTCCTAGGCCAAGGCAGCGACCTGATCCTCTTCAAATTGACCATTCTATGTCATACAAATCAGCTAGTGCACTGAACCAGCAGTCGCCTCCCCTTTTGTATGAGGTTCCTTCACCATTCTCTACATCTCCTCCTGGCAGCCCTCGGAGTCATCTCACATCTCCCACATCCCCGACACACAAACGCCGTTCAATCAACCGCCAGGCAAGGAGCGGTGAGCGCACTCCGCCACTTGGTTCCGGTCGCAATCGTTCTGTAACACCCGTTGGGGATGGAGATCTAAACCTGTTTGCCGAGCAATGTCGAGCATGGTGCGTGATTGTGCAAAGCTACATAACACTGACTAACCATTCCAAAGGTATTTCGACCAGGATGAGCATGCAGGCCAGCAGATGTCCCATACCCTCGCTACTTTACCCCCATCCCAACGGGCTGCCTACGCACGTCTCCAAGCTTCTGTGCGGGCCACATATCACCGGACTGTCAGTGCACGCAAGGTTGCAGAGTTCCAGGCCCACCTGAGCGCAACGCAACCGGGGGGCTCCCTTTTACCACATTGTCGTGCCGATCCATCCAGCGCCGATGCCAAGAAAGGTGAACTCCCTACCCCATATGTTGTCGAAATGCAAACACCTCATCCTCATTACCTACAGAACGTTATCAGCGTTTTGAGCGGTTTATCAGAACGTGGTGTACTATGGGCATGCCCGGTCCTCAGCCGTTCTTCCGGGCGCGTACGTCGTTTGAGCAGAGTGCTTACTTCGTACTCACCGTCTACGATAGTCTGGGCGTTGATGACGCTGCAAACCATGTCCACGAAAGCCGGTGGTGCTGGTGAATACAGGATTGAATGGGAAATTGACGATGCTGTATTCATGGAATCTGGGTGCGTTCATCTGCATAGCAACATCACATGCGCGTGCTCACGCGCACGTCCTACAGTGGACGTGATTTCATGATCGATGCAATAGATGCTCTCAAAGGCGTATGTTTATTGTTATGTGTCCAGGATTCGCTCAAACATTGCCCCCCAGATACTGGCATTCGAGGAGGTTGCGGCGCCGAGAAAGTCCACGAGCACCGCTGGGACGGCCACCACTCATGTACGCGCCCAGTCTCAGCCTTTGCTTTCTGTGCAGAGACCCACGAAGACCCCACCCGTCGTACCGAAGCGCTTGCGCTCGCCAAGCGACCCTTTTTTGGATACCCACACCCCTCAGGCTCTCTCGCGATCCGTGGGCTCGTCAACTTCGGGCTCATCCTCCCAACCGGACGAGAATGCACTCACTCCCCCTCTGATCCCTGACAAAGCGGACGGGTCCACAAGTCCGTTCTCTTCAGCTTTTGGAGATGCAGTAGGTACCGATGGACGCGAGGATGAGGAGTCACTACGTATATGGACAGCTCCGGATTTATCAAGTCCTGACTATCTCAATTTACTGCAAGCATTCCCTGCGTTCGTGAGTCGTGGAGCCTCACCACGATTTCCCGACAAGCCCCCAAGTGGCGACCTAGAGGAAGGTTACGACGCCACATCGAGAGAAGATACGGCCATACAATTTGGCACGGGGAGTATGTGGATCGGGGCAAGAACACGCAGTTCTGGCTGGGAAGGTGGTAACTGGTGGACACGTTTTGTTAGCTGGTGCAAGAACATATTTTGTTAAGTGCAGGACCAGTGCTTACCTTCCTGAGACTATCGGACACTTATGTATCGCCTATGCTTCACTCCATCCCCTAGGACAAACTACTGCCTATTTACTTATTTTATTGCAGGAGCATTCCATGTAAAGCTGTAACGAAGCTTCCTCCACCCCTTCCGACGTTTCTACTGGCATCATCTAAAAGTGAACGAGGCGTGATCTCTGACCGTGGGGACTGTACGTAGCGAGGGTGTGCCCACCAGCGAGCTCGAACTAGTTCAGATCAGGTTCGAATGATAGCCGAAGTATTACCTTGCTCAGACAGGACCTATGCTGGCGGAAAACGGCCGCAAAAAGTCGAGGGTCCCAAATGCAACGCACTGATAATGCTCCAATGATAATCGAAAGAGGTGACCACGCTCTGTGCCGGCGGCTTGAAAGCTTCCTGGAAGTTCTCCGTTGTACTTGTATTCATTGGGTTTTTGAGGGTGCCTGCATGTGGCTAGTTAAGGATTGTCGACTGAAGGTGACGTTCGAAAGAGGACTGTTGTGCGACATTCAGAGGACTCAGCAGTGCCACTCACTGAAATGTACCGAGGTGTGAATTGACGTCGCTAAAGCCGCTATGATATGTTTGGGATCCCATTCGGCGCTACGCACGACTGAGCGCTTAATGGAATCCGAGGCGGGATGCAATCACAGCTTTGCAATTAAAGGCGGAACAGGTGGCTCTCGGCCGCCATTCAGCTTGTAAGATATAATCAGCATACAGTGGCACACAGTCCTCAGCGCTCAGCACCAAGCTTCTACTTACTCGCAAATGATTAATGATTAGCCACTCTCCTTTCGTCCGGTGTGAGGAATTCTGCAAACAGCAATAATGCGTGGCAGCTTATAAAACCCGAGTTCATTTTTCGTTGAGCCAACACATTCGGCGGACGGTCGAAGCCATGTGGATCAGTCTTGGTTCAATTGGGGCGGCGCTTCCTCTCAATAACGTGCTATCCTTTGCTACAAGGGCATGCGAGTGCGAGCTAGCGGCATGATAGTAGCATCCAAGCGAATAAATTGAGTCTTGGTCGAGAATTGCTAGGCGTCGATTCCGTGCCTTCCCACCGAAGCAGACGGCGACGTCCTAAAATGCCCAATCACCCTGATTACTTGTCAAGAGTAATCGCATGGATCTCGGGGCCTTTGCTTGTGAACCGATTATCGTTGTTGTTGTTACATTTCAGAAATGGTCCTACCCCATTTGCCATACGGCAAGGCTGGCTCTAATTATATAGTCTACATAGTAGAACCGTCTGTTGTTGCATAAATCCGCATCCTCGATGCGGAATGTCGCATTCATTGCAGAATCAAAATCAAAAGACTCCCCGGCAAAGGCGCGAAGTCGGGGCGCCACTACGTCGTCCGTGACGGACACCAACACCACAGCTCTCTGTACACCGATCCGTGCCCAATTAGGATGTGCAAGTACAACATCACATGACCAATTTCCGTCCTTGCAACTCAGGGAGGCGGGGGCTGAGTTCGAATATTTGTACCGATCTGGAAAGGAATGAATGAAAGCCGCGCCACGCTGCCTTGAGCCACCAAGGTTGTCTTGCAAATGGTTCTTGTATCACTGCTAGTGGACAGACTGGGCGTCGTGATTTATTGTCGGTTTGATGAGGTTAAACACCTGAAGCGCTAAAGGTTGCTTTTTAGCCGCTCACATTCAATATTCAAATTCAAGATCGAATTGATGGGTTTCAATTCAGATGATTATATCCCCTGCCCCGATTCCTATGGATCCCCTTCTAACGCACACCAGGCATCCCTGTCGCATTTACAACCTTTCGACCTAGCCATCCAAGCTTCAAACCCTCCGTGTCGGCTTTGGTCTTCAGTCGTATGAGGGTATTACAGAGCCCAGACCAAGCTGCTTCGCTTTGTTATACACGGCTCGTGCAATTGCAACATCCTGCAAACCGGTTCCAACGCTCTTGAAGATGGTGAACTCCCCCGCCGCACATTGGCTACTACTGGGCGAACTCGTGAGTATCACGGTGCCCAATCCAACAACGTCTTTCTCCGACAGTCCTGCATCAATGAGCTCCCCAGCTTCAATGAGACAGGCCTCTACGTCGTCGACGCACACCGTATGCGCGCGGTGAACGAGCTCGGCTGGAATCTCGTGCATCGTCGGTTTGTACGAGCCTATCAGCACAACGTGCTTTGGCTTCGGAGGCGAAGACACCGGTATGTCCGTGAACAGAGGCTCGGTCGACGGTGTTGCACACACGACCACGTCTGCTTCTGCAAGGATAGCGTCGACGGGTATTTCCTGGTGATGCCACAGAAATTCCACGGTCGGAAAGGACTCAGTCAAGTCTTTGGTAAGTCGAGAAGCTCGACTGGAGGACGCGCGTGCAACAATTATGCACCGAGTGATGGTCTTGTAGGCACGACAGAAGACAGATAGGTGTGCATGGATTTGTTCTCCTGCCCCGAAGGCTACGATGCATCTTGGTTCTCCGGGGTACAGCTGCTGGGCAGACACAAGGCTGGCTGCGGCGTTTCGAAGTGCTGTGAGCTTGCGGGCGTTGATCACTGCTTCCAATTGACCATCTTCCGTGAAGAGGAGGGTAGACGCAGGCAGGCCGATGTGAGAAGTGACCGAGACGATTTTGGCGGCTGTACCTCCGAGAGCCGATGATGCTGGCAAGCGCGCAGGCATGAACAAAGCTGTATGATTTGGCGCATTGATGCTAATGCGTGAAGGACAGGCAGGTGCTTCGCCTGAGTTGGCTGGAGGCGCAAAGACGGTACGTGTGATCTGAACAAGGTCGTCGACGGTCAGTAACGAGGCGACTTTGTCGACGTCCGCCGTGCTCAAGACAGTCAAGGTGGACATGGTGTGTGCGAGAAGAGATTCTGTGCTGATTAGATATCATTAGATGACCCAACGGCCGACGGAGATATAACGGCCTTAAACATTTCGCAGTATATCACTTTGTAAAGGCCCAATGGCGCACAGTCAAAGCAGGCGCTTCAAATCAGCTTCAAATCGAAATTTGAAGATAACAGGCCATTTCTGAATTTCGGAGAATGGTCGGCCAATGGTTGTCTAGCAGTGGGCTGTATAGGGGCGTCACGTCACACTGTAACACCTACTCTAGCCCCCACTATTCAACCACGACCACAATCATGTCGTCCGCTGCAGAGGCAGAGCTGGAGGCGGCGTTCGCTGGCGACGAAGACATGGAAGATGCTGGAGAGGGCGCGCGGCTGCTCGGTGGTCGTAGAGACGATCATTCCGACGCCAGCAGCGTTGCCGTCGATTCTTCTAGTCTTGGCGCTTCCCCCGCTTACGACTTCGAGCGGGACCGCGACTATGACAGACCACCCCCAGGAGACCCTCCGGCGCCTTCGCCCTTCGCCCGCCCCAACGAGCATGGCAATTCGAACGGCTTCCTTCCCCAGCCCGTCGTCCAATCTGCGCCAAAGCCCACTCTGTTCCAGCGGATAATGCGGCGTAGCGCTCAGTACTCTCCTTTGAGCCAGAATCCCGTCTACAGCGGCCGCACTGTCGGTGGGGGTTCCCAGAACGACGGGGTATTCTCCAATGTCACAGCGAAACCTTCCTCTCATTCGGTGTCCATCGTCAATCCTGATGGGAATGTTCACATTGTTCCTGAGGACTCCTTCTCCAACAAGCAAGCGCCCCCATCGTATGCCGACGCTCAGGCGGACCAGGCGCCTTCTTACAACTCCGTGACGACAACTGTCGTTGTCCCGGACGGCGAAGGAGGTGTATCGGGCATCGAAGAGACTGGGAGCATCGCCACCTTCTTTATGCACGCATTCCTCTCGTTCTTCTTCCAGTTCATCGGCTTCGCCATGACACATATGATGGCCGTCAATCACGCTGGGCGCTGTGGGAGTCGCGCCGGGCTTGGTGCGACATTGATTCAACTCGGTCTGTATTTGCGCTCCGACCATCAAGATTCAGGTCCTGGGCCTGTGGCTTCTTTGTTTGCGGGCGGAGAAGATGGGACTGGAAGCGGAACCATCACAGACCCTGCGGGATCGGCCACGGCGCCTACGGACGACATGAACGACGGAGGAATGTCCCTCTCCCCTGCCGCCAGAGAATGGGTCAGCTTCTTCCTCATGACCTGCGGGTGGTTCATTTTCCTGCATGCCTCTGTCAGCTTTGGACGGGCCAAACGATGGGAACGCGTTATCAGTCAGACTCAGCAGGCCGACCCCGAGACACAGTTGACGCGCGCAGACTTTGAGCGTGACCAGCAAGTCCGCCACAACCTTGAGTCTGTGTTTGGCCTCGATTTCAGTGAAGATCATCCTTCGCGCGCACAGACTATCGTCGATAGCAATGGATATGTCGTTGTGGTGCCAGATAGGGCGGCGTTGGAAGAGGCGAGACTTGCTAGGGACTTGAGAGCTGCAGGCCTTATTTAGCTACGATTTATTTATGCCCTAGTTATTACTTCTTCGTGTTATTACAACTACACTTGTATAGGTAGCCGTCTTTTTTGAGGCTTGTATTTTTGTGAATAATGCCACGGGGATTGTGGCAAGGCTGGTGAGCACAAAGTGTGGTAAGCTGTTGAGGATAATGGATGATGTCATCCACCATTTAAGCCATCTGCTTACTTTCGCGACTGCGTAGAGAATGCGCTTGCCTTCTACCATCACTCGCACTATGAGTCCTACAAAATTCCGGTTTGGTCAACTGCCACTAGCGTCCTCGTCGCTTTCGAGTAGGCTCACCGCCGATCCTGCTTCTGTGCGCACCGAGACAGCATACACACCCTCTGTTGTTCGACGGTCTCGTTTAGCAGACCCCAAAGCACATTTTTCCTACGTTCGACCACTCTTGGTTGGATTTCCTTATGATATTCCATTCCCTCCCGACCCGGAAGACGGCTCCCCAGGGCCCGACAAAGCCGCCATCATCGAGTCCTGGCTCTCCCAGCGGGAGCCCACAGTGCCAGTGGGCGACTTGCTAGAGCAAGAGGTGGAAGGACGTCGTATTCTGCTTTCCTTCTCTCCGTCTGCTCTTCCTACTCTCGATACTGGCAACGCAAGCGAGCTGATTTGGTCACCTTCGACACACCCGGATGAGGCGGCGAAGGAGTTCATCAGCGTGCTGGGCGGCGCTGCTATCCGCAAAGACTTTGAGCCTTATGCGCTGAGGTATAGTGGGTATCAGTTCGGAAGCTGGGCGGGGCAACTTGGAGATGGCAGGGCGGTTACAGTGCTTTCGACGAGTGTGCCGACGTCTAGCATCGACACTGCAACTACCGGGCCTGGGACCGCCATCCCTGACACCGTGGACCTCGAAGTCCAATTGAAGGGATGTGGTCGGACGCCGTACTCACGGACAGCAGACGGTTTGGCTGTGACCAGGTCGTCGATTCGCGAGTACTTGTGCTCAGAGTATATGCATGCGCTGGGGATCCCAACGACGCGCGCCTTGTCTATGATCAGCGTTCCGGATGTGCCAGTGATCAGAGAGAAAGAGGAGCGCGCCTGTGTCGTGGCCCGCGTTGCGCCTTCGTTTGTACGCATCGGGAACTTCCAAGCGCTCAATCCAGGTGAAGGCGAGTCGGGTGTGATGTGGTTTGGAGGCGGACAGCAGAAGGGTGACCTCCAAGCATTGCGACAGCTGGGAGAGTATGTTGCCAGAGATTTGTTGCATGTCCAAGATGGCAGTGATGGCATCTGGGCAGAGAAATTGCTTTGGGAGGTAGCAGAAAGGAACGCGAGAATGGTCGCCGCATGGCAGGCGTACGGATTCATGCACGGTGTCATCAACACAGACAAGTGAGTCCAGCCGGCGACGTGCCACCGACCCCAGTCTGACTCCTTCCCAGCGTGTCCATTCTTGGCCTGACCATCGACTACGGTCCATTTGCGTTTATGGACGTGTTCGATCCATTGCATATCTGCAACCACTCAGATGATGGGGGGCGATATGCGTACCGCAGGCAGCCCGAGATGGTGTAAGTTTATTTCATTCTTGGTGAGTTATGACTCTAAATAACGCGTGTTTTCAGGCTGTATGCTCTCAACGGCCTCCTTCGGGCATTAGCTCCCCTTGTCGGCTACGAGAAGCAAAATGGGAAGCCGTTCCCTACATCGCACGAGGACCTGGACATCCCCGACCTTGCTGCGAAGGGCATGGCGCTCAAGGACTCCCTTGAAGCCCACTTCCAGTCAATTTCTGCGCAGGAGTACGGTACATGCATGGCTCGGCGAATGGGAGCCACAGTCAACGACGAGTCAGAAATCACGCGTCCTCTACTCAACCTCATGCAAGACGGTGGGTGGGACTTTCATGAATCCTTCAGGAAACTGGCCGTCAATGAGCCTTTGCCAAACGAGGAGGAACACGTATCGGCTATCGGTCGCGCAACACGAGAATGGAAAGAAAAGTGGCTCGATACAAAGCCGGATTTCGAGAAAATGCGGGGCGCGAACCCGAGGTTCGTGTTGAGGCAATGGGTGCTTGAAGAGGTGATTGGGGAGGTTGAGGCGGATTTGGCGGATCCGGAGACACGATTTGACGGACGAAAGAAATTGGCGAAGGTCTTTGAGATGACGCAGCAGCCGTTCAAGGGCTGGGGTGCTGAAGGCAAGCCTGAAAAGGATCTGACCGAGGAAGAGAAAGAGGAAAGAAGGCTTTGTGGCGTCGGGTCCGAGAGCATGCTCGGATTCCAATGCAGTTGCTCTAGCTGAACGTAAAAATGTACGCAGTATCCTGTCCAATCTGTTACTCTCAGATTACTCTTGAGTTACTCTATTGTCCGACGCTTTTGGCCATTTCAGGGCCAATGGAGGCCAATGGATCAACGGGACCAATAGTCGCACCCGGAAAATGAAAAAGGAACAGTGACTTGATCTGATTCCGCGGGTTCAAAAAGTGCGACGATGTGCTGGCTGTGCCACCGCTTTCTTGCCTTCGTACCCTCATCTAGGCATTTTGGTATTCATTATACGACGCGCACAAATGGAGAAGAAATACACCGTTAACGATGGTAGAGTGTACTGTATTCATGGGCAGGCAGCGCTGTGGACGTCGGAGAGCACCCGTAATCCTGGAAGGTACGCCCCGGATGCCATTGCCAACGCATGATGCTAACTTGGCTTCCAGAAAATACTTTAGATGTATTGAACGAAAGGATAACTGTCTATTTTGTGAGTCTCCCTCGCCACATTTTCTCCCATGGCCACTCACTGACCCTTGTTCTAGTGTGGGAGGATACTTTTCTGCGCCGCCATCCAGAGGCGCACTCTCACCCTGACCACGAAGAAGAGCAAGAAGGGCCCGAAACTCTGTGTGCCTCAAGAACAGCCGGCAAGAAACGCATGCTCGAAGAATTAGACGCAGAGCAAGGCCAAGTGTCGCCCAAGCGCACAAAGTTCTACCCACAGTCCACGCCTGCCAGCGCAGAGGTCACCCGTAAGCGGCACCAGAATATTCAAAAGGCTCTGGAATCAGCTGCCCGGCAGCAGGCTGGACTTGGTGAGCCGGGACCGTCGACTATCGCGGCTCCGGACACACCTCTTGCCACTCGCGGTGGGCAACAGCGCCGACCATCGCAACCGACGCCACGGTCCCTCCAGCACCGCAGAGTCAACCGGGGACCGCACTGGCCGACAGTGCAGCGCCCACGTCTGCCATCACGTTCCTCTCACGCTGGCAGTGATGGCAGCGTCGGCGTCGGCGCGCAGAAGCCGGAGGTTGAAGATCCCGCCCCGGACTTGGATATCGATGAAGAAAACCCCTTCGTTGAATCCCGTCGTCCATCGACTCCGCCCCGCCAATCTCAAGTTCTGGCTCCCGCCTTTGCACCAATCGTCGGGTCGTCTTCTCCGGCATCCAGGATGTCGCCGTCGCTGCCGAAGATGTATGTGAGCGAAGAGTCGGAGCACGCGCTGTCAGAGAGTTTGTCTCCTGCGAGAATGCGTATTTACGAGCTGGAGAAGAGCATCCTGACGCTGCAGCAGCGGGAATCAGAATACCTGAATAAGATTGATATGCTCGAGATTGAGAATGGGGCGTTGAAGGATAAGAATAAGGACTTGATGGCTGCGAATGAAGAGTTCCATATGTACTGTACCTGCGATGGTGGGTTTGTCCTTTATGCTGCCTAAATAAGGCTGGACTGACCCTTGTTTCCTAGCGTGCTACTAAATGGGTAGACGCTTTGCGGACTCCTTTTGATCCTGTATCTACTGCGACTTCTGGACTGGACATGAACTACTTATGTATGACTTCTGGGTCCATTAACGTTTACGAGCACGCTATATGAGATTGTACACTGCGATTTGATACTATGATACTACTATACCGGCTACCTCTATGACAGGACAATACATATCTCACCTGATTTTTGGATTATTCAACGAAAATCTGTTCACTTCGGTGGAATTGATGGAACGCCATTTTAGCTCGAAACCAATGCTGCCGATGCGAACACGCGTGTATCAGGATTTTGAAGCATGGCTGACATTCTGGTGCTCTCTAAGTCTCTCCTCCATTACAGCGTGGGAATTATCGCGCGCCATATCCAAGCTGGATCCAGAAACCCGTAATCTCTGCTCCGAGCCACCCTCTGCCCCGTCGTAAAAACCAAAGCGCCAGGTGGATGCGACTGGGTGCACTTCGCCGGGGCACGAGTTTACATATCGCTTTGTATGCAGTTTGAAGCACACAAGACACAAGCAACACAACCTAAATATCCTTACCGCGGTCAATGTAGGCGGCTGTTGTGTGTAGTGTGATCGGAGCCGGTGACCCTTTGAATCATGATCGCAGGTTATGTAAGTCTTGTCTTTCTTTACTACCATCTCCTTTTTTCTTAAACTCGATGCAACCCAACGAAACCCCAGGCGCCTCCCCGCTCAAACGGGCTCGCACCGACAATGTCCCAACGACGCCTTCGGGACGCCCTTCGAAGCGAAGCAAGCGCGACCCAGCCACCCCACAGAAGTGGGAGGCGCAGATAGCGCAGGCAATTGCAAAGGCAAGGGAAAAGGAACTGCGCGAGGCATTTGTGGCCACTGCGCCAGTCGCGTCTACTTCTTCCGAAGCACCGTCGTCGTCCCAGGCAAGCGCCGGCCTTTCCCAGTCATCCTCCGCACCGGCAGGGGTCTTGGACACTATAGATGAGGACGAGCAAGCCGATTTCTGGAGTGGCACCTCCTCACCCAAAGTCGAAGGGCCGTCCCGCAATGCCGATATCTTTGCCACACATGCTGAGCACTTGGCATCGCAAAACGAAGTCTCAAATATGCTTAGGGAGCCCAGCCTTGTTCCCAAGCACGAGGAGCAGGAGGAACCTCCACAGGAATTGCACCACGATGTCACTCATTTGAGTGCCGAATCCGAGGATGTGCTCAATGGTGTTACGGATGCCATCCATAAGCATATCCAGACACTCGAACGCCGTCAGGCTGCACTCAGGCGAAGTGCCCAGATCAAAGATATACGCATTCGGGAGCTGGAGGCGGAGAACAGGCAGTTGCGAGACCGCCAAGAAGAGCTCAATGACCAGATTAAGACGTGAGTATCTGCTAACAAGATGTTGCCTGACTATAGTACTCAAACACATTCCAGAATGAACGACACTATCAAAATCCACCAGCAGGTCATCAAAAGGTCGTACATGAAGCCCAGGGCTGGTAACACTGCACCGCATTAAACGTTGACCAGTATGGAACTGGCATCGCAGACGTCTGTTTATTATTTCTATTTCTACACTACAATGTATTACTTATCTAGCGCTAAGCGCGTAGTACAGGTTTAGCCCTTCGCATAGGAATGAACCAGTTGCAGCCACCAAAAGCCTGCTTTAATTTGAACACTTATACCTGAAATGCGCTATGGTCGACCTGGCACCTTCTTTGCAGCCATGACTCGATGCACGTTCAATGCACGGTCGACAGCATTCAGCACCGGCTGCAAAGCCTAAAGCTAGGTCAGTACGCAAACAATAACTGAAAAGGTCAAACCAACCGTTTGTATTTTTTGCGGGTCAATGCCCTGCGCCATCCCAGCGGCGACAAGGGCGGACACTTTCTCGTGAGTCCTCGCAAGATATGCCGCCATTTTTGCTGCTTTTGCGACGCGCTGTGCGGGTGTCTGAGGAGCGAGAACAGCCTCGGTTACAGGTGGTGCCATCGCAGCCCAGAATTGTCTTAAGAATTCGTTGGCGGCGGTTTGGCATGTGCGCATTTGACTGAAAAAGGCTTCCGGGATATCGTCTAG
The DNA here is from genome assembly GCA_000934385.1 of Cylindrobasidium torrendii FP15055 ss-10. Taxonomy (NCBI): domain Eukaryota; kingdom Fungi; phylum Basidiomycota; class Agaricomycetes; order Agaricales; family Physalacriaceae; genus Cylindrobasidium; species Cylindrobasidium torrendii. The sequence goes on from KN880431.1 coordinate 498,378, forward strand.
CACAGGAATTCAGCGATACTGCATCGTGTAATGTTGGAACAGGCAATACTCTTTCTTGACCGCACATCCAATCGTGCATACACGTTATTGCTCATGGAAAGGAAAGCTGCATCACCCGCCTTGCGTTCGATTTTCAACTGCACTTCGTGAGCTTCACTTCTGGATCGTGTACGGAAAGACGTACCTGTCCTAGTTTATCTTGCCATGATTCGAGAGAATCCCGCGTGCCCATGATAATTGAACGAATGTCAATTGCCTGTCCTGCCGCCCCATTTTGTGTACCTTGACGGCCTTCAAAGTAGCGTTGACTATCCTGCATTTCCAAAGTGATGCCACTAGCAGCTTCTGGGTCGTTCAAGTCATCAAGCTCAATGGCTGCATTGTAGTCCTGTTCAAAGCCCAAATTTAACATTCGGTCTTGTTGCAATCGTTGGGAAGGATGACCTACATCTGTCCTCTGCTTTTTCGCTGGAGGTTCTTCACCCAGCGCCGCGCTCAACAGTCTCTCCGAATGTTCATTGAACTTACGAATGAGAGGTAGCGCACCACGCTGCCTGCCAGCTTGCATTGTTACATCCTTTTCATTCCCAGTCTCCTCATGGTCCTCCCGAGTGGCACCCAAGTTGACATACAAGTCGCCAACTTTTGGCAGTTGTCTCCGTGGTTCGAGCTCATCATCGTCTCGTTCAAGGTATTTGTCGAAAATGGGGTCTTCCTTTACAACGTGCTGAGTGGCTGCAGACCGGATAGATGCACGGTGTGCATTGAATAGTTTGGACTGGAAGTAGCGCTTCCAAAATTGCTCCTCGGATAGTTTCTGGGGAACGGTGTCGCTATATGCGCGTGCAACAACGGGGTATTCGTCAAAGATATCGTGCACCAGCTGTGGGGTGATGCGAATCTTCGTTTCGCCTCCTTCCACAGTTTCCGGACGCGGGTCGACGAGTTGGCCGGGTTTCCCTTTGCGCTGGTTCTCTTGAGCTGCTTGAGCGAGGACGAGGTGCTGGAAGATGTGAGTGCCTTGAAGATATCAGGACGGAAAACACACCTCTCTGCCCTCCCAAAACTCCGCCTCAGAAATTTGACCTCCAAAAACAAGTTCGCGATGTAGTGCCGCGAGATCTGGGTTCCCTAGGAGAACAGTCTTTCGCAGACGGAAGTCTCGCGCTGGGTCCTCGCCAGATATTGAGGTCATGGAACGAACATCTGCAGATATGGAAACGGCTCGCGACGGTCCTGGGACGGGAAGTGCGCTTGGCACAGACGCGACGACCGGTGCTGGTGCAAAGGAGGACGTTGACGATGTTATAGGCGGCGGTGGAGGTCCTCGGGATACCACTGGGGCAACGGGTGTAGCAGATACAGCGGACGTTTCTTTGTTGCGCCCCATAATAGCCGTTAGCTCAGCTTTGAACTTTTCGCGTTCGGCCACAGCTGTTCCATGGTCTTGGGCAAGGAAAGTGAAGAAGTGTCCCTCTTGGTGGTCAACGGTGGTCACCTTGAGCTTGACTTGTGCTGCGCCTGCCTTGCTACAGAACAATGCTGGAGAACTAGTTGGTGAAGAGTCACACACTCAGGCGTTTAGCCACCCACCAAGCAATTGCGATCTCTCGAACCGGATAGACGGCGCCGTCTGAGCGTCTTGTGTCCATTGCAAATGGGTATCATTAAGTTCAAGTGTCCCTGCGGTTTTTTTGAAGGATGTCTTTGCCGTAAGACAAGGCATAAGGACAAGGACAACAGGACCCGGGGAATATAGTGATCGGTCTACATGAATCTCCGGCCCGACGTGACGCGCTCAGAAATTTCTGGATCCCGACGATCACCACCAACGCCATGGTTCGCCGTCTCATCGTCTACGATTTCGACTGGTGCGGTCACAACTCAGCCTCTACATCGAATTTGCTCAATATATCGCAGGTCCATGGCCGACCAGGACTCTGACCGCTGGGTCTTCGAGGTCCTGGACATTGGCATCCGGCGCAAGATGGAGGATCTCGAGTCCACTGTACAGTGGACAGACCTGGTGTAAGAAACACCAGCACCCGGACATCTTCACCCCACGCATTTCATCCATCGCAGCGCCCAGTCTCTCCGCGAGGGCCATGAAGCTGGCATAACTCGCGCCCAGATCGAGAGCGCTCTCCGTGCTATGCCATTCCACCCCGCTTCCAAGCGTGCTATCAGCAATCTCAAGGCCAAAGGAGAGACCACCTTCTTCTGCCTTTCCAACGCCAACTCTGTCTTCATTTCTACCATCCTCAAGGTACGCGGCATACCCTACCGCAATTCCAACAACCTATTCACCGTTCATTCTAGGAGCAAGGACTTACAGACTGTTTCACCGAACTTGTAACCAATCCTGCAGTCTGGGAAGAATCTGGCCTTCTTAACCTTCGTCGGCGCGTTGACCCAGTGGGACCGCAGCACGCATGCAAAGTTGGCTGCAGTCCCAATATGTGCAAAGGTACCAACTGAACAGTCTGTACCATGCGTGGTACTCACGCATCCACACAGGCGACGAGCTCGAAGCTTTCCTTCAACGTCACGGCGACTTCGATCAGATCATCTACGTCGGCGACGGTTCTAACGACTACTGCCCTGTCCTTCGGCTGCGCAGGTTGGAATTTTGCCTATCATATTACCGTTTCTTTGCTCATGCATCTATAGCCAAGACACGGTTCTCTGCCGCACTATGCGCGGACTTTCCAAACGTATCGAGAAAGGACCACCCCAATGTCATGTCAAATATTGGGATGGAGCATGGGAAATCGAAGAATTGTACAAGACCTTCTAGACATATATCAATAAAGCAGATAAATCATGTATCAGAAGTGGGCCGTATCTCTGTATCCAGTCGTCCATGTAAATACGCAAGTCTACCGTGAGATGCGCCAAGAATGCTCTGGTTATTGTGTGCTGCCAATGTTCTTCGTAAGGTGCCTTCAGAATGGGTCCAAAGACTTAGTAAGTACGTCAATCCATATTGAGTTCTAGCACCTTATTTTGTCCAATGTTCATCGACTCGTCAATAACTTACCTCGTTTGATTGATGACCAATCACAATGAAAGCCGCATTCACTGCAGGGAACCGCTTCAGGCTCTAAAATGTATGCATGGCATAACAGAAACACGACGACGAGAAGCATGTGCTGCAAGTCAGCGGAATGCATAACTAGTCTGATTGCAGTGTTGAAGAAGAATATCAGTATGTATGTGACTGAATGAGGGGGCTTGAATCCACGGAACAAGTACTATATAACATCGCAAACTACACGACAGCAACACCAGGTACAGTCAGAGGAGCAGCGTTGGTACGTATGCGCAATATCAACATCACCAGTCGTGGCTTCAACTATCTTGGCCATACATCCATCCCACTCCCTCTCCGCTGATCCTTTGCCGCTACAATAGGTGAACCCTGTTCACCGTTTGGACCGAAAGGATTGCGTCCGGACGCCTGGCCGACCTGGCTCCCGCCAATGGCTGGACTATAGAACGATGCGTTTGGCGGGGGTTGTGACCGACTCGCATTCATCGGAGAATAATGGTCAGGCTGCATCGGTGCGAACATTCCGCCCATTGGGTCTGAAGAGCCCGCCGGAGGTGGCGGAGGCGCTGCCGAATACTGTTGCTGGTATCGTGCAGGAGCTCCAGATCCTGAGCTTCCAGTGTACACCTGTGGCGGTGTTGCAAGCGACCCAGCGCCATTGTTGTACACCTCCCCTGGCATAACTCCGCGTGCAGCTGACCGCACGTTCGACATCACTGCATCGCGCCGACTTGCGGCATCCTCGTCCATGGGCTGGTAGGAGTGTGCAAGCTTACTCGTCGGTTGTTGCTGGTATCGATGGTTGGTAGGCCCTGCTCCCCAATTCCCCATCCCCGAGGCAGCGAGCTCGGCCTGCTGAGTCAAATACTCTAGTTGTGGGTATGGTTGCGCCGCAGGAGGCTTGCCCGTCTGTCGCCGTTCCCATTCTTTCATCGCGTCATCCCGGTTCAACACAGGCGTCAACGCGTTTCTCCCAGCAATGACATCTTGATTCATGTGCTGCAAACGAGCCAACGCTGGTGGCACAGTATCCATCTGGTTGATAGTATTCGCTCGTCCCCTCGCGTTCGGATAATAGGAATTGTTGGGGGCATTCGGCGCCAGATGAGGTAAGGACGAGTACCCACCAGACGCCGCCACGGGAGGTATCCCTGAAGTGAGTTGGCCCTTCGAATTTTGATGCCGGAGACGTTGCTGAGTCCCAGATGATTGCGAGTTGTACAGTGGCTGCGAGAAACCAGCTGACGGAGGTTCGGCAATCTGTGGTGGCCCATAAGAAGGAGATTGCTGAGGTGGTGGCTGTGGCGCTTGTGAAGGGGATGCGTGTGCACTCTGAGCCGCTTGTTGTGCCATGTAAGGATTTCTGAATGTATTGGCTGCTTGTGTTTGTGCCTGCGCTTGATATACTTGATGTTGCGTCAACTGTTGGTTGTAGGACGCCGCATCCTGGTAGGCACGAGTGCCCTTCGGTGCACTCTGCACAAGGCCTCCGTACGGCCGCTTTGGGTCAGTCGTAGGCGCCTGAGGCGGCGGTGTAGCACCGTCAGGCTGTGGTGGGTCAAAATCTGCCTAGGAGCCACATATGTTGCAGACGTACGACGAAAGGTTTGGTATACTTTTCCCCGGTGATGAAGGGATGCATACGCGCTTGCTGGGGCGACCATCGCGTCAACGGATTGAGGTCAAGAAGGCCTTGGCAAAAGTTGATGAAAGAGGACCTGTTGTTCATCTCTGCAGCCTGTCAGCGCTGTTAGAGAAAACAAGCTATCGTCCAACCTTTTTCAACCTCATGAGCCCGGCCCTTCGACGGGGGCATGGGAGCAGTATTGATGATGTCGGGCAATGTCGTGGCCTTGAAGTATTGTTTTCCGGGTTGTTCATTTGTGCTATGCTCACGAGAATACTGCTCAATGCTCTTTAGGTGATACCTCTTCTCATTTTGATTGGTATGAGGATTCCATGTGTCCGTTGAATCAAAGAACTGGTTTGTTTGCTTGCCATTATTGAGCATGCTCATTGGTGGCAATCTATGAAAGGCGTCAGAAATAAGAAGATTAGGCCAACAAGTCGGCAACATACCCGAGCATCTCAACAATGCGTGTAAGTTGGTTGTACTCGCTGGTGCCTGGGAATAAGGGAAGCCCGAGGAAGAGCTCCACGGCGATACAACCGAGGGACCACATATCGATGGATGCGTTGTATGGCATACCCAATAGGACCTCGGGCGAGCGATAGAAGCGCGACTGGATATACGTGTAGACGGTCTGGCGCTCATGACAAGCGGACCCGAAATCGATGACTTTGATTGTTGGCGATTGGAGCCTGAGCGTGGGTGTAAGCTATAGAGCGGCAAGAGGAAAGACACACGTACGACTTCAAGAGGATGTTCTCCGGTTTGAGGTCACAGTGAATGAGGCGGGCTTCTTTGAGGACGGTCAAAGAGTCCAGGAGCTGAGCCATGAAGACCTTGACTAGCTGGGTGCTAAGACCCTGGAACTGGTTCTGTTTGATGAGTTCGTATAAGTTGGACGAAAGCAACTCGAAAACGAGGCAAAGATGGCTGCGGTGGATGAACGAGTCGCGCAGCCGGAGAATGTGGTGCTCGTCGTCGGGGTCGCATTGCTTGTTGAGCTGGTGATAGGTAATATTCAGCAAAATGATCCATACAGCGGAATGATACACGCACAAGTTCCAAGATGGTGACCTCCATCATGCTTTGGTTGAAATACGCAGGCTTATTCTTGACGACTTTCACCGCGACAACCTCGTGCGTTTTCATGTTCTGGCATTTGACTACCTGCCCAAATGTTCCTTGGCCCAAGATGTCGAGGATGAGATACTTGTGGCCATCCTCGGTGCCAAGCCAGTCATTGACGTAGAGAATATAGTCGTAGTCGTCATTATCGAATCCCTCGTTGTGCGCAGGTTTGCTTGGTTTCGTGAGCACGCGACGCGGATTGTGAGTGGATTCGTAGCGGAATTGGGGGTTGCAGATCCGGTACGTGTCGATGATGTTTGTAGTGAGCTGCCGGAGAGGGGATAGATACGTGCCGTCTGCGCCCATTCGCCGCCCTGTAACCGGCACATCGAGGTTTGGTTGCAGATCAAGTGCAGAACGAACAGTGTGCAGGCCAGTGGGACGGCGCTTGACGTCAACAGCCATCGGATGGTCAGTGGTGTAGTACGGCGTCGATGGAGACGACCTGATCGGTGGGGGTGGGCTGGTGGTGTCCATTGCGTATGCCGAGTATGGCGGATGCGGCGAATATGGCGATGCAGGCGGCGGCGCGCCCATCTGTTTGGAATTGGATCGCTGGTGGCCATAAGAGTACGCCGTATTCGGGCTCGCTGCTCCATAGTAGTCGCCGTATTCATATTCACCATATCCATCTTCGGCCCTTGGCCTTTGTCGCGCTCCCCTGCTATTGAGAGAGGCGCTGCGGGACAGGGGCGGCTGGTCATCCATCAGATATCGCGACTGTGAAGCCATGGATGGCTGGCGCTGCGGTGGTGGCGGAGGCGGTGCGCCGGCGTAGTATGCAGAGTGCGCTGCTTGTCCCGGTGAAGACAATGTATCGATCTGAGTCTGCCATCGCGGAAGGTCGTAGCTTGCGCCGCCGCCGTAAGCAAGCTCAGCGTCGTCAGACGCCATGTCGATGTTGGAGGCAGCAGGGAAGTGTGCGTGACGATTGTGACAGCCGGTAACACCGTGCCGTCGCGTTCACAAGCGTTCCCAGTCCACAAAACTGCGCGCAGGGAACGGCCCAGATATTTTGAGAAAGATTCTACGCGAGAAGTATGCCACTCCAAATTTCAGATGTCGTAGAATGCGGACGACGCTAATAGCCGTTATATTTCCACGATTTCGATAGTACGGCTTGTAGGAAAACCCTATCATACTACAAGCAACTCCCCTTTGTAAGATGATTATACTTGACCATTACAAAGAGAATAAAACAGTCAAACGAGTAAACTTGCCATAGGCAGTAAGTATCCTTGAGGTGGCGTCTTGTGGCGCTGCCGCCACCCACCAAATCCCGCAAACATGAAGCTGTAGACTCCCATTCCTTCTCAAAAAAACTGAGGAGAACATAGCAGGGATCTTCAGCCGATACCACTGTGTTATCAGTGCTACGTCAAGCAGCCATCAAGTCTGTTCCATGATAAATACAGTCCAAAGCTATCATATCCTCGGCTGCCGTTGTAATGGTACCTCCTGCGTCGCACATTCATACGTCGTAAACATCACTAGGACATGAAGCGCCAACGCATAACATAGAAACACTGCTCTCGTCCTCCTGTTATTAAGAATGGCTTTGGTGGCTACTAATACGCCTCGTTCGATGGGATTCAAACTTTGATAGGCACGGGCAGCTTCCTGTTTGGCGAATGAAAGGAGTTGTTGCACGGGTCATTTCGAAAACTCACCCGTCCTTTGAACTGCTCGAAAGGATTCATAGCCTCCTCGTACTGGGTGCGATATTTACCCATATCATCAGACGGCCCTCCCAAAGGCGCCGGTAAAGGGTCAAGTTGTGTTGTGACCCGTCCCTCACGATAACTCTGCATGTACCTAACCTTTTCATACAACTTCAAGTTGTCGGCCTGCAAAGTCTTGACCTCTGCACGCAGGTCTGAAATGATTTGAAACTGCTTGCGAAGTTCCTGTCAATAATGTTTCAGCATAGAAGTGAGCGAGAGAGAGGCAGTAGACGGACTTCTTCCAGTTCTGCATTTCGCTGTCTGAACCTATCTCGTTGACTTTTGACGATAGGTAGAATAGATGTGTCCGCCGATGGGGCGAAGGGTATCGGCGTGGTTCGCACACTGCTGCTACCGCCATCTCCACTTTCTTTGGGCTTCCCAAGATCGGCCAAGACGTCCAATTCAATGTCTTTCGAGTCTGTCGTAGGTGTGGCATTGCCTGTCCCCGCTGACATCAAATCGGTCTCGAGCTTCTCGTTCAACATCTTTTGCTTCTTCAATTCGGCCTCTTTGGCATCAGCAGATTCACGAGCAGCGTCAAGAGATGAACCAAGTTCTCCATGGAGGATCTGTCCGCGAGCAGCTTAGTTTTACGTGCACAATCAAAGCAAGCACACGCACACGAATTTTCGTCAACTCCTCCAAAAGCTTCTTGTTTTTGAGCGCAAGTAAAGCCTCTAACGACTTCACTTCCTCCTCTTTCTCGGGATTCGGGTTGGGGAGGTGTACATCGTGGTCAAAGTCGTCGTCAAAGCCGGCAAATTCAACATACTCAATGACAAAGTAAGAAACCATTGCTATGCTGTGAACAAATAAGCAAACCTTCATAATACCAAGCTCGCGCTTGATTTCATCGTAGTCGTGGTACTTCTGTAGACGTTGCTTGAGGCTTTGTATTTCATCCACCTATATATGTTACTCTCTGAAAAAGGGTAATCTGGAGATTGTGCGCACCTTTTTCTGAGCATCTCTGGCCATATCATCCTTCAGTTTCTTAGTCTGCTGTTCAGCGCTGGCGAGAGTAGCCTTCTGCGCCTCCAAAACGTTCGACATGCGCTCGACCTCAACCTCGTACTCTTCGACTCTGGCCTGGAGAGCTTTGCTGTTTCCTACATCGTCGTTTCCGCTGCGTATTGATTCAATCTCAGCGCGCAATATTTCCTGAGGCCAAATTAAGACGAGAGCCGAAAATCACTCTGAAAACGCACATTTCTACGCTCAACTGTGGCGACACGACCGTTTGCGCGCTCCAAGTCAGCAACCATCATATCCACTTCCGCCAATTTAGCAACGACCTCTTGGTCTTGCTTCGAGCTATGGTCCACTAGCTTGCTTTGTGCTGTTTCATTCGAAGTACGAAGGTCACGGAGTTGACTTTTGGTAACAGCAAGCTGGCGTTGTAGATCCTGCTCGCGCTCTTCGTAGTTGCGCAGTTTCTCGTCATACGTTGCATGGAGTTCGGCTTCCTTCTGAGCGACGCGTTCGTTGGTCATGCTTTCCATCTGCGAGTCGAAGACATGTCATGTAATGCAGACATATCAGCAGGGTACAATGAAATACCTTGGCTTCTACCTGCGCCAACTTGGTCTTAGCAGCCTCGAGCGAAGCGGTATCGGCGAGTTTCTTCTTAAGCTCTGCATTCTCTTCCCGTAGTTTTTGAAGTTGAGAATCTGTCTCCTTGGCTTCCTCTACCTTGATGGCCTGGTCCACAGCAGCCTCGAGCAGCGGGTATGGATCCGGTGCTTCGGCCAGGACCTTGTATAAGTCGAGGAATGCATTCTCTGCTGTTCGAGAGCGCTTCGTGAGAGAGTCAATCTCAGATTGATAGGCTGGTTCATGGATGAAAGGACGCTCAAAAGATGGTGATAATAGACGCACCCTTCAATAAACCCTTAAATCCGGATACTTTGTCCTCGTCGGGGATGCGCTTGAACTCTACATGAAGGTCAGAGGAATAGGTCGAAGAGAGATAAATGTACCCTTGGTTTTGTCCGACAATGTCTTGCGCCCGACCAGATTGGCCTTCTGGTTGTCAATGATCTCCACACCCTGTGTGTCCAGGGATTTCTGAAGTTCGGAGAGGTTTACATCTGGGAAATAATGAGAAGAGGCGGGCTTCTAAGCTTTTGAACCTACTTCTCCAGGTGGATAGTGCGCCAGAGAAATTGGTGGCCATGGTCAATGCCCAAGCCAGGTGTTGCTGGTCGTTCTCGATCGGCGTCACGAATGGACGCGACTCGGCACGTGGCCTCACACACTCTTTTTCCGACACTTTCGTGCATGAACGTCCTCCGAGTTGGATTGCGGCCAGCGCGCGCGCAGGCCTGGCGCCAAATTGCCGTCGCCAGCACACGCACATATGCCAGCCGCCCATATGTACCGCCGTATACAGTTGAAGCGCGGGGTCCACCGGAAACCCGAGAGACACGGCGGATGGTCATGAACCAGCATGCCAACAAACTGGCTGCTCAGGATGCCATGGGGGACGACGAACGCGCACTGAGGGCCGCAGCGGAGCGTAATGGCATCGACCTTTCAGAGCCGGAGAACTTGGCGTTACTGGAACGAGCTCTATTGGCGGAACGCAATGCCGACGAGGATGTCAGCCCCATGGACAACCTCGACGAACAAACGGACGACCACCCGGATGATGGTCATCCCTACAACCTTTTCTCAGAGGACCCTGAGCACGAGCTGGACGAGGAGGATGCGTACAAAATCCTCGACAAATGGGACCGTTCTCAGCGCAGCATACCGCTGCGTCCAGAGACACCAGGGTTCTACACTGGACGGGACCGCTATTATGACACGTTGTGGAAGCTTCGAGCGGCGTGTGGCTCTGCGAAGAACACCCTCAAGATTATGCAGCTCTGGCCTCTACCTACCTTCGCGCGCGCGTCATTAGTCCCCCTCCCTGCTGTATGGGCGGATCTTGCCACCATGAACCAGGTCGGCGGCATGCGAATCAACAGGACTCGCTACTCGACTCTCTTGAACGTACTCGCGGAAATGCACGAGCTCCTGCGCATCTCTATTTCGGCAGGAGTACAGGATATTGCCGACACTCTTGAATCCCTTATGACTATGTTTGAAGGGAGTGAACAGCGCAAGCTTGCCATTGCGAACGCGGGCAAAGTCCACCAAAAGACATTGGATAGATTTGGACGCTCTTACAATGTCGGCAGGCGTAAGACCAGCTCAGCGCGTGTATGGATCATTCCTACCCGGCTTGGTACCGTGACTGCCCCCACTGGCGCCGACCAATTCGGTGGAGAAGGCAATACAGCATCTGCCGCAGAACCTCCCATCCCAACAACTACCGTTCTCGTCAACAATCTCCCTCTTCACCACTACTTCCCAAACAGTCTCGAACGCGAACGAGTGACCTATCCTCTTCGCGTGGCTGGTGTCCTCGGGAAGTACAACATCTTCGCTCTTGCTCGCGGTGGAGGTCACACTGGCCAGAGTGGTGCGATTGCCCATGGTATTGCAAACGGTCTTACGACACACGATATCCAATTGTATCGTGTACTGAAAAAGGGTAAGGAAATCTGCCTTGAGCTATCATTCCCCTCGCTAATACTAATGAATAACCACAGCTGGTCTACTTAGACGCGATCCCCGCCAAGTTGAGCGTAAGAAGACGAACAGGCCGAGTGCGAGGTCAGGATACAGGTGGACCAAGCGGTAGACGCTGTCACATATATTATATTTGCTACATCAATTCTCTCGTCGTTCTGGTGTTTTTGTGAGCCTAGTCCATGAGGATTAGAACGTGCGATAATAGGACCGACCCCGGATGTTCGCATAAATAGTGCTATGTAAGACCCGCATTTTACTTTTGTCAACTTCCGAGCCTTGTCAAGATGGTTTAGAAGCTCAGTCTGAATCTCATGATCAAAGGTTCGCCTTGAGAACGTATTATGAAAGGGTTGAGAGCAGTGCTGCTTTGCAGGTTGTCGACGTCCTTGGTGCTTTCACTCTCGAAAAGTGAACGTGTGTATTGTCGCAAATGCGGTACCTGCGCCTCCGACTCATTTATTCTACAAGTGAGTGTACTCATGCCAACCTGCGCTCTGTCATGGGAAGGCTACTCCAGACGCCTGTAATAAGTAAGCCAGTACGTGTACGGGCAACGAACGTGCACTCACTTCTCAATGTCGTCGCTATCCACCCGCTGGTAGACGCTGTCCATGCGCTCCTTGCCGGTCACAAGGCGACGGACCCATTGGAAGGTCCTTGTCCACGCAAGCAGCGCGCCGATGACACCGACAACGATGAGCAGAGAAACGACATAGCCGATGACCGACGGCATGCTGGTCGATGCGGCAACAGCCTCTGCGGAAGGAGCGACAGCGGCTTGCGTGATCAAAGGGACAGTCTCGTCTTGCACTTGGGATTGGGAGACAGTGGGAGTGGTATTGACGTCCTGAAAGGAACAAACAATTTTTATTGGTACTCGACTCGTATATTCATAGACAAAATCAAAGCTCAGCATGGAATGGTACCTCGTTTCCTTCCTCGTCAAAGCTTGGGGGAACGGGGAGCTGCAAGAATACATGAGTATGCAATTAGCGTGTGCGAACCAGATACTCACCTCGCCGGACTGGGCAATGATAACATCCTCGGCAGGCTTGTCGCGGCTGCCTTTTGGAACGTTCTCTGCGCAGACTGTCAGCCGGGGACCATAGACGGTCGTGTTAACGCACCAATGGCGCGAACAACATCCATGCCGTCGAGGACGTTTCCGAAGACGACGTGCTTTCCATCGAGCCAAGCAGTCTTAGCAGTGCAGATAAACTATGCGGGATTTAGAACCTTCAAACCGTTGGTGAATCTAGAAACATACGAATTGAGAGCCTGTGAATGATGTGAGTACAAGTGAATAAGGGAGAATATGGACCGACCGTTGGTGTTCTTGCCAGCGTTTGCCATGGAGAGGACACCAGGTCCGGTGTGGCGAAGCTTGAAGTTCTCATCCTCGAACTTGTCGCCGTAGATAGACTACAGGAGTTAAACACACGGATTTAGACGCAGAGCTCTCATCAAGTACCTTGCCACCGGTACCATCTCCCCTGGTGAAATCACCACCCTGGATCCTGAAATCATGGTTCAATGATTGAGTTGAAAATCAACGATTTTGTCACATACATGAAGTCCTTGATGACACGGTGAAATTTGGATCCTTCGTAGCCGTATCCAAGAGCATTACCATCCGCATCCTTTCCAGCAGCCAGAGCGCGGAAGTTCTCAACGGTCTTTGGAACGGTCTTGCCGTAGAGACCCATGGTTACTAGTATAAGTATTAGGGAGAATGTCTAAATGCACTTTGAACACGTACTCCTGCCGAGGTCCTTGTCGCCATGCTTGATGTCAAAGTAGACAATGTTGGTGACCTGAGGGCCGCGGGCCGCATCGGACACAGTGAAAAGCGCGACGAACGTAAGGACAAGGAAGGCTAACGATATACGACCGAACATATTGGGAGAAGGGATGGTGGGCAGAGGCTGCTAACGTGGCCACTTTATATCGAGCTTCCTGCGATCGGTACCTTGGTTTTCATCACTGCTTTAGTTTGCGATGGACGACATTGTGCTGAATCTTGCAAGCGACGACGCAGGGCCATCGCGAGTAAGCAGCAAAAAAGGTGGAAGATGGACAGACAGGTGCGTCAATCCCATGTTCTCGGAATCCGATTCTCATCGAAAACGTAGAGCAAAAGCGAAGAGAGGTCTCAAGCGCAAAAGTGGACCAGAAGAGTCAGCTACACTCCCGACGCCCAAGCGCAGCCGTGTTCAAAAACCGGGGAAATCTCATGAGACAGCTTTAGAAAAGACTGTCAAGCCTTCCAGGTCTACACACACCTCTCATGGACAAGCCACCGCACATACACCTCAACCCAGGCCGCAAGGACAGATAATATCTTCCCTTTTCTCCTACAACCCAAAAGTCGAACTTCCATCCCAGCCTACACCTTTCAAAGCTCCTGCGAAACCTAGTAATGCTCCTCTCACGGACTCGTCTAGCTTCGATGGTCTGGGAGTCGATCCTCTCATTGGAGCTCACCTCTCAAAAAAGATGGAGATAGAGAAACCAACTGCTATCCAACGCGCCGTCCTTCCTGCTATCCTTCGGAACCCAGATGTGCATCGAGACATCTTCATTCAATCCCAGACTGGCTCAGGCAAAACACTGGCCTTTCTCATACCCATCATCCAGGATCTGCTGCCTCTCAGCACACTGTCGTATATTGACCGCTCCATCGGCACATTAGCCATCATTATTGCCCCTACGAGAGAACTAGCCCAGCAAATATCAGAGATACTCGAGGCTCTGCTCAAAATGCGCTTGCGCCCAGAAGACGCTTCGGCGGACGACCCAGCGTCTGCTCGCTTTACTCGTTGGCTTGTCTCCGGCCTCCTCATCGGAGGTAATACGCGCACGCATGAAAAGGCTCGGCTACGGAAGGGCCTGCCCATTGTTGTGTCCACCCCAGGACGTCTCCTTGACCACTTGCAGCACAGCGAGTCGTTTAACGTGGGTAAATGCCGTTGGCTAGTTATGGACGAAGCCGACAGACTCATGGACCTTGGCTTCGAGGAGACCATCACTGGCATCCTCAAGGGTCTCGAAGCACGCCGCAATCTTGCCATTAAGGCTGCCGAGCAGGGTGCAGGTCATGAAGTTGGTGGATGGGATTGGGAACGGCGACGTCGGACAATACTCTGTTCTGCCACGATGAAGGAGGGTGTACAGAACCTCGCTGGCACTGCACTGGACAATCCACTGTTAGTGAAGGCTACTGAGAGCGACGCAGTCGACACCAAGAACCCGACTGTTGCAGACGCGGACGCGCAAGAGAATTATACACCACCTGCGCAGTTGTCGCAGCGATACATTGTGGCCCCCCTCAAGCAGCGCCTCGTTACGCTTATTGCACTGTTACGCACTCTCATTACGTCGCGTACCGCGGAGGGCACGAAAATTGTGGTCTTTTTTAGTTGCACGGATTCAGTCGACTTCCATTGGCAACTGCTTGGTCGGGCGAAGATGAACGACGGGGAGGAGGCAGAGGAGGCAGTTTCCGACGACGACGACGAAGAAGAAGAAGAGGGGAAGGCGGCGTCCGCGGACTCTCAGATTGCGATGGAGTCTTCGCTTTTGCCAGGCACTTCCATATACCGCCTCCACGGTTCTCTCGCGACACAGACAAGAAATCAGTCACTCAAGCAATTCAGCAACAACGCGGCCAAGTCATCGATTTTGTTCTCGACTTCCGTGGCTTCGCGTGGTCTGGACCTGCCGCAGGTGCGGGCGGTTGTGCAATACGACCTTCCGACAGAGGGCGGCGCAGCTGAATATGTCCATCGAGTCGGACGCACGGCTCGTGCAGGAAAGGCTGGTGAGGCGTGGAGTATTCTCACGCCCAGCGAACAAGATTGGGTGAAATGGGTTGAGGGGCAGATGAAGCCAGAAAAAGTAGGCGACACACCCCCAACATTACAAGGTGTGACTCCGGAGAGTATATTGCAACGCGGGTTCGGAGGGAAAGGCGCGGAGTACGAGGCCCGTGCAACAGATGTGCAACTTACCTTTGAGCGCTGGGCACTCCAGAAAGAGGTAAGCACTGCCGCTCATGGTCACTTGGATTGTAATAACGGGGATTCGCAGAACTTGGCATTGGCGCAGCAAGCGTTTTTGTCGCATATGCGGGCTTATGCCACGCACCCATCTACCGAAAAACACATCTTTCATGTGCGGCACCTGCATCTCGGCCATCTGGCCAAGGCTTTTGCTCTTCGTGATGCACCGAAATCGATCTCTGGTAAAGGCAAAAGTAAGAAGGCGACGGATAGTCATCCTCCGGCAAAGAAACGTGTCAACGATGCATTCCTCAAGCGCAACAAGGACACGGAAGCACGGATGGAGGCAGTCGTCCGTTCGCAAGGGCGCCTGACTAAGAAGAAGGGCATGATGGTTAGCAGCGGGGCCGATGAGTTCCAGCTTGCTGGTGGATATAATTTGGAGAAAATGTTTAATTCATGAGTTATGCTTGTATCTACTGTACATTCCTCCGCCTTGATTTCCCCTTGACGATGGGACTTTTTTTGCCAGCCTTAAAGTCGACATCGCTGCTGCACCGCTTTATTGATCGCCATGAACCTCGAGGCTCGCACTTCAGAATGGCGATACATGTACAGCCACCGGAAAATTCCATATCGCAACCTATCACAACGCCCACGATGGCGAGTATTATTATACGCACTGCCCACTCGAGTCGCAGCGCCGTGTCAGGTCGATGATCTAATCATAGCACCAAGCCAGCTCTATAAAAGCACGGAATGGGTTTCACTTAGCCGTTCATTCCGTCATCCCCCACCATCCCATTTTGCCACCGTTTTCCCTTGAATGCCACCTGGCCATCGTAGAAATCCGCTCAGCATGTCGAAACTCATTGACAGAATCGAGAACAAGATCCACGGCGCGAAGACGAATGCCCATGATTTCGCGCAGATTGCGAAAAGCGTAGCAGAGGAAAAGCTGATGGACGTGCCGTATGTGGACTTGGTCATTCAGGCGCGTGTCAAGCACTACACCCTGCGATTGTGCTTATAGTGCTCTACAGTTCATTGGCGCTTCTGGTATACCCAAGATGGATGTCGTGGGCAGCGCGGACCCTTACTTCGTGGCAAAGATAGACAACCGCATTTCGATTGTGTCGACCGTTCAAACCGATACTTTGGCCCCTGTGTGGAACGAAATCTGGCGGGTCAAACACGTTCCCGTCACCGCGGACATCCACGTCGAATTATTTGACAAGGATGTTGGCGCCCCGCACGATGATTACATTGGCAAATTCAAGACCTCAGTAACTGCCGGCGCGAAGGAAGTCGAGATAGAGGGACCGCTGTTCCGTAGAAGTCGGGGCACTTTTTGGTTGAAGGTTCGCAGTCGCAATTTCCGTGCTCAAACCAAGGTTGACGTTGCTCAGGTCGAAAGCACTCCATCCCAGCCAGATGCCAATGATGGCTCGTACATATTCGACGGCCCAGTCCGTTACTCCAGACACTGTTCTCCCACAATTGGAGTTCTCACGAACCTCGACAAAGCTAGACTATATTCCACTTGGAAAGGTCGGTACATGCTATAAGATTCAAGAGGCAATGCTCACAACGTCCTAGTATACCTGATCGGCGTTGGCAAGTTCTTTGGCAGCAATTACCAGCACTGGAATCGCAATTACAAGGCCGCGCAAAGCATTTTCCAAGGCGCAACCTCTATTCCCATCCGATCCACCATCCAAGCCGGACATCGCATGTTGTATTCCCGCAGCACATCAAATGCGTTCGGCACCCTTGAGACTACCACGGAATTCTTCAAACTCCTGCAAGGAATTGAGCCCCGCACCCTCGCACGTTTCTTCCCACAGAGAAAATCTACCAGTGCCGACGCAGACATTCCCAGCTCCGGCTTCCAGAATCGCGTCAAGCCCGTTGTGTATACCTACATCATCTCTGCGGAGGATGACTCTTTCCGCTTCTCAGAGACGGGCGCAGCATTCTTCGTTGACTTTGCGTCAAAGCATGCCCTCCATGCCAATTGCGCCGAGAACGTGCGGTACAGCGGCGAGTTCCACCCAAGGCCGCACTGTGGATGGGATAAATTCGACGATAGCATGAGCGACGACGACATACAATGGGAACTAGTCATCGACAACAACTCTGGCACGTATTCGCCAGATCCCAAGCTCCTTCCCGTCCTCAAGCAGTTGCTTGAGTACAACTTCCCTGGGCTGGTGGTATATGCTCTCGCTCACGAGGACCCGGAGTTGTCAAGGAGCAGAGATGCGTGCAAGGAGTATGCGATGAGGTGCCGGGGGCTACAAGCGGACGATTTGGAGCCACATGCGGCGGAAGGGGAGGTAACGCTCTCAAGCAAGGCATCAATTGGTGCAGGCGGGCTCTTGAAGAGAAACACCTCATAAAGACAAGACCTTGTGCTTAATTTTTAAGATACCAATGTACAGTTTATGCATGCTTTACCTTATAATATGTGATTCTTAGTGCAGGTATTCTATCGGTAATCAGGTTCATTGCGTGCATTGAGTGGGTCGTTCGATTGTTAGCTTGACTTGGGAACCATGGATTGAATCGCTAAGTTTTGAACCTGCAAGGTCAATTTGAAGCAACCGTTGAGATAAAAGCAATTGAAGGACTTCAACGAGATGTTCCAGGCCCGCTTACCCGGATAACGGACCGAATATGTTCAGTTAGTTTCGGGCAAGCTTGCCCTTTCCTATTCTTATACTCTCCCCACCGGCGCTACACTCTTTTTCTTCCTTGACACTCTTCTGGCACGAGCACCTCTCTGTTATTACACACACAAGCGCCGGCGTTGCAAACATTTATCAAATCGACCTATCCTGGACGGATTTACCCAAGATTTACCAGCGCTTTAGCCTGACAGTCATCTTGACCAGCCGCCAGCCTCGTGCATGCCATGAAACTATCAGATTCACGACCTCAAGCATCTGGGAGCCGTCTACCGGCAAACAATCCTTTAGGACACGAAATACGGCGAGGAAACAAAGTGGTCACGCGGCGAGAGCCAATAACGCACTATCGACGCAGTCCAGAGGCGGAGACAGAGGGCAAAGGCGTAGTCTTGCCTCTGACAACGGTTGGGAGTAGTGCTTTCGATGCGTGCGTTTGTCTATTCCGGCTTCGGGCACCCAAACACTAACATCCTACTTCTCAGGACCTACACCCTGCCATTGCGCGTCGGATCCAACAACCAGCAAATATTTGTCCAGATTGATTCTGGTAGCTCAGATTTGGTGCGCCCATACTATGTATCCTCATCCGCATAATAACGCATTACAGTGGATTGCTTCAAGCACCTGTTCATCCTCCAGTTGTCCAACGAATGGCAAAGCCCCCTTATTTGACTCCTCTTCATCGGAGTCATTCACTCCCAACGGGACACCTCTCACTATCCAATATCTCGTTGGCGAGGCTGATGGTACCATAAATTGGGACCGCGTCAAATTAAACTTTGGCAGCGACGACGACGACACCTGGGCCATTGGCCACCAAGCCTTTGTGCTAGCAAATCATCTTGTCAACGAACCCCTCAGCGAGCATTTCTCAGGGGTCCTTGGTATGGCCCCAGACGGGGGATCCCGAATATCTCTCCAAATACCTGCCACTTCTAGTGACTCCCCAGATGGCGCGGCTTGGACGTCGAATATATTTGCGTCCAGCGGGCTTGATCCCCGCGAGGAGTTCGTCAGCATCATGTTGTCTAGACTTGACGGGGGCGTCCTCACACCCCAGGCAGGATCACTCATGAGTATCGGTACCTTGCCGAGCGAAAAGTGGTATCCCAAATTCTGGACGGACGATGACCACACGCTGGCCAACATAACCTACACACAACCTCTGTCCAGCATGAACGAGCAAGGCCAGAATGTGGGGACTGTTCTATGGCGCATATTCGTGGAATCCCTACAAGTCCAAGACCAGGATGTTGCCTTACCGCTAGGAACGACTGTCATTCTTGACACCGGCGTACCGACCATCCTCGCTCCCAAGGCTATCGCCAATGGCATCTACGGCGCCTTGAATATCGGACCAGGGAATGATGGAAATTATTATGTTCCCTGCTCGACATCCATCAAGTTCAACATCTCGCTTGACATGGACCAAGGCGGTGGCTCTGTCTCCTTGCCGATGCATCCTCTGGATATGGCTGAAAGACGAGGTTTGGGGAGTAACGACTGTGTGGGGACCGTTCAGAGCTCAGACGGTCTTCAGAAGGATGAGATCGTATTGGGCGCAGCGTTCCTTCGCAATGTCGAGATGATCCTTGGCTACAATGCCATGGTTGGCTTGACGGGAAGCGGCACTGGCGGGAGTGCTAGCGGTTTGAAGTTGGGGTTGAGGTCTCTGAGCGGCGGGGAGGATGCCTGGGAGATGGCCATGGCGGAGTGGAAGCAAGTCCGTGTTGATGGTAAAGGTCTCGACGGTGGCATCATTGACCCTGGCAGCGGCACTGCCAATAGCAATGGCGGCAAAATTGGTGGTGTCCCCAAGGTCGCCGTCATTGCTCTGTCCGTGGTTGGCAGTCTTCTCGGGTTGTGTGTTATCCTCTTCGGCCTCTGGCGGTGTCTCAGCAGGCGGCGGGAAAAACAGATGTACTACGAACAAACCCAAAGAGGCTCGCCGACTGCCGAGTTATTCCCTGGGAACGAACGTAGCTCGTACTTCAACCAAGGAAAGGCTCTTCCGCAAGAACCACCCAAAAGCGGTATCGCGGGTCTGTTTGCAGGCTTCTTCGCGCGGTCTAGAGATCCAGACAAAACGCTCACGAACTCGTCTTATGCGCTGAAGGATATGGGGCCTTCCGAAGAAGAAAAGCGGCGGGAACGATTCGACGCCTACATGTCAAGACAGTACGGCTACCGCGGCTCGTCGATGTACAGTACAGGTGCTGACACCCTTGTGGGATACAAGAGTGGCATGGCTTTGGGAGAGTTCGGGGAGAATCGACATCTATCAGACCAGAGACAGAGCGGTCACGAAACTCTAGTGTCGCGATCGTCTGACCCGAAGTTGTTGTCGGGCGACGGGCTAGAAGACCCATGGGATCCAGCGACGGCGCTTGATTGGGGCGGGCGAGGAGGTGAAAGAGTCGCCTTGATGAGTGCTGATGGGCATGAGGCGCCGACGAGGACCGCCTGAGGACAGCGTTACCTTATTATCTTTCGTATTTAACTTATATCCACTACTGGACGGTCACATACCCTCTACATTCTCTCTCAGTTGTACTCTATTGACTAGTAACGTTTGCGACCACTACATTTTAACTTGACCAACCCAATGATGATTCAATGGAATTCCACTTACTCGATGAGAGTCAAGAAATGAGGACGTGAGGGCGATCCTCATACTAAGCGTTTGGGACATCAGTCTCTAAATCTGGCCCGTACAGACGCTAAAGTAGAAGAGCAAGACAAGCACCAGTGCAGCGCTGTCCATTATCATTTCGAGGCTTTCCAGTGGCCCCTTGCTTGAAGTACGTCCTCTGTGCAATCGAACCCGGCTTGAGTGTAACTCGCAATTGCTCTTCCCCTCCCGAGTCCGAGTCGTGTTTCCGACCATGTCACTTAATTGAACAAAATAAAAGTAACAAAAGCCAATACAAATGTCGTTAGGGTGGGTATATTTGAGGAAAAGGCATCATCTGTGGTGGTATCTGGGCTAAACGTCCCTTCAAAGTTCAGTAACGGTCAAGCGAGTTGGTTTTAGACGTACGCAAGCCCGTTGTGGTCTACGAGGACAATGTCAGGGGTCGCAATCAGGGGAGCAAATGTCAGAATACACACCTGAATAAGATGGGCAAGTGTCATTTGAGTTGCCCTACATGCGTTCAAGAAGTTGGTCTAATGTCCTAAGGAACACAAATGCTTACCGTGGGATTTGCAGGACAGCATACACTCGAGCTGTCTAGGTAGGCAACACTTCCTAGCGCCGCGGCATTGTTCCAGCCAGCCCAGTGCGTACAGCTTACAACTTTATAGGTGATGTTCCACACACCAAAGTCCTATCATGGATGAGTACACTTCATTCTGGGACCTGAGGACAGTTGACGTGCTGTATAACCATAGTACGACACATTCGAAGGGAACCAGCCGTCTTTGATATAGCTAGACGGGTAGGCAAGGTCAAAGTTGAGATATTGACCAGAGCTAAGCGAAATATTAGAATGTATGTAATGTGTTGAAGCTGAAAAGTCCGCATACGAATTGGGCTTGTCCTCAGTTCCAGAGCACCAGCCTCCCTCCGATAGTGGGCATCTATCCGTTATTTTAACGACCACAGATTTGGTCACTGTTGGAAAGAATGGCGGCGTGCTAGTATAGGAATTAAGCAATGTAAGGTTGAAGCAATAACCGCAGGCAGGGCCTTTGATGGACGGTAAGCATCTTTCAGAGGAGGCAGCTCGATTGACACGCACCAAACGCGGCAGACGACCCGTAGGCCATTTGAGAAAGAGCAGCTGTGGGGTAATGAGTCGAGTCCCCGGTGCAACCGCAAGCAGCGATGTAGTCCTTTGGTAAGTCGTAATGCGTGAGCGTAGCCGTGCCCTCGTCCGGGTAGTCAATCCATTGGGCAAATGCTAAATGAGTGTACATCAATATACAAATAAACAGGCGCATTTATGATAGTCTGGCGGTGGGAATGAAGCACGCTGAATTAAAGTAACGCGATCGGGGATTAGCAGCACAGCCACCCTGCCAATTCTCTGGCCACCGTCATGCGCTATGTGTATCCTGTGTCCCACGACTTGGCGGCCTTGTCGAAAGAACAACTTGTTGTGCGCATCGCCCGGCACTCGAACTGCACACGATGTCTACTCTGCCCGGGACTTCGTCCACCGCAGGACGCCAATGTCTTTCCAGACGATGAAGACCTGGGCGACCTCATGCTGGATGACGCCGAAACCCTCCCCTACCTTGACATATGCATATGTGGCCACTCGGCCGTTGATCATGGTGCATCGGAGACCGAGCTAGGCGCTCTCGAATTCGCGCGGCGCGGCCGTGTGGCCACTCGATGCGATGAACTGCTCAAGGTCAGTCAGTTCCCATATATTTGAATCTCCCAACTCCCTCGTTCTGTTTGATCCATTGCTCTCATAACTTCCCTACTGATCCACTACCTAGGATACAGGCAATCTCTTAGACTTTGGGTATACCAATGCCGATATCACCAGTCTCAGGAAACAAATGCGCCTTTTTGATGCGAACAACGGTCACTCAGAAGAGCCTGAAGGTGAGTTTGTCTATATTCCTCGATGATGTTCGAAACCAATGCCAGGTTCCAGAGCGTATGGATACGGATGAAGATGATGAAGACGCGCCCATTCGTCGCAAACGAAGACGAATATACTCATCAGATGATGAGGAAGACAACTCCCCTCCAACTCAGCGTCTTGCCCCTCATCAGAAAGGTGGTGGCAAGATGCATGCGCGACATCAAGCAGCAAATCTCCCTTCCAAGACTACCTCATCGCGGACTGGTCCTCTGAGCACTGCTGCTGCCCAGGAGAAGCTGGCGAACGACATCAGCGGTGCCAATGAACATCGCATTAAACCTGAAGACAAGATGGATGACATTCAACTCAATAGACTTGCGACAGGTATACCGATAGACTCGACAAACAATGTGGTGCGAGCCGAACACTCCTCCCACTCCGTATCATCTCACCGTTTGTCACACAGGCTCCAGTGCGGACCGAGAAAATCGTCAATGTTGAGTTGCGCAAAGGTGTTATCAAGATTATGCCTGTGGAACACGACAAGCAGCCGCGCTCGTGGGTTCTTCTCACAGGTCTGAAGACTCTCTTCCAGAAGCAATTACCGAAAATGCCTCGAGAGTATATTGCCCGCTTAGTCTACGATCCGAATTCCGCCGCCATGGCCATTGTCAAGCGTGGCTTCAAGGTGGTAGGTGGCATTTTGTATCGTCCATTTGTCCAGCGCGGCTTCGCCGAGATCGTGTTCTTTGCTACAAATTCCACAGACCAAGTGAAGGTATGTGTTCTGTTGATATCGTCCGCTCAATGTTTATGTTAATCCAGGGCTATGGCGGAACACTCATGGACCACTTCAAATCACACGTCCGTGTCAAATACCCAGAAATGAAGCATTTTCTTACCTACGCCGACAACTACGCTGTTGGATACTTCGAGAAACAAGGCTTCGCGAAAGACATCACTTTGGACAGGTCCATATGGGCTGGATATATCAAGGACTACGAAGGCGCCAATCTTATGCAGTGCGCCTTGATTGACAAGGTCGACTATCTGGACAAGACCAATATCCTCTCAATTCAGCAAGAAGCAGTATATTCGAAGATACGGCAACTCTCACGAAGTCATATCGTGCATCCAGGATTGCCGATGTTCCAAGAGGGTATGCCCGAGGGAACCGTGGCGGATTATAGAGACGTACCAGGCTTAAGTGAGTTTCTCTTCCTGCTCCTCCCTCCTGATATTCCAGCCTCTGACTGCAATACCAGGAGACAGCGGGTGGACGCCTGAAATGGACGAGTAATCATTTACACGCCCCTCATCGGTTGTAAACTAATTTACGACTTTCAGCATGGTTCGCGCGGCACCACGGAACACTGAGCAAGGCTTTATGGAGCAGCTACTACGCGACCTGCAGTCACATGCAGCGGCATGGCCGTTCATGGACCCCGTGAAAGTTGAGGACGTTCGCGACTACCATGATGTCGTCAAGCAGCCGATGGGTCCGCCAAAAATGCTATTACTACCTCTTCGCATCGCTTATCTTCCCCCAGACCTACGAACCATGGAACAGAAGCTTGAGAACGGCCACTACCTTACTATTGATGGCTTCGTAGCCGATGCTCAGCTCATCTTCGACAACTGCCGATTGTACAACCCTCCGACTACGGTATATTACAAGATGGCGAACCAGTTGGAGAAGTACTTCAAGCGGAAGGTGGACCAGCGCCCGGAGTGAGGCACTGGTAACGATTGCGAGTTTAAGGCTCCATGGGTGAGAAGGATGGCACAGATCGATTTTAATGGGGCACTTCGTGCTGATGTATTTTAATTTATTCCCTTGTGTATTTGCTCTGTTATATCAAGTTTACGCTGGTGTTGTCGACAGCAAAGCTCGGGCGACCGTCTTTAGGGCACAAAAACCGGACCTTCCAGCACACTGCGTAGGGTGTGAAAACCGCTGTACGTGCACCTTCGGCAAGCCATGATTCAAGGAGGATTTGGTACACACATGGGCTCGCTCAAGCTCAAGAATGTGTTCGATTGGTATAAGTACATAGTGATTTACATTTGATACATGGGGTCGGGTTATCCACGAATACAGCACACTCAACG
The DNA here is from genome assembly GCA_000934385.1 of Cylindrobasidium torrendii FP15055 ss-10. Classification (NCBI taxonomy): domain Eukaryota; kingdom Fungi; phylum Basidiomycota; class Agaricomycetes; order Agaricales; family Physalacriaceae; genus Cylindrobasidium; species Cylindrobasidium torrendii. The sequence goes on from KN880431.1 coordinate 522,847, forward strand.
TTGACCGTCTGCAATAGCTTCAGTAAGAAATTCGTCATAATGGAGATACAATCACATACACGCTTTCGTCTCGTACTTTCCGAGACCGACAATGATGTTCTGTGCTTCTTGAGGTTTGTTGTTCAGATAGTTTTCAAGAATGCTCTTCGTGCCGGAGGCGTATCTTGCTTGCGCGTCGAGAGTGGTGCCAGAGTAGTGCGGTACCATCCCATTTCCTGCACCGAGGTCGTTCTTCATCTAAAGAACGGTTTTAATGAGTCGTAGATAGACACCAAGGTCGTTTATCCTTACCGTGCGCCAGACATGGTCTTTTGGGGCAGGTTGGACGTTCCAAACATCACCAGCGTATCCGTTGAGGTGACCGCTCTTCAGGGAGCGAGCGACCGCATCCTTGTCACAGATAGCACCTCGCGCGGTGTTGACGAGCCATGCACCCTTCTTGAAGTGCTTGAGTAGTTCATCGTCAACGAGTCCGCGAGTCCCTTCGTGTAGAGGGCAGTTGACAGTCACGACATCGCACTGAAAATTAGGTTTAGAACATCTGGGTACTAAGGTGTGTGCCAGTGTAGCTGACCTGAGATACAAATTCCTTGAGGTCTTCGACACGGCGCGCCTTGATGGCTTCAGCTGCACCAGCAGGGAGCGGCGCATAGTCATAGTAGAGCAGCTCTTTGCAGTCGAAGGGGACGAGACGCTGGAGAACACGGTATCCAATACGCCCGGCACCGATGGTCCCGACAACCTTGCCCTCGAGGTCGAATGCGTTACGAGCGATGTCGGAGACGGCCCAGTCGCCGCGCTCAATCATCTCGTGGGCGGGAACAAAGTTGCGCACAAGTAAGAGGATGCTCATGACGACGTGCTCAGCGACGGAGACGACATTCGAGCCAGAGACTTCGAGGACCTGGATCTTGTGGTCCACTGCGGCGTTAAGGTCGATGTGGTCTGAGCCGACACCGGCGGTGATGCAAATCTTGAGGTTCTTGGCCTAATGGGTGGATGGTTAGGAGGGAGGGAACAAAGCAAGGTTAGGTAAGAAGTACCTTCTCGATGAGGTCCCTCGTGAGATAGCCAGGGTGGAAGGGAGTCGTGATCAAGACTTCAGCCTGAGGAAGACGTTAGCACGGTGCATGTTCACAGACACCCACACTACATACGTCGACAAGATGTTTTTGGAAATCGCTATCGGGGCCTTCCTTTGAACTAGAGACTGAAGCCCAAGTCATTGGTCAGCAGTTACACGGTTATACCACCGAGTGCCACTGACCAACAAGCTCATGACCTTGGGATGCAAGCCATTCAGCAATGCCGAGCTGGGATTTACCATAAGTAGGAAACATCAACTCAGTAGTGCATCACCCACCTTGTTCTCGACAGTACCCAGGAGGCGAGGTTCTTGAACTGCGGCTTCATTGCCGTTGTAGAGAATGGCCAAAACCTGGATGACCGCTAGTCAGGCATACGAGCATCTTGCATGAGAAATGAATATACCTTCATAATTCAAACTTTGGTAGAGTGGGTGGATTGTAACGAGGAGGGTGGGATAGTGGATAAGCATGTATGTACGGTCATACCCACCTTTATACTACTGCCCTCGGAACATGTCTAAGCCAGAGTCTGATGACGAGGACACGTTGGATTGTTCAAGCGTAGGAAAAGTACATCAGGCTCCCGGGCCTCCCGTCATATGATGTTGCCACAGACGACGTTGCGCTTCAAGGATGGGCCGTATACAATCATTGGACGAAGATAATACGGAAGCGCAAGGCTATTCCCAGCGTCGCATCTCCCTGAGACCTGTCCGTCCGGGTATTTGATACGCAGCTTTTCCCGGTAATTAGCATTCGTCTCGACGGTGAAAGCACCCAGATACCTTACCTGCGAATTAGACAAGCCATGGCTGCATAGTGGCTAGGAAGCTCAGCGCAAGCTTGATACACAAGAATTATATCGAATACATTAGTCTAATCTAACGTCCTTGTCTTGATTTCTGTCTCCAGGACTTCAGGGATATCCACGAGCTCGTAGTCCGCAGCCTCGGTTTGCCCCTCAACGTCTTCCTGAGCGCGTTTGATGGTTTCCCATTCGACCCGGATGAACACCCACATCCATCGGCGCACGAGCTCCAGCACTTCGAAGATGAACATGAGGATACTCCCGTCGCTCTTGTAATGAAGATGGCTTGATAGCTTGATGGTCCACAGCATGCGAAGGACGAAGTTGAAGAAGATAAGAAGAGGGTAAATAGGAAGCGGATAAAGTAGTGTTGACCGCAAGCCGTATGGGGTTCGAGAGCTATGATCGTGCAGCGAGGGAGTGCGAGAATGCGAGGGAGTGGAGGGGAGTATCAGGCGCCTGGGAAGGGACTTCGGTCCTGTTGACTTGGGTGGTCCCTGCAGCAAAGTCATACCCCAGTCGTTTGTAACATCCCACCAAAAGGAGTACAGGGAGTTAACCACTGCAGCCAGTAGCCTACCGAAAATGTGGGTTTCAGCCTATTGAAGATGAATGGAGGCGCTGAAGCGCTGAACACGCACCACAATCGAAACAGCGGATGTTCACCATGCCACGCGACATTCGCGACGTCCTTGCCATAATCGTTGCGCAATTCATCTTGCACTAGCCTCTGAGCAGCTGAGAGATAGATCACGGGGAATGAGGTTGCATATTTGAGAGCGTTATAGAGTGGACGGCGGCTTTCATTCAACGGGGCTGTATATTCGATTATACATTGCCGAAATCGAACGAAGTACGGGACGCTTTGCTTTGTTAGGTCGGTACATCGCCAACAAAAGAGAAATTACTCACCTCATGATAGTCGGTACGATCCACCGCATAAGACCTTCCTGTGCAGGTGGCTGCAGCAGAGTGTGGCCAGGCATGACCATTAGAACGGACAGCCACACATCCCCAAGGACTTTCGCGAAAGAGGTGAAGACATCCGCGAACACCACGTCGGAGAAGTAGACGGGGCTGTCCATTGAGGAAGCTACACATCGTCGGATAGCCCTGTTGGCTGTGAGCAACTTGACTGCGCACGACGCGTACGGACTCACAGAAGGAATTTGTCGCGTTCTGTCCTCTGGAAGATGTTGAATGGGCAAACAAGGATGAACGTTAAAATCAACGCGAATGCTCCTGGAATGTATCCAAACACGTCCACAAGAAGAGGATCGCCGCCTGTTGCGTATCGAAAAATGACCCAAGTAGCGAGAACACAGGAGAAATATGTGGCGGACAGGCGATAAAGCGGGCCGTATAATGGGGAGGGTGGTGTAAAAGATATCCCAAAAACTCGAATCGAGATGTGTGGTGCTTGCTCTATGCGGAGGTCCAGTGTTGAAATGGGATCGAGGCCAGCTGCTTCGAGGCCATGAAGGTTGGTTGCCCATCCAAGCAGACCGAGGCCAATGAGCACAAGGACGCGGAAGGGGAGTGGAAAGGGTATCGTCCAGTCGATTTCATCGTCGAGCGCGCCGTGGTCCATGTCGTTAACGTCTTCGTGGCATAAAGTCAAGTTAGGATGAGCACGTGCTCGTGTTCACTCTACTCTCACCATCATCTTACATTATGGCCAGCACTGCAACCACTTCAAAGGCCTCTGATACCGACTTCCGAAAGAAATGGGACAAGGAGGAGTACGCTGAAAAGGCCCGCCAACGTGATGCGGAGGAGCGGGAGCGCATGCAAGAGAATGATGCACGAATGAAGCAAGGTGCGTTCTCTCATCGTATCTGCCCGAAAATCATTCATGTTATGCAGGGAAGCGGCCACGGAAGAATGCTAATACGAAAGATATGCCAAAACCTACGGAGACGATGAAAGCGCGCGAAGGACCACTAGACCTTGACAAGAACCTCAATAAGACTATGGTCGTGCAGAACACGAGCAATAGAGGTTCCGGGCAGCCAGGGTTCTACTGTGATACTTGCGAACGTAACTACAGGGATACAACAAGCTACTTGGATCACATTAACAGCAGGTCCCGTACGTATGCCCGTTCAGCGCTAGTCTACCTATTGTTGAACCCATTTCAGATCTCCGCGCCATTGGTCAGACCACCAAGCTCGAGAAGTCGACTGTGGATCAGGTTCGCGCACGGATAGCACTCCTTCGAGAACGTACCAAAGACAAGGTATCGGCTCAACAATACGACTTTGACCAACGGCTGGAGGAAATACGAAACAAGGAGAAGGCTATTCGCGACGAGCGTAAAGCGGAGAAGAAAGCAGCAAAGGAGCGAGCAAGATTAGAGCTTGTGCAGGATGCAGGTGGAGAGGACACGGAAATGATGAGCATGATGGGATTCGGTGGCTTTGGGTCCACCAAGAAGTGATCTGCGCCACGCTTTATAACTTACACTCGCTCTGACTCTTCCCAGTTGCATGTGTATATTTTACCAGTTGACTCCGTCGCGTCAAATTCCACATCCTCTAACGCGACGGTACTTCGAGGACATACAGGAAACCAGGAGTACCACGTGTCTGTCCGTCCAGTCCGTCCGTCTGTCTGTCCGCCTACTTTGCCCAACCCCGCTTAACGGCACTTTACGGCTCCCACTATACAAGCTATCGTGCCCGCCGTTGTATCCATTGTGCAAATATTAATATACAGGGTGCTCACGCCTTTTCTCGCTAAGTTGAATAGCACGCCCGGGTTCTAGTCGAGCGTTGGATATCCTTATTTACCACAGACTAAACAGTACAAGTACATATATCTCATTAAAGGCCATATGTTGGAATAAGATGCATGCTACAATATGGGTGCAAAC